>OX422213.1:469997557-470035057 GCA_949130495.1 Sambucus nigra | reverse complement strand
GTGCCAAACACTCCAAGAAAGACATTTATATGGAATCGTGGAATAAACAAACTATGGGTGTAAAACAGAAGTGTTTTAAAGATTTTTTTCTTTTTAACATAAACACTCAAACATGAACTTTTTCTTCTTTGAATTTTTTCTCTCAAACACTCTCTTGGAGATGGAAGGATATAAAAAAGTTGGTTCAAAATAGTTGATTCTCGCACTACATAAGTCAGTCAAAAGATAGTGGGGAAAAGTAGTGGGAAATTTGCCCAAAAATTGCCCAAAACTTCCATTTTAATTTCCCGCCGAAAATCTCGTTCGAACGAGATTTTCATTCGAACAAAGTCTCTTTCGAATGACCCTTCTAACGAAGTTCCAGTGGCGTGATATGAAATCTCGTTGCCAAACTCGTTCGAACGACATTATCGTTCGAACGACAATATCGAATGAAGTTCCCGTGTCAAAATCGATGACAAACCTCGTTCGAACAAAATTCTCGTTCGAACGAAAAACTCGTTCAAATGATAATTTCGAATGACTTTCCAGAATGTATAAAAATTCAGTTTTAGCCCAGAAACTTTATTTTAAAGTTTTAAAGATACTTTCTGAAAATAAACAACAGTTTAAACTAAAACTTACACCCAATACTAATTTTTCCAAGCTCCTATATAAATATGTAATGCATTCATACCTTAGGAGTAAAAGGAACAAATGTTGTTGATGTAGAAATGAGGCACAATAAACTCGGCATTTTGATGAAGCTTTAAACTTGGCCGCTACATCTTCAACTTCAGTATATCATAGGCTTGAAGGATGGTCAATAACTCTATCCTATGACTCAAACATTTTTGTCCAGAATTGAGCCAAAACTACAAAGGACTCAATTGTAAATTTGTGTCCTTACAAATCTCCCCCTTTGGCTATTCCGTGATAAAAACCAACAAAAATCCTACAGGGCCGTCAAGCTCTACTAGACATAGAAAAAATTTCCCACCCAAAATAAAAATACAATAGTTTGACTCAAACAACCCAAGGATCAATATCTTTGCCGATGATGAAAGTTTCCATTTAGAAGAATTCCTGCACACTTAATCAAACTATCAAATGCACAGGGAATATCAAAATATTAATTGCAATTAAGTAATTACTCCCCCTAAATTAATTCTCCCCTTTATAAACTGTGATCTACCTAAGAAGGTCGCGACTCCCCCTAAGTTAAATCTCCCAAACTAAAATACAATTACAATAAGATTAGCTACCATTTCTCCCCCTATCATTCTCCCCCATTTTATTTAGGTATATTCAAAGGCTAAAGAATAAAAAATTAACTTATCTCCCCCAATTAAATCATAGACATCCCCTAAACTAAACAGGGGATAAATAGAATGGGATAACAAGCTAAACATGGAATAATGCGTAAAGTGATGAGAACATTAAAGCACATGGGCAACAAAAATATAACTAATCCAACAAATAATAACAGATACCAACTAAGATGCAAGAAAATGATACCAATATGATACATAAAGCATTAAGCATGTGATATCAACAAAGAATCCAACAAGATAGATACCAATTATGAATTAAAGCATAGATGGACTAGAAAGCAAGGCAAAGACAGAAAAATATCATATATATACATAGACTAAATATAACAATAATGCACATGCACGTATATATATATATATATAAACACAAAAATGACACAATTCACACTCGTATGGAAAAAATGTGTCATATAAAAACGAAAGTGTTGGGGTGTGAACTAGTAACAATTAAATTTAGACCCAAACACTTAAACATGTTCACGGAGTTCTCAATTTATTGCAAACTTCATCACATTTGAATATAACCTCATGTGACAATATAAATTGAACTCAATGAACAAACATACACAATGTATACAAGCCTAGAATGTTGATGATTATACAAACCAATAGAGTCATGACATTGAAAGTACAACTAGGATAAACGGACATTGTGCAAACCGTTGATATACCATCCAATCTCCCTCAATATAAGCATATTAATTTTAAATGAATATATCAATAAAAATACAGGCCTTAGCAATTGTATTTTTCTTTTAATGCCATTACTCTATTTTTAGGCCTTTGGACCAAGTATTTATTTTAGGTCCATTCCAAACGGTGGCTTACTATTCACAGAGGATAATAAATCCTCTCAGAGACCTTCCCCGTGCACATTTATATATAACATTTTTATTTCTCACAAATCTTACGTGCAACGGATTTTGACATGCACTAGTCCTCCTAGGTTACAAATATGTAGATGACAAGATTGGCAGGAGAATACCTCACAAAGCTCAAATATAACATGTGACAATTAAATTTCAAAAGAGCTCCTGCATGTGTGAATAGAGGCATATAAAAATAGAATCCATTTAAACAACACAAAATCCAACTACTCCATATAATCATGGTAAAGAACATTTTAAGGATTGACAATCTTAACCAAAAGTTCTAGCCACATGGGAGCGTAAAAGATGGGATTCAAACACAAGTATATGCAACATAAAGTGTGTCAAACTAAAATACACATAAAAAAATCTTTTTGAGTTTTTCAAATTTTTAACTAAAAAAAATTAAAATATTTACTCAAAAGACAAAAAAAAATGATTTTTATTTTTCATTAAGCCTAGATACCTCAAAGGTGAAATACAAATGATAAACAAAAATCTTTTTTTATTTTATATTTAATGAAAATCAAAAGAAATATAATACAAAAGATAAACACGTCACGATTTCTAGCATGAGATATGAAATAACGCCATGACTAGAAAATGACTAAACATGCATACACCTAGCAATGATATATAATATGAAGCACCAAAAGCTAGAGTATGCAAACAAAACTAACAAATTCAACCTTTGAATTTAGAAAGGGAGGTTTCATGTGAAAGAAAATGAGAATCAACAAACCTAATATCTAGCGTGTCAAAAAATGATTTCCTAACCAGTATAGATGTGTATTTAACATGATGGGATTTGGGAACTAATGAAATGCTAGACATAGAATTCCTAGGGCTTCTTTTAATATCAAAAGAAAATGACCTAAGGTGACCTTTCCCACCAAAATGCAAGCATGTGTAAACACGAGGAATGTTACCTAAGGTGTGACCTTTTCTAATGTCCTTGGATAAAGTTGACCCTTTTAAAATAAATAATGGTCTTAGCTTTAGCAACGGAAGTATTTGAACAAGATGAGCTAGAACCATTACAACTACTACTCGAGTCATGTAAGTCATTTTTCATTTTTAAAATTTCAGATCTTGCTCCCCCTCGATGTGATCAAACTTGTTCCTATGTGTCTTTTCTCGACTATCACTCTCTTTTTTGGACATTTCTAAAATATTAAAATTATAATTTATGTCCATGAGCTTTTCACGAAAAATATCTTTTTGAGATAGGGAGTTTTTCAAAAACTCAACTTTAGCTTTAAAACAAGAATTTTCATTTTCAAGAAATTTAATTCTTTTTGCAAATCTCAAATTTAATTCTCTTTATTTTTCATTACACTTATTAAGCCCATTAAATTTGTCTCGAATAGCAAAAATTCATTATCATTACAAATGGACAAATTATCATTAATAAGTCCCATCGAGATATACAAAACAAAAATGAGAGTGAGGAAAAAAAATGAATCACCTAAAAATACAAGGAGCACAAAAATTATAAAAGCCGAAAAACGGATCTTTGACGCGATAAATTAGCACTCCGGCTCTGATACCAATTTGAAAACGATAGTTTTTCTGAATCAATGCTCTGATACCACTTGTTGGAACACGAGGCCCCCAATTATAAAATCCTATCACAAAAAGTAAATTTTCAATTTCCTTTTAAAGGTGCGGAAGCAAGATGGTTCACATAGACACCAAATTTTAATTTCTTCAAAATTAAAATAAAACCAAGTAAAATTAAATTAAACACACACTTATGTCAATTTCACTTAAACACAATTAATTCACTTCAAGTCCTAAAAATTTGCCTAACAAAATTAATGAATCCAATTTTGCAGTCTTAGGCCAAACCAAATTTTATCAATTTAAATTAAATGACTTGAACTAAAATTAATTAATCATTGCCCAAAATTAATTAGCACCAAATTAAACAAGTAGTGATATAAACCAAATTTTATCTTGAATTACCTAAGCATGCATCCAATGTGAATTATGCGAAAAATAAAATAAACAATAAATCACTACGCCGCGATGTACGAGGAAAAACCCACAATGGGAAAAAACCTCGGACGACCCTAGCCTTAAGTCCACTAAGTATGGTTTTACAATTACAAGACATATGACTTACTTCCTCGACTCGACTACTTTCAAGACTTGAAGCGTCTTCTTGTAAATACCTCCGCCTTGTCGACAACCCCGGAGCTCCACCGGAACCTTGGACTTCACCAATGAGACTTTAGGAACACCGTCAACCACATATGATGCCTTTCACCATGAGAATAACGCAGCAAAACAATGAGACTTCTTCTTTGAGGGATGTAGAAGTAAACCCAAACTTCTCTTCTTCAAGGTGTAGAGATAAATCGATGCCAAACACTCCAAGCAAGACATTTATATGGAAGCTTGGAATAAACAAACTATGGGTGTAAAAGAGAAGTGTTTTAAAGATTTTTTTCTTTTCAACATAAACACTCAAACATGAAATTTTTCTTCTTTGAATTTTTGCTCTCAAACACTCTCTTGGAGATGGAAGGATATGAAAAAGTTGGTTCAAAATAGTAGGTTCCAGCACTACATAAGTCAGTCAAAAGATTGTGGGGAAAAGTAATGGGAAAACTGTCAAAAAACTGCCCAAAACTACCATTTTAATTTCCCGCCAGAAATCTTGTTCGAACGAGATTTTCGTTCGAACGACCCTTCTAACGAAGTTCTAGTGGTCTGATGGGAAATCTCGTTGCCAAACTCGTTCGAATGACATTCTTGTTCGAATAAAACAACTCGTTCATACGACAATATCGAACGACTTTCCCGAATGTATAAAAATTCAGTTTTATCTCAAAAACTTTATTTTAAAGTTTTAAAGATACTTTCTGAAAATAAACAATAGTTTAAACATAAATTACACCCAACACTAATTGTTCCAATCTCCTATATAAATATTTAATGCATTCATACCTTTGGAGTAAAAGGAACAAATGTTGTTGACGTAGAAACGAGGCACAATAAACTCGGCATTTTGATGAAGCTTTAAACTTGCCCGCTACGTCTTCAACTTGAGTATGTCATAGGCTTGAAGGATGGTCAATAACTCTATCCTATGAATCAAACATTTTTGTCCGGAATTGAGCCAAAACTACAAAGGACTCAATTGGAAATTTGTGTCCTTACAGCAAAAATGCGATTTTCATGAGTGTGAGACAAAATGAATTGAAACGTATATGTCACTGCACTACTAGAAAGGATGCTTGGGACACTTTAGTAATAGCCCACGAGGGATACTCTAGGGCAAAGAAGTGTAAAACTCAAATGTTTGTTCAACAATACAATATGCTAGTTAGGAAAGATAACGAACCATTTGTTGACTTTTATATGCGTTTAACTGATATTATTACCCAACTGCATGCTAATGATGTAGAGTATATTGATCAGGATGTATGTGCTAAGATTTTAAGGTACCTTTCCCCTAGGTTTGACCATAAACGTTATATCATTGAAGAAACGAATGATCCATCTCTAACTCCTGAATTGCTAAGCTCTAAACTGAGAACTATGGAACTTGAAACAACCTTTAGAAAGACTCTTACTTCTTATGCTAAAAATGATCTGACCAACTCTTCTAAAGTCGCGTTCAAAACTGCCCATCCTAATAAAATCAAACATAAGGTAGTTAAGCAATAATATGAGTCGGATAATGATTCTGTTGAGGAGTCGGGTGAAATTGATAAGATTGACAATCAACTTGGACTTATGTCTTCCCAATTTAAGAAAATTTTGAAGCATAGAAACTCTATTGCTAAAAGAATATGCAACAGAATAATCAGTCTAGTCAGTTCAATCGGCCCCATAACAGAATTTCTAAACCAAAGTCTGATTATGATAGTTGTAGTAGTAAGATTGATAAATCGAAATTGGCTTGTCACAATTGTGGGAAACTCGAGCATTTCATTGCTGAATGTAGATCCAAACCACAGTCCAAGTATCCTAAGACACACAAGGATAACATTACTAAAACTTGGGATTATTCCTCTGATTCTGAATTAGAAGAAGACCAATCAGAATATGAATCAAACTAGCTTGCATTTTTAGGAGAAGTTTATGACTGTTGTGGAGATGTATATTTAGCTAGAATGTCTAATTCCGAAGATGAATAAGAATTTGATGAAGTGCTTGATTTAATTGATGCTGCTAAATCTTTGTTAGCTAGTCAGCCTTCTATGCTTGAATTAAATACTCCATTTGATGCTAAATGTTCATGTTTGTGTGACACTAATTCTGAAATCGCAATAATTCACACACCGACACGGAGAATAATAAAAAAATTGTTGCCTATGATGATTATGCTGAATTGTATGTGAGGACTTTGCAGAAGAGACAAGAATTATCTAACCTAGTTAAATTTCTTAGTGAGTCCCTAGAAAATAAATATAAGATAATTCAACAAAATTTTGTTGAAATGAGCAATGTCAAAATTGATTTTGAAAAACAGTCACTTGATTTTAAATTTCAGATTACGACTTTAAGTGAAAACCTGATTTCTTTAGAAAAAAATATAATGTTGCACTTTTACAAGTTGAAAAATCTAAAGAAGTTTGTGAAACTGCTTTCAAAATGTGGCGTAGTCGGGATATAAAATCCTTTGACCTTGGAGAATTGATAGCTATCCAGCGTTAGCATGGCGGTACTAGAGGGTTTGATTATGAAGGTCCTATTTTAAAAAATGATGATCTAACCAGACCAGTCCTCTTTATTAAAGCCATAGAAAAAATAGATCTTCAGTTGGAAAGCAAGTCGTATGAAAAGGTCAAAGAAAAATAAGTTTTAATTGAAAATGATTTTGAAAGTGACATTGATACTTTCATTGAAAATTTTATTGATCCGTCTACGTCTAGATACTGCCCCCTTCTTCGATACTTTCTAGGCTTTTTATATCTAATGCCCGTAAGCAATTTGAATCGAGTTTTGTTAGAAAACTTCACAATTCAGACCTTCCTACGTCTAGTAAATTCTGTACTAAATGTGATGTTTTTGGACACCAAAACTGTGAGTGCCAAAGGTTTGCAAAGAAAAATGACCATTTTTACTCTAACCCAATAGTTAGGAGATTTTTTAATAAAACCTCGAACTATAATGGATCGTTTAATTATTTTAGTGAGCCTAAAACTTGGACTAATCTAAAATCAAGACCATTTGGCAAATCTTTTTTCAGAACCCATTTAATGGCTCAAAACAAATTTAAAACTGTGCCTATATGGATCAGATCTGACGATCTGAGACCCCAGCTAAATCATGTAAGTTTGAAATCTTTTATAGTCTTAACAGACCTCTGTTGTGAGATGTATAGTGTTGGTTGGTACTTAGATAGTGGATGCTCCTGCCATATGATAGGGGTTATTACCAAACTAAAGGATGTTGTTCATTATAAAGGTGGCAACGTTACCTTTGGAGATGGTAAGACCTCCCAAGTCATTGGTAAAGGTATTCTTAATGAAGAGGGTTTACCAATTGTAAATGATGTGTTGTTAGTTTAAGGAATAAGAGATAATTTCTTTCCATTAGTCAGTTTTGTGATAACGGTTGCCAAGTTAATTTTCAAAAAACCTCTTGTGATATTTTAACTGAATCAGGAGAAGATAATATTAAAGGCAATCGTATCGTAGACAACTGTTATAAAGCTTCTGGCTCTTTATCTTTTAATGTGACTCTTTTAGATGATTCTAAATTATGGCACAATAGGGTTGGGACGCATTAGTTATGAAACCTTAAATTGGTTGTCATCACAAGACCTTGTTAGAGGCTTACCTAAAATAAAGAAATGCCCCTCTGCTGTTTGTGGGCCATATCAAGTGGGTAAGATTACTAAATCCCCTCACAAAAAGGTTAAAGATGTTAACATCACTACACCTCTTGAACTTCTCCACATGGATTTAATGGGTCCAACTAGGACTGTCAGTTTAAATGAAAATTCTTATATCCTAGTCATTGTGGACGATTTCTCTCGATTTACTTGGGTAGCTTTCATGAAAGCTAAGTCAGAAACGTATAACAATTTTCTGAAAATACTAAAAAGAATAGAAAATGAAAAGGACACCCAAGTAACCCGAATTCGTAGTGACAGAGGTGGTGAGTTTAAAGAAACTGGTGTCATTGAATATGGTGAATATAATGGTTACTCTCATCACTTTAGTGCTCCGAAAACTCCTCAACAAAATGGGGTTGTTGAATGGAAAAATAGAGTCATACAGGAAATGGCTAGAGTTCTTATAAATGTTAAAAATTTACCTTTATATTTTTGGGAGGAAGCTTGTATTACTACCGTTCACATTAATAATCGCGTATATCTTAGGAAGAATACCAAAATGACCCCTTATGAGTTTTGGTTCAACAAAAAGCCCAATGTTAAGTATTTTCGAACCTTTGGCTCTATTTGTTATGTTTGCAATGATCACAAAAATCTTTCTAAATTTGAAGCCAAAGGTGATAAATCAATTTTTCTTGGTTATTCTCAAAATAGCAGGGCTTTTAGAGTTTATAACTTGAGAACTAAATCCATTGTAGAGTCCATTAATGTTGTTGTAATTGACAACACTGTTGAACCTGTTATTAAGATCCACCTGTTGAAACTGATTTGGATGCAAATATTTTAAATGATACAGTTTTGACAGAAGATGAATATTTAACAGCACCAACCCTTGCTGTACCAAACTGGGTTTCAAAATATCATCCCTTCGCAAAAGTTATGGGTGATATTCATGCCCTGGTGAGGACTAGAAATCAATTACGTCAAGTTGCTCATATGGCTGCTTTTGTATCCCTTGTGGAACCAAAATCAGTAGATGAGGATCTTTGTGATTCGTATTGTATTGATGCAATGCAAGAGGAGGTAGCTCAATTCACGGATCATGAAGTTTGGTATTTAGTACCGAGGCCCAAAGATATCAAAGTAATCGGTACAAAATGGATTTTAAAAAATAGGGCCGATGAACAAGGGATAGTCATTCGAAATAAGTCTAGACTAGTAGCACATGGTTATTCTCAAATAGAAGGAATAGAATGTGATGAGACATTTGCCTCGGTAACTTGTCTTAAATCAGTGAGATTACTTCTAGCTGTTGCTTGTCACTTACAATTTAACCTTTTCCAAATGGATGTAAAATCTGTTTTCTTAATGGTATTCTTTCTGAAGAAGTTTATGTTGAGCAACCCAAAGGATTTCATGATCCCAAACTCCCCAATCATGTTTATAGACTTAAAAAATCTTTATATGGTTTAAAACAAGCCCCTCGTGCATGGTATGAACGTTTGAATGCTTTTTTTTATCTTCACATGGCTTTGTTAGAGGAAGAGTTGACCAAACTCTATTTGTTAAAAAATCTAATAAAAATGACATCTTTATTGCTCAAATTTATGTAGATGACGTTATTTTTGGGTCAACCTCTCCAGATGAAGTTAAAATATTTTCAAAAGACATGAGTAGTGAATTTAAAATGTCACTTATTGGGGAGTTACAGTATTTTTTAGGACTTCAAATAAGACAACGAAATGATGGTCTTTTTATATCACAGTCCAAGTATGCTAAGGATTTACTCGTTAAATTTGGACTTGAAAATGCTAAAATATCATCTACACCTATGGCTATAAAAACCAAATTATCAAAATCTGAAAGTGGCCCTGATGTAGATCCCACGTTATACCGCAATATTATTGGTAGTTTATTATACTTAACTGCTTCTAGACCTGATATTCAATACGCTATTTGTATTTGTGCGCAGTTTCAATCCAGTCCAAAAGAGTCTCACCTTACTTGTGCTAAAAATATTTTGAAATATGTTAAAGTCACAATTGAGTTTGGATTTTGGTATACCAATGACTCCTCATGTGAGATAATTTGGTACTCGGATGCGGATTGGGGCGGTAGCACAGATGATTGTCATTCCACCTCGGGTGGTTGCTATTATTTAGGGCAGAATCTAGTTGGTTGGTCGAATAAAAATTAGACTAGTGTAACTTTTTCAACTGTCGAATCTGAATATGTTGTTGCTGGTGCATGTTGTGTTCAATTAATTTGGATTAAACAAATGTTATCTAATTATGGCATAATTCAGTCCAAAGTTCACCTTTATTTTGATAATGAAAGTGCTATTTGAATTGCTAAAAATCCTGTCCAGCATAATAGGACTAAGCATATTAATATTAGGCATCATTTCATTAGAGAGTTGGTTGAATCGAAAGAGTTTGTAATAGAACAAATTTCTACCGATAATCAACTTGCTGATTTGTTTACAAAACCGTTAGATAAACCTCGTTTTGAAAGATTGATACACATGATAGGAATGACCGTACTTGATAACTAGTTTGTGTTTAGTCTGCATCCTGTTTACAAGATCTCTGAGATTTTAGGATTAATATATATCTACTAAAAATTGGTATCTCTTAAAATCATGTTTAATGCAGGAGAAATTCATTATGCAGTTTTTAAACACTTTTCTATGTTAATTTTTTCCATTGTACTATTTAGTCAAAATGGGGGAGAGTTGAGTACATCATTCTGTTTATTTATTGACTATTCTTTCATGCATATTGTCCCATATCATACATTTCTGTACAAGTATTTCTGTTATATTATTTTGGTAGAGCAAATGCTTTTAACCTTGATCTCGACAGAAAGGTATTTATGTTTTGCAGGTTTTCATCAACCGTGCATTTGAGTCTTGTGTTTTTCATTGCTAGGATGGGTGAGTAGTTAGGTACTCTTTTGTATATGACATTTTAGGATTTTATTTTTCCTTAGTATATCATTTGATGTACTCAAGGGTTTTGTCAACATAAGTCCAATGGGGGAGTTTGAAGGTCCCTATATAGATCACTATTAGGGTTTGTGTTATGTGCTTTAGCGATATAGGACTTCATCTAATTGGACTTCGATTTTGATAAAATTATTCATGTAATTAGGGTGAGTACCTCCGCCAAGCTCCTACTGCTATCTATCTCACCTCGGCGATAAAATCAGCCCGTCAATTCTGCATCAGGTTGTTTCTCACACCCTTTATGGCTCGTAGTATTGTGTTACATAGGACACTACATGACACAACATAACATTTTATCTTATCTATTGTTTAATCGTATACGTTATATTAAAAAGAATATTTTTAAATTTGATTTGAATTTTTTTTGGGACGTTAATGTCAAAAATAAATTTTGAAAATAAGCATGTTTTTATAAAAACTGAAATATTTTTTTTAAATCTAATTAGTGAGTGTAAGAAAAGGTATCTGAATGTATGCGTGAGTAGTAGTATTTTTATATATGTATTCCTGCTTGTAATATAGCAGTATATATATATATATAGTATGTATGTGTCCCTATATGCATGTAAGTAATATATGCCCTTATATTGTTTATATGCATGCGCGGCCTTTTATATGTATATATGCACATGCGTGTTTGCTGTTGGTTATTAATATGATAGTTGGCAAGTTTATAATAGGTATATGTTGGTAGTGATCATTTCAGTTACAACATGCGTGATATTATAATATCTAGCATTTTGTTTGCTATAAGTTAGTATTGCTAGAATCAAGCTATATCCTTGACCAAACTACCGTTTGTGTGTTCCCTTGTGATTAAATTGATTTGACCCTTTAGACTACCTACCTTAGCAGGTCTAATGGTCCTATAGCCATATATATATATATATATATATATATATATATTGTAGTCATTTTAACTGTTTTTATATAAGTGTCTTTTGTTGGCCTACTTGCTTTTGTAAAACGTCGACGCTGGCCTGTCAGTGAGGCCCACGGTTTTCTTTATAACCGAAAATGGTTTTCTGCAAAACGACACCATGTGACATTAAGTTACAACGGTAACATCTACTAAAGGTTACAACTGGACTATAGTATCGTTATAATAGTTGTTTTCGCCCATGGGTTTGATAAAAACCAAAGCTGGTTTTCTTGTTTGGCCTTCGAAATTTGTTGTGAGTCGTTTACAGCTGTAAAGACGCATGCCAGATTTTTAAAAGAACATTTTGTGTTTCTTTGCTAGCCATAAGATTTTTTTTATCTGAAGTTAAAAAAACGTTTTGGAACAATCCTTCTGAATCCTTTTTCACCAATCAGATCTGTTCTTATTTCTCTATAAATAGAACCTTTTGGGTCTTCATTTTTTTGACCGAGAAAAAATATTTTTTTTAAGACAAACCTCTGCCAAATTTTCTAGAGAGAGATATTATACGCTAATATTTTCATAGATAAATCTTTTGTGTATTTTTTAAAAGCCATTGCTACGTCTCAAAGTCTCTGTGGATTCAAGCTTGGATGGTTGTATTTTCAGAACCTCTTCATCTTCGATTCTGTTGATTTTTCATTTTAAAAAATCTTTTTATGAGTATCTCTTTTTGTAGTGCCTATTTTAATTGTCCGTTTAGATCTGTTGTGTCTATAAAGTTTGCTAATCTTTTTTGTGTTAAAACTTAAAAGAAAAACTCATTGTTTTTTTAAAGGGCTTATTCAGATCTGAAATTAAAACAAACTATCTTTTTCTATTTGTTGTCTGATTTCACCATTTATATATATATATATATCATTTCGATTAGTCATGTTCCTATTTACTTGAGAATATTTCTTTTAAAATTAAAATTAAGATTTCGAGAGGTTTAAAAGGTTGGAACCTAATTTTTAAAGGACTGGAATTTATACAAATTATCTTGACTGTCCTGATATTCGAATTGAATCTTAATCATTGTCTGTATGCTTAACTTCATTATATTTTCAGTCATACTTTGTGGAGATGATTTCTTGTTTGTTTAAGTGATTTTCAGGAACTGTTTTCATCTCATATCACTTACTTATATCCACTCACGTTATATTCACGTAGACACATTTATTTGTGTAAATATTTGAACAAGTCTAGTGTTCAAGATTTAAAAAGGAAAGAAAGATTTTCAAAACTGTTTGAAAGTCAAGAAGACTTTACGTGAGTTGACACAAGACTTGCGAAGATATATATTGGAGATATAATCTGTTGCATAGCATTCAGTATGTATCGTTTAAGTGTGGTTGTGTCATCTAGGATAGTACATCGCACACAATTACTTCACTAGAAAATTACACAATAGGCACTGAGTTAATCTTGAGCTTGAAGAGCAAAAGGGAGAAGCTGTGAAGTGTAGAATGCAATATCAAACAAGGAATGACTTAAAGAGAGAGCACAATAAGCAACGAGGGAGGAATCTTGGTCGTGTGAGGTAATAGCTACGTCTATCTTCTTTAGTTATCGTGTTTGTTGATTTTAACTCGTTCCTGTTGTTTTTATTGTTTTAGTGGAAGTAGATTAGGTGACTCCTAGAGGGGTCCGTCGTTTTTCCCGGGAAAGGGTTTTTGCGACGTAAAATAAATACCTTGTGATTTACTTTACAAATTTGTAATATCTCGCCTCATACGAAAAAATAGGTTTAATACTAGAAACGCACCTAATTAATTGAATCATATAATATCTATTTTGACACCTAGTTAACTCAGGATAATAAATAGGACTATTAATTGACTTGGCAAACTAAAACCTGTTTTGCAAAGTTAGCAATTCAAGAAAAGTTTGAATTGGTCCCTTCTTGAATAACATAGATAACTTGTAGGCAATTGGAGTTTATTTCATCAAATTTTTTTACTTCCGCATTATAGTCTATCGTAAGCCGCATGCTCAGACTTCATATTCTATCTATGCTTGGGTGAGGGGGACTGAGGAAATGTGGATAATTTCTATGATGAGAACTCGATCCCTGGAGTAAGTGTTGGCTATGATTGAGAGGTGGAATTTTTAGATGGTGTGGTGGAAAACATTGAAGTAGGTCGGAGGTGGGTGAATCCGGTGAGCTATCCTGCATGACTTGGGTAAAAAAATATGGACTTGGGCTCAAATGCTCCATCAGGCATCTCAAATGCGCCATCAGGCATCATCGGAAGGGAAGCATCGGTATTATTTTCTAAAACAGTGGACTTAATAGAGGGGGTGGTCGGTATAGTAAATTTTATAGTGGGCATGCATGGGATGGTTTCGTTAATTAACTCAAATCGATTATCTATACTAATGCCACATAGAGCGACCGTCAGACGTGTGTTAGAATCCACCTGTTCAACTAAGTCACTTTGAGTGGGAAATGGTAAATTTTCATTTTGTCTTATATTATTGTCCCCATGAAGAGCCAAACGCTTCCTGTTGTCATTCCCATGTGGGTCCCCATCACCACTTTGTGGTACGCTTGTTATTAGAGTGATTAACTTGTCCATGCAGTTCTTTGTCTTCCAGAACTGATGCTCACCGGGAAGCGGGTCAAGAGCCATCTTGTCCATGTGTGTCCTAACTGGGTCCTCCATGATTGATGATGCTAAGAATCAGCACCACCAGGTAAGGTGTTTCCAAGCTCAATATATGAATAACAATGGCAGCACAACTATATAAAGATATAAGAGAATGAGTTGAGAATATGAGGAATCAACACCGGAACATGAGTGGTTCAGCCAATCTGGCCTACGTCCACTATGAGTGTGTGAGTAATATCACTAAATGAAGGCACTAATGGCCATAGATACAATTCTCTCAAGCTCTCTCTCTCTACTGTATATTTAGACAGAGTTTCAGCTAGGTTTTAATAACTGGGATCCTTTTGCAAGGTAGGGGATGCCACCTATATATAGTGTCTAGGGGGTGTAATGTACCCCCCATGCATGCAATGAGCATGTGTGTGATATCCTCACCAATGTGGGAGTGCCATCTGTCACTGTCACATGTAAGTAATGATGATGAAATATTCTCCCACCTGTGGAGAATAATCTTGTTAGAACTGATTTGTGCCCAGGTGTCCTTATCCAAATGTCAACAGATGCTCGACAGTCATGTTGGTGAATGACCTCGGCCTGGGAGAGGCCGAGCTGTAAAGGCTTGATGTCCGTTCAATCCGAGAAGTTTCATAAGGAGTCTTGGCCTGATCTCAGCCGAGACATTATGCTAGGTCGGCCCCAGCCGAGGTAGGGATAGTCCCATGCTGGTGATTACTAAGGCCTCTTACGACCTCGTCCCAAGCCGAGGTTGAACCGGTTCCAAGTTGAGGGTCGACTCGCTGTCACCTCGGCCCACCCTTGGCCGAGGTTTGCCATACCCAGGTGTACGAGAGTGCTGTTGATGCCTGTGATGCGCGCAGTGCCCCTTGGCAGTGTAGATGGTAGTGTCAGCCTGGGCCGAGGTAGGTCTGGCCGAGGGATGGTATCACGGGCCCCTGGCCTTCATAGGGTCGATCAATGTTTCGGCCATCATCTCGGCCGAGGTAGGTGTCCCTGGGCTGAGGTTATACTTGGGCATATCAATCACCCCCCAGCCCTTAGTCATATGCGAGAGCAAGTGGCTAGGGGATTGCTTCACCTCCGAGGCCTGTCCGTCCCAAGGCTAATACCTGCATGACACCTGTCCCAATCTAGGGCGTGCCAACTTGGCTGGCGTGTGCTTTCAGTAGTTGTCCCTTGGGTTTTCCCAAGGCAATGATGGTCCTTGGGAAGTGTGCCCAATTATTTAAGGGGTTAAACCCTTCCTTTCTCTTTCTTCTTCCTCTTTTCTTTCCAGCGCACACTGAGTTCTTGCAAGTTTCTCTCTCTTGAACTTCTTCGATCAGGACTCATCTGCAGAGGATTTCATCGATTTTCTCGCAAGTATTCCTCATCTCACTCGTCGATTCATTTTCCAGGTACTCATTCCTTTTCATTTCCTCTATTTCTGCTATTTAGTTTGCGTTTTCCGGCGTATTTTTGAGTTTTTCGGTAGTTCTTTGAGTTTTCCGGCGAGTTCCATTAACTCAGGCGAACTAGGTTTTCTTGAAAACTTCTTAGTTTGATCTTTAGGCTTCTTCATTTTATAAGCCAAGCGTGTTTGTAACTTTAGAGATTTTTCCCAAGTTTAGGGTCGTCCCAAGTCTTGGGTCGTCCTCTGATGCTCAGACCCCTGTACCAGCTTCTTGAGGATTTTCCCTCTCTTAGAGAGAAGACCTTAGAAAAAATTAGGCAAATAGAGAGAGCTCAGGAGGAAGCTCGTAGGTCACAGGAGTTTCCTATTAGACCTATCTTTCCCCCACCACTCAAGGTGGTATACCCTGATCCTCCTGAGAACTTCTATCAGACAGACGTCTCTGCTAACCCATTGCCGATGTCTGAGTCTGAGTCCTCCACCTCAGACCCCATGTCTGTGGACTCTTTCCAAGAGGCCATGGACTTTACACCTCGGCCTGGTCAGGCCCCTGACCAGGCCGAGGTCTCCAGCCGAGCCTCATCCCAAAATGGCTCAAGCATCTCAAATTCTTCTTCAGAGGTCGAACTTGTTGAGCCAAATGTAGCTGTGCCACCCATTCTTGATGCCATCCCTCTATCAGCCGTTACAGGGGTTGAGTTTGCTCAGAGATTCCCTGGTCACCCCTCTATGTCTGCTCCAGCCGACGTTGATCCTGACGAGGATGAGGATGCTGAAAGTGATGTTGACATCTCTGAAGCAGCCGAGTTTGAGAGCACAGTCACTGAAGTGGATCTTTTGCACTTCAGATATTTATACTCCATCAGTCCCTCAATCAGATTAAGGAGACCTCTGAGGGAAGAGAGGGCCTATCATGGCCGAGATGGAGAAATCTTCTTGTACGAGCAGATGTTTAAGTTAGGGTTTCACCTACCCATTCATCCTATCATCAGATCCATTCTTTCCTTCATCAACTTGGCCCCCTCGCAGCTCTCTCCCAATGCTTGGAGAGTCATTATTGGGGCCATCATCTTGTGGAGGGCAGTCCACCACTCTGACCTCCCAGTTCAGGTCTTTGCTGGTTGATATGTCCCTACCTCAGCCAAAAACCATCCGAGCTACTATCACTTCGTGGCTCAGAGGCCTGAGAAGAAGATGCTCCAGGTCACTCAGACCTCGAATCACAATTGGAAGCCCCGGTATTTTTTCGCCTCAGGGCCATGGGAATTTGGCTCATCTGTTCCCTCTTACACTTTTGAGCCGAGGATACCCCTCAGATGGGGTAAGGTCACCATGTCTGCCAGGGCCAATCCTGGCCTAAGTCTTCAAAATATCAAAAAGGTGAAGGCCCTGCAAGACCAAGGGGCACATGGTCTGTTTGTCAAGTTCGAACATCTGCTGACCCCCCAGTATCTCTCGGGGACGAGCCTAGGTGGAAGTCCCCTTGTTGACTTTGGTAAGGATTTTTCTTTTTATTTAAGTCTAACCCCTGATCATTCATGTTTGATTTCTGACTCTTATCTTTTCAGTTTTACAGAGAGACCACCAGGTGTCCCAGACGAATTGTGGGAGATGGCAGCTCCGAGTTTGGTAAGACTTGCAAAGAAGACTGGCTTGAACGCTCCTCCTCCAGCCCCCTCAACATCCAAATCCAAGAAGAGGGCCCCTGAGGTCCCGACCTCTGAGGATCAGAGGCCGACCTCAAGGCAAAAGAATACCTCAGACGCTGCGATCCCCATCTCAGCCGACACCCTGTCGGCTCGTCTAAACCAGCTGAAGCTTACTGATAGCGTGGTCGGCAACAACAGACAGGCTATGGATGCACTCGCCAATGTGATGACTAAGGCAGACAAGCATTTTTACAGAGCCATGGACACCTCCATGATGGTTGAGTTCGGCCTTCACAGAGCCGTTCAGGTATGACTTGTTCCTTTTGTCAAAAATTTTACAAGTGTAACATCTGATTTTACTCCCATCTAACCTCTTCATTAACTGTGCAGGGTGTGACTGCCATGTACCAACTGTCTAACTGGGCCATGAGGAAATTTCCTCTCATTCAGAAGGGGCAGGAGGCTGAGAAGGTCGAGAGCACCCTGAAGGCCGAGGTTGACCGTCTGAGGTCAGAGTTACAGAATTCTGAGAATAAGGCCAAGAACTCTGAAAATAAGGCCCAGAGTTTGGAAAAAGATATCTCTGCGCTCGTCCAAAACCATGCCCAGGACCTGAAGGATAAGGATGATGATCTTCAGCGGAAGGTCAACGCGGCTGTGAAGGCTGCCCTTGCAGATGCCTCAGAGAGACTAATTTCTGACTACAAAGTCTCTGAGGAGTTCGTGGGTTTTGGTTTTGAATACCTCGAAAGAGGTATCAAAGCCACTACCAAATGGGCCGAGGTCAGAGAGAAGGAGGTTAGCACTATAAAGGCCTCCGACTTTGTGGGCCTCAGCTTCGCCGACTCTCAGTTTGCCCAAGCACTGCAAGAGGTAGAAGACGAGGCTGCTGCCCCTGGTGAGACTGCTACCCTGGGAGGGACTGATCTCGGAGGGACTGACCATGCTGATGATGTGGTTGAGGTGTCCAATGCTGATCAGGTCAACCCAACCGAGACTACTAATGTTCCCCCCTCAGAGCCTTAGTCCTTTTTAACTTGTAACTCTTGTAATTTGTAATTTGTAACTTCAGTACTTTGTAATGAATATTTGTAATCGATGCCTCTGATTGCTATATTATCTTTCTTACTGAATGCCAATCTCTTCCTTTATTTTGACCTCTGAATGTATCTGAATGGTATATGATCTCTGAAGTCATTACTTAATATGCTGTTCTCATAACCATCTTCACCAAATTAATGATGTTAAGGGTCTAACCAAGGTGTCTGAGCTCAGACCTCGTCACCACTGAGTGATGTTATG
This sequence comes from Sambucus nigra, assembly GCA_949130495.1. Lineage (NCBI taxonomy): Eukaryota > Viridiplantae > Streptophyta > Magnoliopsida > Dipsacales > Adoxaceae > Sambucus > Sambucus nigra. Next base: position 470,016,193 of record OX422213.1, on the reverse strand, counting down.
AGGGTCTGAGGTCATCACCTAAGAGGTTAGCCTCATAATAAGTGTCACCAAATTAATGATGTTAAGGGTCTAAGGTCATCTAACCAAGGTGTCTGAGCTCAGACCTCGTCACCACCGAGTGCTGTTATGAGGGTCTGAGGTAATCACCTAAGAGGTTCGCCTCACAATAAGTGTTACCAAATTAATGATGTTAAGGGTCTGAGGTCATCTAACCAAGGTGTATGAGCTCAGACCTCGTCACCACCGAGTGATGTTATGAGGGTCTGAGGTCATCACCTAAGAGGTTAGCCTCATGATAAATGTCACCAAATTAATGATGTTAAGGGTCTGAGGTCGTCTAACCCAGGTGTCTGAGCTCAGACCTCGTCACCACCGAGTGATGTTATGAGGGTCTGAGGTCATCACCTAAGAGGTTAGCCTCATAATAATGTCACCAAATTAATGATGTTAAGGGTCTGAGGTCGTCTAACCCAGGTGTCTGAGCTCAGACCTCGTCACCACCGAGTGATGTTATGAGGGTCTGAGGTCATCACCTAAGAGGTTAGCCTCACAATAAGTGTTACCAAATTAATGATGCTAAGGGTCTGAGGTCATCTAACCAAGGTGTCTGAGCTCAGACCTCGTCGCCACCGAGTGATGTTATGAGGGTCTGAGGTCATCACCTAAGAGGTTAGCCTCATAATAAGTGTCACCAAATGAATGATGTTAAGGGTCTGAGGTCATCTAACCAAGGTGTCTGAGCTCAGACCTCGTCACCACCGAGTGATGTTATGAGGGTCTGAGGTCATCACCTAAGAGGTTAGCCTCATATTAATGTCACCAAATTAATGATGTTAAGGGTTTGAGGTCGTCTAACCCAGGTGTCTCAGCTCAGACCTCGTCACCACCGAGTGATGTTATGAGGGTTTGAGGTCATCACCTAAGAGGTTAGCCCCATAATAATGTCACCAAATTAATGATGTTAAGATTCTGAGGTCCTCTGCTAAGGTGTCTGAGCTCAGACCTCGTCACCACTGGGTGATATTATGAGGGTCTGAGGTCATCACCTAGGAGGTTAGCCCCATAATAATGTCACCAAATTAATGATGTTAAGAGTCTGAGGTCCTCTGCTAAGGTGTCTGAGCTCAGACCTCGTCACCACCGGGTGATGTTATGAGGGTCTGGGGTCATCACCTAGGAGGTTAGCCCCATAATAAACTTCTGGTCTAAAGAAAGAAACAAGAACTTGATATGGAAACTGATCTTTATTAATAACCTCTTCTCAGTAAGATAGTACATTTTCATAAAATTCTATACATCATATGTAATATCTCTTGAGATGGTCAGCATTCCATGGGTTAGTGAAGGGTTCTCCTTCTAGGTTTTCTAGCCTGTAAGTGCCAGGCACAACCTCTTCCGTTACTTTGTAGGGGCCATTCCAGTTTGGGTGTAGCTTGTTTGCCTTCTGTAGAGTCTTCTTTAGAACTAGGTCTCCTACTACAATGGGTCTTGACTTCACCCTCTGGTTGTAGAATTTCGCTGCCCTCTGTTGGTAGGCTGCCTTTCTGACCTATGCGTCTTCCCTTATCTCTTCGTTGAGATCCAGGTCTAGCCTTCTCTTTTCCCCATTGCTGTCAGGGTCGTAGGTCTGAATCCGATGAGTCGGTAGTCCTACCTCCGTTGGTATGACGGCCTCTGAGCCATGTGCCAGCATGAATGGGGTTTCTCCCGTTGGTGTCCTTGTCGTAGTTCTGTAGGCCCATAACACTGCGCAGACCTCTTCTATCCATCTACCCTTCGCATCTTCTAACCTCTTCTTGATTCCATCCAAGATGGTTCTGTTTATGACCTCGGTCTGGCCATTAGCCTGAGGACGACCAGGGGATGAGAAGAATTGCTTAATCCCCACTCTTAGGTAATATTTTTCTAAGGAGGAGTTCTTGAACCGGGTGCCATTGTCTGAGACGAGAGTGTTCGGGAGGCAATATCTGCATATGATGTTCTTCCAAATGAACTGGAAGGTCTTCTGCTCTGTAATTGTTATCATCGGTTCTGCCTTCACCCACCTTGAAAAGTAGTCAATGGAAACTATCAAGAATCTATAGTTGTTGTCAGCTCTTGGCAAAGGTCCTACTAAGTCAATTCCCCATACCGCAAATGGCCATGGAGAAGAGATTGACGTCATAGGCTGATGAGGTTGATGAGGGATGGTGGCGAACCTTTCGCATTTGTCGCACCTCTTCACATAGTCTGCAGCGTCCTTAGACAAGGTAGGCCACCAGTATCCCTGAGTGATGATCCTCTTGGCTAAGGGTCTTCCCCCTATGTGGCTAGAGCAAGAACCCTCATGAACTTCCTGTAAGACCTGGGGTACTTCCACAGGATGCACACATCTGAGGAGAGGTAGTAAAAACCCCTTTTTGTACAAGACATCTCCTACCAATGAGAACTTTGCAGCCCTGTATCTCAAATTTCTCCTTTCCATCTTGGACTCAGGTAGCTCTCCCTCTCTTAGGTACCTGACGAGCGGGTCGATCCATGAGTCTCCTAGGTTCACATTGTGACAAGGGCTACATACCTCGTCCTCCTCGATGCTTGCTTTTCCTAAGACCTCGATTGGAATGGTCCTTCCCAAATCTGTCTTCATTGCCGAGGCCAGCCTTGCCAATGCATCAGCGTGGTTGTTGCTCAGCCGAGGTACTCTCTTCAGCTTTGCTTCTTCAAAATACTCTAGCAACCCTCTTACATTCTTTAGGTATTTGGCCATCCTTTCATCTTTGGCCTCGTATGCCCCCAACACTTGATTGACAACCAACCTTGAGTCGCTATGGAGTAGGAGCCTCTTTACTCGAAGAGTTGTTGCCGATAAGAGACCTGCTATCATGGCCTCATACTCAGACTCGTTGTTGGAGGGATGGAAGTTGAATCTCAAGGCGTACTCAATGTTGATGCCATCTGGAGCCGAGAGTATTAGCCCCGCGCCGCTTCCGCTGTTACAGGAAGATCCATCAATGAAGAGGCTCCATACGTCTGCATCTGATGAGAAGACCCCTTCTCTCATAACCCCCTTTTCGAAGAGGTATCGATCCTCTTCATTTTCTTCTACTCTGCTCCGAGTTTTGCCTGGGATGACCTCTTCTCGGCCTTGGAAGACGTACGGGGAAGTCTCTTTCGAATATCTGAAGACACTTTAGTTCGTCTCTTCGCTGCCATCCAAGCCCGTCTCTGTCTCGGCCTCTTCCCAAGTGAACTCTGCAATAAAGTCTGCGAGGGCCTGCCCCTTAATGGCTGTCCTGGGCTGGTAGGTAAGATCATACTCTCCTAGCTCGATGGCCCAGGTCATCAGTCTCCCGGACTTCTCAGGTTTGTGCAGAACCTGTCTTAGAGGGGAGTCTGTGAGGACTACTATGGAGTGCGCTTGGAAGTAAGGCTTCATCTTCCTTGAGGCATGTATCAGGGTATAAACCAATTTCTCCATCCGGGGATAGTTTTGTTCAGACCCTTGAAGGGCCTTACTGTTGAAGTACACAGGCCTCTGGATTCCATCCTCTTCCCGTACGATGGCTGCGCAGATGGCTGACTCAGAGACTTCCAAATACACAAACAACCTCTCCCCCGTGATGGGCCGAGACATCAATAAGGGATACCCCAAGTAGGACTTGAGTTGGTCAAAGGCTTTTTCACACTCTTCGTCCCACTGGAAGGCCTTTCTCATAACTTTAAAGAACAAAAGACACTTGTCCGTTTCCCTAGAAACAAACCTGTTAAGGGCAGCCACTCTTCTGGTGAGTCTCTAGACATCCTTGATACTCTTAAGAGTCTTCATGTCGAGCAAGGCCTTGATCTTCTCAGGGTTTGCTTCAATCCCCCTATGATTAACGATGAACCCCAAGAACTTCCCGGCTCCTACCCCGAAGACACACTTCGCTGGGTTGAGCTTCATTCTGTACGAGTCCATGACATCAAAGGTCTTCTCAAGGTCTGCTACGTGAGTACATGCTTTCAGGCTCTTCGTTAGCATACCATCCACATATACCTCCATGGTCTTACCTATCTGCTCCTGGAACATCCTATTGACAAGACGTTGATATGTTGCCCCCGCATTTTTCAGACCAAAGGGCATCACCTTGTAACAGTACGTCCCCTTGTCAGTAATGAAGGCTGTCTTCTCAGAGTCTTCGGCATCCATGAAGATTTGGTTATAACCTGAATAATCATCCATGAAACTCATGAGCTCGTGCCCTGTCGTTGCATCCACCATTTGGTCTATCCTAGGTAAGGGATAGCTATCCTTCGGTCAAGACTTATTTAGGTCTGTGAAATCTACACACATTTGCCACTTTCCATTGGCCTTAGGCACGATGACTGCATTTGAGAGCCACTCTGGATAAGTAACCTCTCTTATAAACTCGACCTCTTCCAACTTTTTCACCTCTTCCCGGATGACCTCATACTTCTCTCTGGAGTAGACTCTTCGCCTCTGTTTAATAGGCCTAGCATCTCTGTCCACGTTGAGCTTGTGGGTCATGATCTCAGGGTCGATACCAGGCATGTCTGCGTGACTCCACGCGAAGACACTCTGCCTCCTCCTGAGGAAGTTTATCAGCTCTTCCTTGATCCCTTGCTCCAGGGCCTTGCCGACCTGGACGGTTTTTTCCGGCTAGTCCTCATTGAGGACAATGGATTCTACCTCTTCCGCGGCCTCGCCCTTCTTCAATTTTGTTTCGTCTCTGGGATCAAGAGTGTTAATGCTGTAAGTGGCAGTTGCTCTCTTATGGGCCTCTCGCTCTTCGGCCGAGTTGAAATAACACTCCCGCGCCGTGGTCTGGTCCCCTTGCACTTCCCCTACCCCATAAGGAGTCGGGAATTTTAGCATCTGGTGGACCGTTGACGGCACGACTTTAAACTCTTTGAGGGCCACTATTCCGATGATGAGGTTGTAGGCCGAGAAGACATTTTCGTCCATAACAAAAAAGTTTATCTTCTTGGTCAGCCTCTTAGGCCACTCATCTCCCATCCGTACATCCATTTCATACATGCCCAATGGGTGTACCTTCTCACCACTGAAGCCTATCAATGGGTGATGGTAGGGCACTAGCCTTGCCCTGCTAAGACCTAAGCTCTTGAAACAAGGCCAGAACATCTCATCTGCTGAGATTCCCCCATCTATGAGGATTATCCCTACATCGCACCCATGCACCCTTGTTGTTATGACTAAAGGGTCATCATGGGGGGCTAAGATGCCCTTGAAGTCGAGTATGGAGAACCCCACTACGAGGGTGTCCATGTCCACCTTCTTCCTCTTCTGCACTGCGTCAGAAGACGTTAGATTCACAACCTCAGGCTTGACCACTGACTTGGACTCCGCTACATGAGCCTTCCTATCGGCTACCTCAGAGCCACCTCCTGCGAATCCCCCACATATGGTGCTAACACCAAAGGAGATCATTCCGACCCTCTTCACTGGGGTGTTGTCATCCTTTGGTGGGAGATCCAGGTCATCTCCATCATCACCCTCTGAATCATCATGCCTTCTAGCCAGGACATCGCCACGGCACCTGTCATTTCTTCTCTTCTTAGGGTCTTCTCTTCCGCCCTTTGTAGCCTTGCCATCCACATACTTTCTCAGCTTCCCGGATTTCAGCATCTTCTCAATCTCATCCTTCAGAGCGAAGCATCTATCTGTGACATGGCTGTGATCCTGATGGAACTCACACCAGAGGTTTTTATTCCTCTTATGTGGTGGGGCCTTCAATTTCTCTGGCCACCTCAAAGTCCAGTCAGTCTTGATCTCATTAAGGATGTGCTCACAGTCAGAGGAGTGTAATGAGCGAACTTGTCATCTACTGACCTCTTCTTCCCCTCTTTCTTGCCCTGGGACCTCCCAGTGCTACCACGGTTCTCCTCCTCATATTTGGAGGCCATTGCCTCTTCCGCATTCATCACCTTCCCCGCGGTTGCCATCAGCTCTGCCATAGACTTAGGAGGGTCTTCCGCTAGTTTCCACAGTAGCTTTTTCTTCTGGAGGCCTCCTATAAGGGCGGTCATGGCTATGCTCTCTTCGTAATCCTCCACCTCCAACTTCTCCTTGTTGAATCTTGCTATGTAGTCTCTTAGGCTTTCACCCTTAGCCTGTTTGACATATAGGAGGTGGGTAGTCTTCTTTTGAGGTCTTACCCCAAAGCAGAAGTTGTGGATGAACTGCTCAGCTAAGCCTTTGAAGTTCTCGATCGAGTTCTTTGGAAGAGAGGTGAACCAGTTGTGCGCTGCCCCTATCAAGGTTCCTGAGAAGGCCCTACACTTCATCTCATCGGGTATCGAGTAAATATCTGCCGTTGACTGATACATCTCGATATGGTGCACTGGGTTAGTGCTTCCATCATACTTAGGAGTCACTGTAGGAGGCTTAAACTTACCTAGGGTTGGGAACCCTACTATCCTATCTACAAACGGGGAGCCCTCCGAGTAGCCCCTCTGTAATGGGTCCCTGCTCTTTATGAGGTCCCCTATCTTCTCCTCAAGACGTTGGATTGAGTCATTACAGGGTCTTCTCTCATCAACTTGGCCGAGGTTATCCCCTGCCACCTCTCTGCGATGGACAGAGGGTTCCCCAGCCACGACACGTTGACTGTTGACCTCTTCCTGCTCCCTGGCTCTTCTCTCCAAGGGTCGGCCTTGATCTGGCCAAGCCTTCCTATTCCCTCTTTGAGATCCTGCCACGCTCCTTGACCTCGATAGCCTCTGTCTCAGGTCATTGACTGGGCCCAGCCTCTCGAAGGCCGACCCTCTGCTCAGCCTGTTAAAGGCCGACCCTCTTTGTTGGGCCTCATTCTTCTTCGGCCGACACATCCTTGACTCTGCCTATCAAAGGCCGACCCTCTTTGTTGGGCCTCGTCTCTTCTTCGGCCGACACATCCTTGGCTCTGCCTAACAGGTCGTACGGTGTTATCTGACACCTCATACGGCTCCCAGCAGTCTTCTGGGGCCTCTTCAGCTTCTAGGTCATCATACCTGTCCTCTGGGCAAGGGTTTCCCTGCCTCCCCAGGCGCAAGCGCCTAGGGTCAGCAACTTCCCTCCTCCGCTGAGGTGCAGGTTGGTCCTTCATGGGCGCCTGGGGTGGTCCCCTGGCATCAGGATGAGGTTGAACTGCCATCGGAGTTATCATGTTCGATGAGACCCCAGGTGGCCTCATCATCATGGTTTGGCTGAGCTGGGCAAATTGCTCCTTCATGGCTTGTTGGGTTGCAGCTAAAGATTTCAAGGACGCTGCCACCTCCGCCATTTCGGACTGGGGAGGAGCTTGACTGGAGCTAGCCCCTCCACCTCCAGGCGGTGGAAGAGGCGGTGGTAATTCTGGTGCCATGTATTAACAATAAAGATCTTGAACAGTAAGTGAGCTTAATACCTTAAAGGACCTCTTTCAATGGTGAAACAGCTCCACACAAGGGGTGGTTCCTGGTTCACCACCAGAGTCTCCGGTGAGGTAAAGCAGAAAAAGAGGAAGAGATAGCCTCTCGATTCCCACAGACGGCGCCAAAATGATGATGCTAAGAATCAGCACCACCAGGTAAGGTGTTTCCAAGCTTAATATATGAATAACAATGGCAGCACATCTATATAAAGAGATAAGAGAATGAGGTGAGAATATGAGGAATCAACACCGGAACATGAGTGGTTCAGCCAATCTGGCCTACGTCCACTGTGAGTGTGTGAGTAATATCACTGAATGAAGGCACTAATGGCCATAGATACAATTCTCTCAAGCTCTCTCTCTCTAGTGTATATTTAGACAGAGTTTCAGCTAGGGTTTAATAACTGGGATCCTCTTGCAAGGTAGGGGATGCCGCTATATATAGTGTATAGGGGGTGTAATGTACCCCCCATGCATGCAATGAGCATGTGTGTGATATCCTCACCAATGTGGGAGTGCCATCTGTCACTGTCACATGTAAGTAATGATGATGAAATATTCTCCCACATGTGGAGAATAATCTTGTTACAACTGATTTGTGCCCTGGTGTCCTTATCCAAATGTCAACAGATGCTCGGCAGTCATGTTGGTGAATGACCTCGGCCTGGGAGAGGCCGAGCTGTAAAGGCTTGATGTCCGTTCAATCCGAGAAGTGTCATAAGGAGTCTCGACCTGATCTCAGCCGAGACATTATGCTAGGTCGGCCCCAGCCGAAGTAGGTATAGTCCCATGCTGGTGATTACTAAGGCCTCTTGCGACCTCGTCCCAAGCCGAGGTTGAACCGGTTCCAATTTGAGGGTCGGCTCGCTGTCACCTCGGCCCACCCTTGGCCGAGGTTTGCCATACCCAGGTGTACGAGAGTGCTGTTGATGCCTGTGATGCGCGCAGTGCCCCTTGGCAGTGTAGATGGTAGTGTCGGCCTGGGCCGAGGTAGGTCTGGCCGAGGGATGGTATCGCGGGCCCCTGGCCTTCATAGGGTCAATCAATGTTTCGGCCATCATCTCGGCCGAGGTAGGTGTCCCTGGGCCGAGGTTATACTTGGGCATATCAATGATTTTGGGTTTACAATTATTATTTCTGGAACCCATTTTTGCCACCTTTGGTCTCCGTTTCGGTGGACGGAGAGACGCCACATTCCATTTGTTTTCAGTCCTACCACTGCCAGTACTGGACTCGCACTCGTGTTCATTATTCCGTGTACATGTCGCACGAGTAATGGACCATAATGCCACATGAAAAACATATTTCCATTTTCTACTCCTAAACTATAATTCATAGTATTCGACCTATTTTATTTTCCTGTAATAAGGGTTGTTCCAAATTAAACTCCACACATAAGCGAGCATACTTGGCACGTCCCACAGATTCTCTATGTAAAACCCTTTTCACTGACTTACCCAGAGATGCCCCTAAACGATGAAGAATGACCATATCATAATATTCAACGGGAAGTTCGTGAATCTGGAACCATAAACTCATATGTCTGATAGTAGATGTAGATGGGGCAAAAAAATTCGCCACCTCTGTACAGAGAGGTAGTGATCCTCTAAGAACTAGGGACCTCTAGAAATAATGGATAAATATTCTTTTGGGTAGGGAAGTTTAACGGGATAAAAGTTGTTGCCCAAATTCTTTATAAGAGGCTCTCTTTTAAGTTCTAGAGTCTAGATAATCTCAAAGCTAGCCTCTGAAGCGACATAATTTTTCCCAGTAATTTTATTATCAACATGTTTTTCCATTTTTTCGCAACAGTTGTAATTCTTAGCTCGTAATGTGCACCACCGATTGATTTTGTAGTAATTCTCCACGATCCATAGCTTCATCATCCGACTCATACTCCTCCTGGTTCATCTCTAGTTCCCAAGTAGGTAATAATGTATGTGATGATTTCCCATTCAAACCTACATGGTGATCCGAAGTTACACCCAAAAATTGATTCAAAGATACACTCGGTGTGCTAAGAAGCTTGTCTCAGTATGATACCTCCTGCACTACGCGACGTTCAACTATCATATGCAGTGTGTCCGTCGATATCTCACCCCGCTTCGGTTCCGATGCAGGAGTACTAGGTTAGGTTTAGGTAGTTTCATGGGGGTAGTTGAGAAAGGATAAAGAGTTCCTCAGGGTTGGTTTTGTTTTCCATCTTTTAATTCAATCAAGCACCTAATGACCGAGGCGGAGGTGGGAGGTTGAATTGCGAGATTTTATGAAAAATTATAATTTATTAGTCTTGGCCCACAATATATAGTCAGGATCCTATGGGTAACAGGTATGCATACCAACCAACTTTTTTTTTTAAAAATAAGAAAATATTTTGAAGTTAATTTTGTGTTATTTAAATATTTCAGGAACCCCACAAAAAAATCATCTTAAAATGAATTTTTTTTCTATTTTAAAAATACGCTAGTTTATAATTAGCTTAAAAATTGACATATTTTGACCCTTTTTTTTAAATAGTAAAGAAGTTCATTTTGAGTTGATTATTTTTGGGAGGTTCCCTAAAATATTTAAATACAACACAAAAAAAATTAACCCATCGTAAAAAATTCTATTTTTGATAATTATTTCTCCATAATGAGGAGACAATAAACACAAATATTCATCAAAAACCTCAACGCAAAAGTGGATAAGATCATTTTTTAAATAGTAAAAAAAATATTAGGAAATTTTTTGTACATGATCTCTATCGTGAGGAAATCATTTAAAAAAGTTTCATAAAAAATGGTTTATACGGTGGTATGTATTTATGAGGTCCTTATAGGAGACCATCAGTATATATTGTAAGAACCCTAGATTTTCGAGTAATTATTTATATATATATATTTGCCATGTGGGATGATTATATAAAATATTGGAAGTTGAAGTGAATCTTATTTTAAGGAATTTAAGAAATAATAATTTCTGAATTTTGTATATTTACTGTTGTGTGAATGTAAATAGCATTATAGTGTGTTTTATTGCATCGTTGTGCTTTAAATGATGGTTATGATTTATATCCCAATTGGGTCATTGTAAATAATTTAATATGACACTGGAACATGAAATATTGTAAGATATTTCGGATGCCAATTTAGGGGGTACGGTTAGTCCGAAATTGGTTGAGATGGTCGAAATAGGGGCCTAGTAGTATTTTCGGGTTCCGGAACATTTTCGACTAGTTATAATTTAATTATGCTATTACGAGCCTTTTTAATTGTGTAGTAGCATTTAAGTGCTAGACTTATTAAAATTGGGGTATTTTAGTCTTGCTTGAGCCTTTGAGCTCATTTTATGTTTTAAACTTGGAGAGAGTTAGAGAGAGAAGGAGAGAAGAGAGAGTTGGGAGAAAATGGAGAGAAAAGGAGAGAAATGGAGATTGGACCTTGGAATCGTTGATCCGGGAAGAGAATCCGAGACTACGAACACGAGGCAAGTTTTTTTCTTGCAAATATGTATAATTTGTGTGAATAAATTGTATAGATAGTTGTGTTTTTGGAGTTTTAACCCTTAATGGGTTTTTGATGATTTTTGTGTATTAAACCCTTAATCCTTGATTTAAGTTGGATTTGAGTTGGAAATATTAGTTAGTCATTGTGTGTGAGTGAATTGATTTAGTTATTAGTTGTTAATGGTGAGAGAAGTGGAAGATTTGGGTTTTTGGGAATTTTAGGGTTCTTAAACCCATAGCCCATTTCTAGGCAATTCGACCTGGGAGAATCGATTCGCCCCTAGCGAATCGATTCGCTAAAGGGGTAGGATACAGGTCTGTGTTATCCGAATCGATTCGGATTAGCCGAATCGATTCGTCAACAATCAGAATCTTGGGTTCTCTTGACCGAATCGATTCGGCTTATCCGAATCGATTCGCTTTCAAGACCGAATCTATTAGGCCAAGGTGAATCGATTCGAAATCCTGCTATGTTGAGGGATTTTTCCAATTTTGATTTTTAATCCTTTTCTTTTAGGTTTAAGGCCTAGGAACCTTCCCTTGGGAAGTAATAAAGAGTCCTAGGGGTTCATAATAAGGGGATAAACACCCTAGATTAGTATGGGGGATGAATGGAGCTTATTTCGGGGTTTATTCAATGGAAGTTAGGGTCGTTTTCATTTGGTGAGTTAGCTTAGAACAAATGGAGAGTAGGATGGTATGGTTTAGGATCTTTGGAGACTAGTGTTGAGGAAAATTTACCCTTGTGGGCTTATAGGATTATTTTGAGCTTTTGGAGACTCGGGTGAGGGTAATGGCACTTCGGGCCTATATTATTAATAAAATGTGAATTCGTGAATAAGGATTGCATATTTTAAAATTGGTACTTAATGGTTAAGTATAAATGGTTTTGAGAATGTAAAGTGAATATTTTTTTAAATGAAAATAAATTGTAAATGATAATTTACTTATACACATCTCTCTAAATCACTATCATAGGGGAAGTTACGTGCATGAGGTGAAGTCCCCTGGCTAGTGAATGCAGGGCGAATATAGTCCCCGGCCATAGGACCAGTTATTATATTATGTGGTTATTTTGCAAAGTGAGGTAATTTCGGGTGTGGTTATGGCTCACTGTCGCAGGTATATGGCCGCTTCCCGACGTCTCGCGCTGTAGGATGCACAGGTTGCCTTGTTTGATAGGCCCTGGAAGATGATAGCCATTTAGGGGCGCGTTCAGTGGGAAAACTCGTAGAGACAGTCTTAGAATCGTTATATAACATGAAATGTAACTATTCATAATAATGTGGGACATTATTGGTGTTAAAGCATTTTATGATAATGAATTTGCTTAAATACATTTTCTAGAGGTAAAAAGGGAAATGGGAAGTTATGTGGCATAAACTGGATTGGCAAAAATATTTTGTGAAATAAATTGCTTTAAATATGTTTCTTAAAGAGAAAAGAAAATGTGTAGATAAGCCATGTTGTGTAAAACGGAAGACGAAATTATAGTAAGTAAACTAAGTTATATTTTTCTTATGCTAATGTGTACTCCTCATTGTAAGTTAAGCACGATTCTGGAGTTTAGCTAATTCCCTTAGTTCAATAGGAAGTTTAATTCCTAATATCCTAGTGTAATGTTAGGATGTGTATTTAATTGAGAGGTGAGGATGATTCTTATTGTAGAGCGAATACAACATTTTTAAATTGTTTAGCATTCATGACTATTATGCATTTTATTTGCACGTTTATCATATAAACACGGGCCCTGACCCATTTATATTTCTTTTTCTTGCGTGGTTTTCTCGTATGCCCAGGTGCACCGCCGCAATGGCACCTGATATGACCCTTCTTTCTCAGTGTCAATGAGCTACAACATTTTTGCGGATGTTGTAGGATTTGTATTATGAATGCATCCATCTTTTGTATACTCTAGTTAGGATTATATTGAACATTCGGGCGTATTTCCCAAGTCTTGTATTTACTTTTATATTGTGATATGTATTTGTAATACTCAGTGTAACTATTGTATTGGTCTGTTAACCGACAGCTTATTCGGTTATTACTTGTTACATTATTATTGTTCTTATTACTCATTTGTTTTTATATCCACCTTCTGTTCAAATTGGATTGTCAAAATGTTTTCTTTTAGTTTTCAAATTAAATTGACATCCGTTTTCTCAAATATTGGGTGGTTATCTCGTATTATTATTTTCACGACAGTGATGCTAAGAATGGACCATCTATGATTCCTGCAATTATTGGGATATCACGCTGGACACCTCTTATTTGAATAAGTGGGTTGTCATAGATGGTATCAGAGCGTCAGGTTCTAGTGTCCTTAGGAATTTGTGCGAATGTACTACGTTTTCTGCGTTGCTTGTGATTTGACATAGAGCCGCAGGATTAGGATTGTTGATTCCTTTGGTGGGATTTTCGTTCTTCTCCTAAAATGTAAGATCTTAGTAAATCTTTTGCATGTTCATCCGATATTCGTATGTTGGATGATGAAGGATGACCAGGGAAGGACATTATGAGGACAATAGGAGGAGGCATTTAAATTAGAACTGTAAGTTGAATTCGAGAATGAGGACCGTAGTGGAGGCCACTCCCTTTATGGTATTTTTGTAGATTGCTACAACGACTATTTAAGTAGAGTAGATATATCTACCCAAGTGCTGCTAAGATAGAGAGTGGTGCTAAACTTGAATTCCCCAAGCAAGTTAAATGGGGAAAAAGTTTGAAATGTCTTCGATAAGGACCACGCATTGAAGTTGAGGCAGGTGGAGGAAGTGTAACATCATTCATTGGAAGTATAAGGCTCAGAACCTCTGGCCTAGAGAGGGGTATATAAATGCCCAGATGTGAAAATTTGAGGAAAATTTTTCACCCATTGGAGTAATGTCGAAATGGTGGGAATGGTAGTCACCATATTGTGCGGAGTATGAAGTTTTGCTCGTAAAAGAACCTTGTAGATGGTTTAACAGCGAGTTCCTCGGGGATATCAGAAATGATAAGAATGTATACTCTCAAGTATTCACATGAGGATTGGTCAGAGGACGACCATGAATAAAGAGTTATAGGTTTAAGGAAACCTTGCACCAAAGTAAGGCAGGTGCAAGGAAGAAAGAGCCCTTCAGTGGAGGATAGACTCCTGAGCAGGTGTTGCAAACACTTTTGGAGAAGTCGTGTTCATGAATCACCATAGGTGGACATCGGTCCGGGGAACTCATGGAATTAAGGTAGTTGAGGCCGGTAGTCTATTTTCCTTTGCTGGGGGAGTTAAAGGAACTATGAGGGTGATTGTCAGGATCGAGGATATAGAGACAAGATAGGATGTGGTCAGGGTGTCCAGAAATGGGGAAAGGATTGAGATGTGGAATGTAGAACCACACAGTTTGGTTTTGTCCGATAAGAGTTAAAGGACAAGCATAGGATGCCTAGATGGGGCATTGAGTAAGGTATTTTTAGTTCAGTTAAGACTAGAGTATGGTATCTGGAAACTATTTAGAGTAGACAGAGTAATTAGCAATAAGGTTATGGTGAGTTCCACCTCGGATGAGGGATGTGTATTTTGGGTGGCAGGGATGGAGTCACCGTCTTTTATTAACCTTAGATTCGAGTGTGTATTTTGAGCGTTGTGGCAGTATTGGTGTTATTATAGAGGGTGTATCTATATGTTTTTCACGGCAGCAAGGTTTTATGTTCCTACACTCGCTGTAAAAGCGAGTGTTGATATTTAAAAAAAACTATATCTGGTTTGTATTACTCGTTGGTGTGTTATACGAGTATAAATATTTTGTGATTGATCGGAGCGATAGCAGGCTAATAATTGCACGGCTATCATATCTGCAGTTCCAGAATGGAACTAGTTGTTCTGTTATATCTCACCTGGATACAGATTGACACCTTATTCAGACAGTCTAAGTTATGTGAGAATTTTATTTTATTTTATTGCATGCTTTATATTGACTTATCTCCACGACCAACAAAGTTAAGTAGTAGTGTATCGGAGGGGTTCCTTGTTTGGATTTTGCTTTGTGAGACACTCCAAGCATGAACCTTAATGATGTTGGGACTGGAGAGATTTTTCTTTATGTTAAGAGTTTGGTTTGGGAGGGATTAGCCGAGATTCATGTGATTGATTTAAGGGCTAAATATAGATGTGCGATGCAGAAGCACAAGAAATATTTCTCTCACCCGATAGATGTGGGCGAGACAAGGAATAGGAGTCGGGTAGAGGCTTATGGCCAGGCATTGATGAAAAGGCTAAGTTATAGGATATACATATATTAGGTGGGAGGTTCGTGTTATTTTGCAACAAGTAGACCCCCCGATTAGTGAGACTTTCCATTTCACCGAAACGGAAGGATATAGAGGTAGAAGCTTGTTAGTAGAGTTTTAAGGTAGGAATTTAGAGGTTCCGATTATGCCTTAGACTGTCATACCTCGATGACCGATGATGCTAGGCAGTAGTGTAATGGGAGGGTTCCTTGTCTAGATTTTGCTTTACGAGACGTCCCACACACGAAATCGAGCTAATGCCGAAAATTGAAAAAGGTCTTCGGTAGTAGGGGTGTAGTTAGATTAGTAATCGTTCGACGTGTATAGAGCTCATCAACCATAGAATTTTTAGGAAGTAAGGCTTTTGGGGGCATGAGGCGCAAATTTTAGGAAGCTTGTAGTCTGTAGACCAAGAGAGTATTGGTGGATTGATTTTAAGAAGGCTTGGGTTTCCAGGAACGAGGAATACGAAATCTCGAGTAACTCTGAGAGCTAGATCGAAAAGAATGTGAGGCCCATCTTTGGAGAGAGTGTTACATCGGTAATCTATCTTTGGACGAGTTAATGAATAAGTTGACTTCTACTCCTGCACTCGTGTTACCAAGAGTGGGAGTGGACTATGTGGTCTTTTTTTTTACAAGCCTCTATAAGAATTGGGAGGTGTGTTAATGTCGGAATATGGGGCCATTGCGTAGAAATCTCTCAAGCTTAAGCCCCGTGAGGAGTGTTATCCCACGCATGATTTAGAGTTATCCGCAGTAGATTTCGCCTTAAAGATAAGGAGGCACTACCTCTTGGGCAACAAATTTAGTCTTTTTCACGGACCACAAGTCGTTACCGTATTTGTTTAGGTGGCAAAGTTGGTGGTTGGTGTTCGTAAAGATCCATCATTTCGATGCTCATTATCACCCACGAAAAAGGGCATATATGGAAGTAATTATGTGGAGTTGAAAACCCGTGAGGGAACTAGAGAAGGCATGGAAAGCCAAGTGGAAAGAGCTTAGCTAGGAGGATGCTGTAATGAGAGTAGTGGATGCAAGGAGGGACATTTATGAGTTTGTCTCCCAATGCATCACTTATCACTTGGTGAATATAGATCACCAATGATCAAAGGGATTGATGTAAACGTTAAAGTACCGGAGTGGATATGAAAGGGTATATCCAAGGATTTTCTCATTAGAGTGTCGACGTCGCAACGGTCGTAATCCTATTTGGGTAATTTTCGATCAATTGACCAAATCGCCACACTTTTTGCGAATGCGAAAGGATCTATTGCAGAGTTGTGAAACCTTATGAGGTGCCTACAAATACAGTGGCGGACTAAGATAAAATTGTGGTGGAAATCGAATTAAAGTTGAATGCATCCTACCACCCATAAACAGATGGGTGAACGAAGAGAGTAGACCAAATATTGGAAGGTATACTCCGGATTTGCATATTTGAATTTTAGAAAGGTTGGGTTGGAATGTAGTAATTCGTACCGTTTCAATATAGGTATGGCACCATATGTGGCTTTGTGTAGCCGGTCGCATAGTTCACCAACTCGTGTAGTATTGGAGTTGGGGGATCAGGTTTTAGTGCAAGTATCCCCGATCAAGGGTATAACGCAATTCGGGATCAAGGAAATGGTTACGCTACGTCAGGTATACTTTTTCCGTTATTGTTTTAAGGGTAGGCCCGATAGTTAATGTGAGGAACAACCGGAGGTTATTTTAGAATATGGAGAGAGTAGACTAAGATCGTTAGCGGTACCCTTAGTCTGAGTCCAGTGGGGAGACCAAAATGCTTAGAAATTTACTTAGGAACGAGAGAGCGTTATTCGAGAGTAGTACCCCTTGATCTTCTTAGATGGTACATTGGAATTTTTATGGAAAAATTCCCTTATAAAGGGGGGGAGTATGTAACAACCCCAGATTTTTGAGTAATTATTTATATATATATATATATTCCATGTGGGATGATTATATATAATATTGGAAGTTGAAGTGAATCTTATTTTAAGGAATTTAAGAAATAATAATTTCTGAATTTTGCATATTTACTGTTGTGTGAATGTAAATAGCATTATAGTGTGTTTTATTGCGTCGTTGTGCTTTAAACGACGGATATGATTTATATCCCAATTGGGTCATTGTAAATAATTTAATATGACACTGGAACATGAAATATTGTATGATATTCCGGATGCCAATTTAGGGAGTACGGTTAGTCCGAAATTGGTTGAGATGGTCGAAATAGGGGCCTAGTAGTATTTTTGGGTTCCGGGACATTTTCGACTAGTTATAATTTAATTATGATGTTACGAGCCTTTTTAATTGTGTAGTAGCATTTAAGTGCTAGACTTATTGAAATTGGGCTATTTTAGTCTTGCTTGAGACTTTGAGCTCATGTTATGTTTTAAACTTAGAGAGAGTTAGAGAGAGAAGGAGAGCAGAGAGAGTTGGGAGAAAATGGAGAGAAAGGGAGAGAAATGGAGATTGGAGCTTGGAATCTTTGATCCGGGAAGAGAATCCGAGACTACGAACATGAGGCAAGTTTTTACTTGCAAATATGTATGATTTGTGTGAATAAATTGTATAGATAGTTATGTTTTTGGATTTTTAACCCTGAATGGGGTTTTGATGATTTTTGTGTATTAAACCCTTAATCCTTGATTGAAGTTGGATTTGAGTTGGAAATATTAGTTAGTCATTGTGTGTGAGTGAATTGATTTAGTTATTAGTTGTTAATGTTGAGAGAAGTGGAAGATTTGGGTTTTTGGGAATTTTAGGGTTCTTAAACCCGTAGCCCATTTCTGGGCAATTCGACCTGGGCGAATCAATTCACCCCTAGCGAATCGATTCGCTAAAGGGGTAGGATACAGGTCTGTGTTATCCGAATCGATTCGGATTAGCCGAATCGATTCGACAACAATCAGAATGTTGGGTTCTCTTGACCGAATCGATTAGGCTTATCCGAATCGATTCGCTTTCAAGACCGAATCGATTCGTCCTGGGCGAATCGATTCGAAATCATGCTGTTTTGAAGGATTTTTCCAATTTTGATTTTTGACCCTTTTCTTTTAGGTTTAAGGCCTAGGAACCTTCCCCTGGGAAGTAATAAAGAGTACTAGGGGTTCATAATAGGTGTATTAACACCCTAGATTAGTGTGGGGATGAATGGGGCTTATTTCAGGGTTTATTCAATGGAAGTTAGGGTCGTTTTCATTTGGTGAGTTAGCTTAGAACAAATGGAGAGTAGGATGGTATGGTTTTGGATCTTTGGAGACTAGTGTTGAGGAAAATTTACCCTTGAGGGATTATAGGATTGTTTTGAGCTCTTAGAGACTCGTGTGAGGGTAATGGCACTTCGGGCCTATATTATTAATAAAATATGAGTTCGTGAATAAGAATTGCATATTTTAAAATTGGTACTTAATGGTTAAGTATAAATGGTTTTGAGAATGTAAAAGTGAATATTTTTTTGTAAATGGAAATAAATTGTAAACAATAA
>OX422213.1:469487557-469992557 GCA_949130495.1 Sambucus nigra | reverse complement strand
GGCCAGTCCCCGCTGCCAGCCTACGTTAGGCGTCAGAATTAAAATACCATTGTTAGCATGTAATAGAATATGAGACATTAAAAACTTTTTCTAGAAGATTTAATCCAAAATAATCCAAAGAATATAATATCGACACAAGAAATTACATTACCATGCTAACTCCAAAATAAAAATCAAATCTAAAAGATAGATTAATACTTAAATGAATAATCCAACTACAATCCCCAGATTAAAAGTCATAAACAAATGTTGAACCTAATGGCCTACCAAATCCATAAATAACTGTCTCATAAATGAAATGACATAATGAAAAAAATCTAAACTAATAAAGAAATAAAATAACTCCAGATGCACACTAAAGTCTCCAATCCATCCTATGAAGCTACTCTAGCAACAATAATTGAAATGTTATTCAACATAATCGGTCAAAACCCACTGCATGGATACCATCTACTCCTCCAAAATTGCATACGATAATTTGGACATAAGAATCATTCGAGATAAGTATTATAATATAGTATTTGAAATTAAAATGATATATGAATACACGAGTAAAGTAAAACCGTACTAACTACCCGTATAAATATACCACCCCATTATTCAAGTCTAAATATGTTATTACTACAGTGAATTAGATATAAACCTTTATCTTACTCTATTTAATTATTTAATTATTCTTATTGGAGCAATGCCACAATAACCAGTCAATTTTTTCTATTGGTCTTGCACATACTCCTAGCGCGCTTAGGTTTTAACACATCCCACCTATTTCCATCACTACAGCCAGTTGGATTAATTTCTTTAGTCCTTCACATACTCGTGATGTTCCATGCACGACGTGTCACTATATCCAGTCAACCCAATTATTGTTAGCCCTGCACATACTCGTATCGCCAACATACATCCAAGTCGCTATAGCCAGTAAGCCCAATTATCATTAGCCTTGCACATACTCACGATGAAAATTCATTGAGTATGCAAATTCATTTAAAAACCCATTTATTATCTTAGGAATTAATTATTAATTCTTAATAAATTTATCTTTATTCCCAATTAGCCCCACCCATAATTCGGGTATATCAACCTGAAATCATCTCTAGTTCCATATATAGAGATCACCAAACCACAAATATTACATAGTCTACCACCTAAGAAGAATACCTACTAAAATCATTACTTAGTCTCACACCTAGGCTAAAGAAATAATGTAACGGAGTACTACCTAGACCCACCCAGAAAATACCCAATCGTAAAGCACACACTCACTAGTCCCATTCTTAGAAAGTGCCAATAATAACAAAGCCTACCTACTAGTCCTATACCTATAAAGCAATCTATTAAAATGGGTGAAAGTACAAATACTCCCCAATAACCCAACATTCTCGTTGTGTCAAAATATTAACATGAACAATTTGTACGTAAAGTATATATTAATTTAACAATACCATTCTCCATTTAATACTACAATTTCAATTTCATTCAAACCACATCCATTTAGTCATGTAATAACTGAATTCTTGAAAATAGTCACAACAGTTGTCAAATTTCATAATTGTAGTACGAGTGATATTTTAACAATTATAGACATAATCCGAATCAAATATACGTCTTAGTAACCTTACACAATAATAAATTGCTTTTCGACAATATACACATCAATGCGTAATTTTATAAGCCAAAACATTATTCCAATTTTATGTTTTAATTCTAGCATGAGATTCATCCCATAAATCCACTGTAACCCAATACAATAATCTAAGCATGAGATGTTTCAAGTGTTAAATTATATTTTTAGATTTAATAAAAACATCCCGGAATTTACTTTCACTTGTCCTAATTAATCTTCTCAATTAGTTATAAGAAAACATGATTAATTAAGGATTAAGAAATATTTACAGCATACAACACTTAAGGAAAACAATATGAGTATTCATTTTTGAAATAAACCGCCTCAAAAATATTATTACATGCTTGCAATCCTCTCACGAAAATAACAAAGACTCATTCTTGGTTGTTCTTGAGAAAACTTAATTTAAGCCTTCAAAAGATGGGTCGAAACTTATTTTTAATGGGGGTTTAGGTTTTGTAGAAGAGAGAAAAGAAAACTTGGGAGGCTACTTCTTTTTGAGATGAGTTAAAAGTATTTAAAAAGTCAAAACCAACATTTTTATATGCTAAAAAACTAATTAAGTCTAATAAAAAATATTTTCCAATTTTGATTTATATAAAAGATTTTACGGTCCGAAAATCACGGGGGATTACATTCTCCCCCACTAATATAGGAATTTTGTCCTGAAAATTTGATGAAGCGTAAATGTATAAATGTAAACTCGTGCAAATAAAATAAGGCTCAGATATGCCTACTAGTAGAATGCAATGATTGGGAGCCCATACACCCAATCCTACACGCACCTACCCAAAAATTAAAGTAATATATATATATATATATATATATATATATATATATAATAACTATAAAAATAACAGCATATCACGCTCTCCCACGAATCATCACTCGATTCTATCTCTATAAGCCATTGCAACTCTTAAGTCCTCAAATAAAATAAAATCACATCACCACATCGATACTAGAGATACCTAACATCTGTACTAACAATTTGCAAAATAAATCTTGTCCCCAAAATCATCTGTAAGTATCCTCACATCAAGATTACTACTTTTAACCTCAATGCCTATGACAACTTTAGTAAAAGTCTCCCTATTTCCAAGATACACAACTAACACGTATGCTAGAACCCATACCATAGAGAGTACGAAGCAACAAAAGGAATTAAAGATAGGCATCGCAGAATTTAAATGGACTCACAACCTACTAAACCTAAGACCATGATCTAATACCAACTATGACACCCCATATATTTTGACATTAAAGGTGGTCAGTTCCCACTACGAACCTACGTCGGGCGTCATAATTAAAATACCATTCTTAGAATGTGACTGGAATAGGAGACGTTGAAAACTTTTTCCACAAGATATAGTCCAAATAATCCAACGAATATAACATCCACATAAGAAATTCCATCACTATGATAACTCGAAAATAAAACTCAATTACAAAAGATAGATTAATACTTAAAATAAATAATCACACCACAATCCCCAACTTAAAACCATAAACAACTTATGAACCGAATGGCCCTCCAGATCCATAAACAACTATCTCATAAATAAAATGATGGAATGGAAAAATCTAAGCTAATAAAGTATTGCACCAAAAATAAGAAATGGGCCAGTAAATGGGCCACGGTCCCCAAACTGTGACCTCGAGCTAATTACCGTGAACATCTATATGATCAGGGTTTAGAATGGCCACATATAGGGGTTAGTCATGGTCAAGAGTTGTTACCAAATGGTTCACAATCTAAAATTGTGACCCACCCATGACCCATTGTGGCACCAAGTCCCCTAATTCGGTACGAATATTGTATTTATTCACCTTTAAACTTATGCATTTTAGCCCCCTCGGGTACCTTAATTCCTATATTTATGCTGATTAATCATACAACCTCCGTTTTATTTTTTAACATGCTAAATGAGGTATAACTAAGTTTTTGTTGGTATTTTAGTGCTTAGTCTGAATTTGGTCGCTTTTCGAAAAAGTTATATTGAATATTGCAGCTTATGGGGTATTTTAGTAATTTCATCATTAGGATTTTAATCCCAAACTCTTCACGGAAGTTGAATCCCTTTGATTTCTCTTCGCGTGGACGCTGATGGTGCATGATTCCGATGTATAATGAAGAAATTATGTCCTTTTTAGAATGGTTTTGTCTTCAAAATCACACTCAATGGCACATTCAAAGGAATTTTAGTGATATCATTATTTGTTTTTTCTGGCCCAATGTCTTTTTGGAAGTTATATCCCTCTGAGTTATCTTCGCATAGCCTCCTACCGTGCCTAATTTCGATTTATAGCGAAGAAGTTATGGTATTCTCCTTATTGTTGGACAAACTTGCATAATTGCAGACCTGCTAAATCGAATCGATTCAACCAAGGAAAAATCGATTAGATTTGGCACCAGAAGCTACTTTTTTCTTACCGAATCGATTCGTATTAGCTCGAATCGATTCGGTCCCCTGTTTTTAGATTTCTTTTAATTGCAAGTTTGCCATTTGGGTTAATGTATAAATCAAATTCATCTCATTTTGATGGGATATCTTTCATTTTGTATTAGAACTTTGAGGATTTTGTTGGAGCTTTTCCCCTCTCCTATATTTTCTTTGGTTTACCACCATTAATGTAAGTTACTATTCATCTTCTTCTTCCTCTTCCTCTTTTTCTTGCTTTATTATTCCTTTCTTGCTTGATTAATTAGTTTAATGCATTTATTTATTGCTTTCCATAGTTTAATTGTTGTTTAAATGAGTTCATTCATGTCTAATACCTAGTTAAATAGGGTTGGGGCCATATGTCCGCCATTAATGGGCGTCGAGCTCTGAAAGTTAGTTTTTGACGAAAATCATGTTTAATTGAAACCTCGCGTATTAAAATGGGTTTATTATGTGTTTAACTTTCTTTGTCACGCAACGTTAGTGTTTATAGCGATAATTCAATTTTAAGACGCATGTGACCATTTTTTATTAAATATTTTATCTCGCATTTCTAGATTGAATTCCTTTACGTGTTATGTTTATAATTAACTAAAAATGCTCGATTAAATGTTTTCGAACCTAAATTCTAATTCCGCATGTTTAGCCCATGGCGGGGATGTGACCTTGACTCTCATTTTATTAATTCTTGTTTAGCTTTAAATTCTTAATTTCCCCCTTTTTCTTTTAAACCAAACCATCACATTTTACATTTTTATTCTTGAAGTTATAAATCAATTAAAACATATCCAACACTCCCTATGGATTTCTTAAGATACCCAACTTATTGCTATACTTGTTTCGCAAGTGTAGCTGTAGTTTAGGTTTTTGCATTGATGTGGTGAACCGAAAACAACGACAGTGTTTTTATACGAATATTTAGTTCGCACCCGATCAAAATGGCGCCATTTTCAGAGAGTGTCTTATTTTAGATTGTAATTATTTTATTATTTCATAGTATTTTTTGTTTGTATTTTTATTCTTTGTTTTAACCTTTTTTGTCGGATAACACATTTGAGCGCTAAGAAACTTTGATTCTCGGTCGCACACCTTCCTACTTGGATTCTCCATCTACAAACAATTAAGTAACCATGTCCTACATGTATAGATTTTTTTATTATTCTAATGATTCTTACTTTGGGGATAGTTTTCAAGTTTTCCATTTTTAAGAATTTCTTGAAAATGAAAGGCTTGAAAACATTTATCGGTATGAAGATCGTTGTTGGGAACTTGCGTTGGATGCATTATTCGAATCCAACGACGATTTTTCTTCCACTATTTATGAATTCGAAGAAGTGTTTCAACCAAATGAGGGATCCGAGGTTCTAGAGCCGAGGAAGCCTACTTTGGAAGAAACCTTTCTTCTTTTCACCTAAGGTGTGGATACCATTATTGGTACGAGATTGAAACTTGAAGCACTTTGCAATGAAATTGATTCTTTTGTGGAAATCAACGAGGTGGTGGAAATTTATGTTTCACCCCAACGTTTTATAGAACATTTCATTGAAAGTGAGTCTTTCTCCCCCGAAATTCAATCTCTTTCCGATGATGAGTTGATTGAGATTGAATTTAGTTCATTACCATATACGTTTTTCGTGATCGAACCATTAAGGTACCGATTGATTACTATGAGTCGGTAGAAATTATTGAAACTTCTACACCTTTTGCCGATGAGGACTCTTTGCCGGATTTGTTTTCCAAGATGGATTTTCCCCCCATGTGTGTACCACCTCCCATTCCACTTTAAAAAACCTTTTGGAGGTGAATCAATTTTTTTTGGACCCTAAGTGTACCTCTCCCCCATATTATCCAATCCCCTCATCATCCCCCAAAAATTTATAATTGGTGATGGTTCATCTTTTCCACCACCCGCATGCCTTCCGTTGTTCAAATGGAATTCATATCTTTCGGGAGGCATATTTTCTTGGGAGGGTCCACCATTGATCTTCCAAAGTCAAATTGTTGTTTGTGTGGATCATCAACTATTTAGACATCTAGTGTATAGTTAGTGCGAAGTCCAAATAGTATGGTGTAAGTAGTTAGATTTTTAATTTTCTTTCTTACTTTATTCTTTCTTTTTAGTTTAGTCTAGTGCAATTAGTTTGACTTTTTTTTATTGCTCTTTGTTATGCTCGGTACTAACTTGTTTTATAGATTCTTTGGACTCATAACCAATGGGGATCGCTAAAATTTTGGGTAATATCATTCTTTACTTATCTTTGTATTGTATTCTTGATTTTCATTGAGGACAATGCAACATTTAAGTTAATGGGTGTAGGATATTCTATCCATTTCATGTTTAGTCTATGGATTTGATCACATGTTAGTTACAAAAAATGCTTTTTGTTAAAAATTGAAAAATTGAAAAGTATTTTCTTTCTTTTATTTTTCCTTTGTTGGGCATTTTGTCTTGTCTTCGATGAGAAATTTCAATAAATGCCCAATCCAGTTGACAACTCAATGATGCATGCTCTCGATTTTAGAAGTTATTAGACTTTAGTCCTCAAATCATTGATATTACGAATAACTTCATGAATTAAGCTTTAATCCCATGATCACATGCGCTTTTCTTATTTTATTAATTTCATTTAAGATTTTTATAACTCGATAATATTTTGTTGCATTGTATATACTTATATAAGGGAGATTCGAGACAAAGCTTCATTTGTGGGTGTTATACACTACTCTTTCCTCCTTGAAAACGTTAATTTCATCGGTAATCTCACTATTCTTTCACTTAATAGTTCATTATTTGAGTTCATATTTTTGAAATGTGTTACTTGATCATAATTTTCAAAGTTGGTTTGACTTGAGAATTGCGTAAACTTTAGGATATGGTCATAGGCCATCTTTATTATATTATATATATTGACCTTGGCCTCACCTTATATATATTTCCCTAGTCAACCCCTTTGAGCCTAAATATAACCTTTCGTTTCATCACCCAAAATCCCACAACTAATTCCAGATTGGAGTTATAAACCATACATATTACCTTCCATACCTTTGTTTGGAATGTTACTCGGGATTGAATGATGTTATTGTCTTGCAGTTGCAATTAAGCATGAAAGGAGTGAGAAAATTAGAAAAAAGTTTAGTGAAACAGAAAAGAAAAAGCGAAAAACAAAAGAAAAAATTAGAAAAAGAAGAAAAGAAAAAGAAGAAGAAGAAGAAGAAAAAGAAAAGAAAAGAGAAAGTTGTATATATTGTATATTGTGTTAAATAATCCTTATCACTCTCCTATTGTCATAGTTAATGCTTGTTTGGGAACTTGTTTTTCAATTTTGGAATTGCCCGCAATCTCCCATTATCATGATTTTTCATCCCCGAACACTTTGAATCCGTATATATTTCTTTCATTTTGTGCCTTTCCCCCAAACCTACATTACAACCCTATAAAAGTCCTATGTGATCTTAGGGTGATTTTAATTCAAAAGTTGAAATAGTTTGATAATCTGTGAAAATGCATTACGCCTATTTTAATGAGAGCTATCTTTTATTGAGATTATAGTTTTTCATTTTCTATATAGAGCTCTTCATTTATGACACGTGCACGGCCTAGTTTCCATTTACATTTACTCTTTATGCTCAAATGTCCCGTGTGTTACCTCCATTTTCATAGTGAATTCATTTGTCGAGTGTAATGTTCGATGAGGATCGGATTATATTCATGCTTTAACCCTTATTCGATTTATTTAAGTTTTTTCCAAATCATACTATGCTTCTGCTCGCTCCCCTCCCACTCTTAAGGTTTCAATTTTATGAAGTTCATTCTATAATGTTAATAACTACGGACTTTTGTTTGAATTCGTTTGATATGCTAATAACATGTTTAAAATATTTTTCGTATTGTCGAGTTCGTCGCATGTTGATTGGGCATACATTCTGAGGAAACTTTGATGTATACGGGTTTCAACCCTGAAAACCCTCACGAGACGACACTCGTCCACTAGGGTAACCTATGGGTTTAACAGCTTATTACATATTCTAAATGCAATCGTTCGTCTGCGAAAGTGGCATTTATTCCCTTTGTATATATCTCCTTTTTGTGGTTTACTTGTATTTCTTCTTGCTTTATACTTCATCGCTAGGGACTAGCAATGCGTAAGTTAGGGGGTGTGATTTGGGACGAATATTATATTTATGCTCGTTAACCAGAAAACCTATGTTTTATATGTTAACATGCTATATGAGGTATAATTGAGCTTTTGTAGGTATTTTGGTGCTTAGTGTGACGTTTAGTCACTTTTCAGAAAAGTTTCGTTGAATATTTCAGCTTCGGTGGAATTTTAGTATTTCATCATTAGGATTTTAATCCCGAACTCGCCACGAAATTTGAAGCCCTTTGATTTGCCTTCGCGTGGCCGCCAACGGTGCATGATTCCGATGTGTAATGAAGAAGTTATGGCCTTTTTAGGATGGTTTTGTCTTCAAAATCAAACTCAAGGGCACATTCAAGGGAATTTTAGTCATATCATTATTTATTTTTTTGGCCCAATGTCTTCTTGGAGGTTGTATCTCTCTGAGTTATCTTCGCGTAAACTCTGATCGTGCAGAATTCCGAAGTATAACAAATAAGTTATGGGATTTTCTATATTGTTGGACAAAGATGCATAATTGCAGACCTGCTAAACCGAATCGATTCGACCAAGGACAAATCGATTCGATTTGGCACCAGAAGCTACTTTTTTCTTACCAAATCGATTCAGATTGGATCGAATCGATTCGGTCCCTTGTTTTCATCTTTTTTTAATTATAAGTTTGCCCCTAGGGTTTATGTATAAATCAAATTCATCTCATTTTGATGAGATATCTTTCATTTTGTATTATAACTTTGGGGATTTTGTTGGAGCTTTTCCCATCTCCTCCATTTTCTTTGGTTTACCACCATTAATGTAAGTTACTATTCATCTTCTTCTTCCTCTTTTTCTTGCTTTATTGTTCATTTCCTTGCTTGATTAATTAGTTTAGTTCATTTATTTATTGATTAACATAGTTTAATTGTTGTTTAAATTAGTACATTCATGTCTAATACCTAGTTAAATAGGGTTGGGGTCATGTGTCTACCATTAATGGGCATCGAGCCCCGAAAGTTAGTTATTGGAAAATATCATGTTTAATCGAAACCTCGCGTATTAAAATGGTTTTATTATGCGTTTAACTTTCTTCATTACACAACGTTGGTGCTCATAGCGATAATACGATTTTAAGATGTGTGTGAACATTTTTGATTAAATGTTTTATCTCGCAATTTTTTATTAAATTCCTTCATGTGTTATGTTTATAATTAACTAAAAATGCTCGATTAAATTTTTTCGACCCAAATTCTAATTCCGCGTGTTTGCTTATGGAGAGGATGTGACCTTGACTCTCATTTTATTAATTCCTGTTTAGCTTTAACTTCTTAATTTTTCCCTTTTCTTTTAAACCAAACCATCACCTTTTACACTTATATTCTTGAAGTAATAAATAAATTAAATTCTATCCAACACTTCGTATGGATTTTTTACGATACCGGACTTACCATTATACTTATTTCGCAAGTGTAGTTGTAATTTAGGTTTTTGCCTTGAGGCGGTGAACCGAAAACAACGACAGTGCTTCTACACAAACACTTAGTTTGCGCTCGATCATCCCCTAGTCATAATGGTGGTCACTATCCAAAAAAATGTGACCCATCCACGATTATGTACAGTGAAGATTGGTCATGGTTTTGAACCGTGACCTCAAAACCCTATTTAAAATTATCACATTACCTTGATCAGGGTCCAAAACTGTGACTATTTATCTTTCTTTCAATTGGTTACCAATGGGGACACGATCCTGAATTGTAACCATTTTTAACTCATTAATGGATCAAAGAAGGGTCACTATTTTGGACCATGACCCAACAAAACCCTCTCCATTTCATTCCACCCTTACCCTTACTGTCTCTCTCTCTCTTTCCCTCCATTTTATTAATTATTTATGTTTCATTTGTGTGTGTGTGTGTCTTCACGATTCAGTGTGTGTGTGTGTTTCATTACGTGTGTGGGTATGTTTCAAATCATGATCATTCAACATTTGTGTGCGTATGTTTCATTGAGTGTGTATGTGTGTGTGTGTGTGTGTATTGTTAATAATTTTTGTTGTTGGTCAAGGTATGTTGTTAAAATTTGATTAATGATTTTTGGAAATATCTCCATTTTATTGGGTGTTGTGTTGAAATTACTATTTTTTCACATAACTAAGTTATTAGCAATATTAGGCCTTCAAAGAAAAATACTTTAGCTTAGTTAAATAAAGTATTTTTTAGCAATATTAGGTCTTCACCTAATTTTTTAATATGATGAATATTTTTAATTATATATTTTGATCCTTGTAATGTGGGTCCATTGTCATTGAAGATTGTAGTTTTTAAGATTTTGGTCCAAGTGGGAAATTAATCATGTTTAGCTGGAAGAAAGGGTTTATGTGTGTACATAACAAATGTGTGTGTGTGTGTTTGATTATTCTTGCATGTTCAATATTAAAAAAATGTATCCCTGTGTATTGTTAAAATTTTTATATGAAACCCTTGATGCAAAATTGTGTATGAAATCTCATGTTCCATAATTATGTTCTTGGAAATCAATCAAGTAGACGATTTAGAAGGATTAAAGGACACACTTGTGTTGGATTGTTGGATTGATGGTTGTTGTGTCTTATGTTGAATGATCATGATTTGATACGGATGATGGATACTTAAAACGCTCACTATGTTAATTCTTTATAATGAACCTTTAACTAATTATTTATCTTAATGACTACCCTATCTTAGAAACTAAATGTTTTAAATAGAGTCATTTGGTTAACTTTTTATGGTTGTGTTTACCCCTTCCTTAAATGGTTGATGTTTAGGTGAACACAAATTGGTAGAAGGGCTTGCACAATTAGTGGACTGATAGTAATTTTAGGTTTAATTAAATTATAATGAACTTCAATTGTACTTGTTGTGTCCGATTGATCAGATGGAAAATCATAATTTGTTATGTCTGAACTTAATTTTAGGTTTAAATTATTGTTCTTTACGTGAAAACAAATTGGTGGAAGGGCTCGCAAAATTGGTGGATAGATAGTAATTTTAGGTTCAATTAAATTAAAATGACCTTGAATTGAACTTGTTGTGTCGGATTGATCGGATGGAAAATCATAATTTCTTTAGGATTAATTTGAGCCATTAACTTTATGACTCATATCCACACCTCTTTTATATATTTTTTTTAGGAAAAACAAGTGACGATAGTAATTAGTGAAAACAATATTATAACAGGGTGTAATATGACCGCACTAAAACATCTTTTATTAGTGCACGTCATATCGAGGGAACTTCTATTTGCAAGTTAGGTGATAAGAAAATTAAAGAATTTAATTACATTACAAATCATGGCGTTGATCTCCCACAAGACTTCCTGTTCGATCATGTTCTATTTTCTTTGCCAGAATGCTAGGATAAGGCAATTGAGAATATATTTTGCCTACATAATCCCAATAGGGCGCTAACATTGGTGGCACTATTAGAAAAGGCTGAAAAAATATTCAACCTTTGTGGAGACAATTTCGTAAAGAGAGCATTCATCCAGATTGTGATGTCTCACGATATATGCTTATTAAAAATGATCTTGAAAAAAGTTGAAGAAGAAAGGATCCCAAGTTCATATCACGGACCTTTTTACATCAATCATAGACATGCTTCCGCCCAGTTGGTTGCGTGCAAAATTTCATAGAATTGTAAAAAGTAATACTGATTTGATGGAAATGAAACACATCAAGGATAGTTTAATAGCTATCTAAAAGGGGTGTGTGTGTATATATATATATATATATATATTTACATATGTCGCTATTTTTTTACTGTAGGAAATATCAAAGAGAAATGACAATAATCAACCAAATAGAGAAACACCATTAACTGGGAGCTTTTCTACACCCCAACCTCAATTCTCATTACCTCCAAGATATTAATACTTTATCCTTCGAAGAGTCATTCTACTCTATCTCCAAGTCATCAACCTCAAGAAACCCTTAATAATTTGAAACTGTCAGCTTCTTCTGCCGAGGTAAGTGCATTACATTCTCCATTAGCAGGTATAATTCAACTGGTGATAAAGGAGAGTTCAGCTTTTTAAAAACTCTTGTATGTCCTTGAAAAGATTATTGTGGGTATCGGGGGCACAAACAATTGGAAGAAGGTTAATCCTACCTCAAAGGATGAAGTTTGGGAGAAAATTAATAAGACATTTACATTCCTAACCGATTCGAAGCCAAAGGTTATTTCCTAAGTAGATGAATCTTTGAAAACCTATCAGAAGAACCTTCAGAATAATTTTCCCTAAGAGGGATGTGACACCCCGACTAATTAAACACCGGGTAGCTACTCCTTTATAAAATTAATTCAAAATGCCCAGTTGGCTCAGTTAATAGCATCACTGCCGAAAACGTTTTATTATTACTAACCACCTAGTATTTAAAAAGTAAGTGCCAAATTTTATTAAATATGATTAACATGCAACAAGAGTAATGAATAACTAAATAACACCATTCACCATACTGAAGTAAAACGAATAACCATCACAAAATGTAAATAACTCTGGAGAAAAACTCCCCAATACAAATCCCACAACTGATAAGTAAACTGAAATAAATAACTAAAACTGAATACTGAGCAATACATGCTAGAGTCTGAAAACTGAAATGTAAAAATGTCTAATAGAATTGGGCAACATGCCCTACAACTGATAGATGCTGAGACTGGAATCCAAATGAGAGAAGCGTCTACAAGCAAATCCCTGTAGCTTCCACAAACAGCTACAGCTCGTCACCTGAATGAGAATCCTATGCTTGGTGTCCTTGTGGCTGGGCACCTAAAATGGTTTTACAAGAAAATATATTTGAAAGCAAATGGGTCAGAGCCCGAAAGTGGAAATCATTTTAAAAACCTGCAAGTGCTTTAAAAACATTTAAAACATTAAATGCAAAGTACATGTTAGGACGTGCACTCACATTAAATTCTCACCTCTCGACTAACTGTGCACTCCTAACGTAAGCACCCATCTATAACGACACAAACCACTAGCTAAGTGGCATCGAATCTAGCTAGACTTATCATGGGACCCGCCATTATTACTTGGTTCTATTAACATATAACGCTCGTAAGTAAGTAGGGGTTTAATGTAAACTCAAGTGTACAATATGCCATATATTATACTACTAGCTAACCCATTTTGTTTCTCAAAATAATACCGTGATATATATATGTTCACTACTTTAACATGAAAGTTCTCATTAAATTAAATGTATATTATTCACATCATAAATATACAATATAAGCACCCCGAGAACTAAGCTCCGGTGCACACATACTCTGCTATCCATCCCGGTACATCACGTACATAAGGATCACATATTCCGAATCTCTCAGGAATAGTTCTCAAATAACACATCACAAATAATGGAGGCGAACACAGTCACCTTCACATGGGTCACGCACATACCTACGCTCCCACGATCCGCGGACTTATTAATATCACAATAAGTCTTTCAATGACCTGTGTTCATCAAGGTACCAGTCTATATCCCCCCCGTAGGCACACAAGGATTAGAGGGTCCTAAGCGAACGTAACCTCCCGTGATAGCAAGTATGGTAGGTATGTCATACACATAAACTATATACTAAGCATTCACACATCTTAGATATCACCATTTTAATAAGGTATAAGCTACATCATAATACCATTATTCCAAACTTATGTATTTCAAGTAATCCGATAATATATAATTTAAATAGTCGACACGTCTCACGTCGTAATTCCTTAAACTTAAAACCTATCTCGAATAGACTACTAAGTTCCCATAATTCTCACATATGATATCTTTATGCCTAAGGTCTTTACTTCTGTCCCAAACCTTATTTCATCAACTTATTCAAATTTGTACTATTAACCCAAATATTATCTCACATAACGAATTTCAACAATTTAGAATAATTCCTCAAATTACATTCTGATTAAAGTCCCATTTCATAATCATGCCTACTGGTCTTCCTTAAAGCTAAGGGTATTCACAAAGTCTCCAAACATATTCTCCGAGGGTTTCCGCTATTAAAATCAAATTAAGGAAAATTTTACTCATTCTGGGAAGGTCGATCGATCGACCTATGAATATCGATCGATCGATCTAGTCGATCGATCGACTGATGAATGTCGATCGATCGATCGAACAGGTATGGCTACGGACTGCTTCGTTCTGCAGATTTGAAAACGTCCCAAAACTTATTTCTAACGTGTGATTCTCAAATATAACGTTATAGTAATGTCATATAACAATCCTACAATATTACTAACGTCCATAAATCAATATTTCAACAATTATAGGCTACATATGGATCAATCTTCATCAAAAACTTAGTTTCCAGATTTTTCTCAAGAACATTCATAAACTTCATCTTAAATCCATTTTTGGTATAACAAAAGTCGATAATTCTCTTAATATAATCTTCCAGTAACATTCTACATGCAACCTATATCCCAAAATTTAAACTAATAACTCCAATCTTATGGGTTTTTCATTATCTTCCAAGAACATACAAAATTTATGAATAATCTAGCATGGAAGAAGCATTCTCTGAAATTTAAATGGAATAAATCACTTGCCTTGGTTTGATTTCGGATTTGGTGTTGATTTGGTGAAGAATCTCTGCAGAATTCCTCTCTCTCTCTCTCCTTCTCCAAGCTTTCTTCTCCAAAAGGCTATGGTGGCTAGGGTTTACTTTGGGAGAGTTGGAAGACTAAATGATAACCTACGTAGCTTATGGGGTTAATAAAGGGTTGGTTGGGTCAATTCCTTATCAGATTACAACTCTCAAATTTTCGTCACTTTTAATTACCCAAAAATACCAAATTACTAAAATACCCTTTAAGTTGCCGGTATGGCCTAAAAATACCCCGGGACCCAAATTATACCCCCGGCTAGTGTTTTCTGACTATCTCGACCCTTCCGGACGCGATGGTGCACTCAAAACGACCATACGGATTATAGATTTTAAATTCACTTTTATTATCAAAATATTATATCGTGACGCGGCGGTCCCACGCGTCTCAACAAAATTTCTAAGATGCCGTATATAAATCTCACGACAAATTTTTATAATACCAAGTACATATATAATCATATATGCACATAATAAAATACCAATACGCATCTCATTAGTATTTATAACCCAGATTAATTTCCAATTAATACGCATTTAATTAATTAATCCCAAAAATAAATATAGCCAAAAGTACGGGGTATTACATACTTCCCCCCTAATAACTGAATTTCGTCCCGAAATTCGAAACTAGAAAGTACCTGCTAAAAATAGCTCTGGATAACGTTCGCGCATCTCATCTTCGCGCTCCCATGTGGACTCCTCGACATTGTGATGTCGCCACTGAACACGCACTAACGGGACTATCTTTGACCGCAGTTTCCTCTCACTTCGGTCCAAAATAGCAATTGGCCCCTCCTCGTAGGAGCTATCCGGCTGGAGATCGATGTCCTCCACAGAAATGTGAGAATGAGCCAAATTGTCCCTAAGGTATTTCCTCAGCGAGGAAATATGGAACACGTCGTGAATCCGATGCAAGTGCTCCGGTAGTCCAAGTCTATATGCAACCGGTCCTATCCGCTCAATAATAGGAAACGACCCCACATACCTCGGTGCCAACTTCCCCTTCTTCCCGAATCGCATAATCCCCTTCATCGGAGATACCCTGAGCAAAACCTGGTCCCCCACTTGGAACTCCCTGAAAAATCTCTTCGCATCAGCATAACTCTTCTGCCTGTCTTGAGCTACCCGAATGCGACTCCGAATCAACTCAATCCTTGCCGAAGTATCCTGAATCACTTCCGGCCCAAGCAGTTTGTTGTCCCCCACCTCCAACCAACATGCTGGGGAACGACAAGGCCTGCCGTACAATGCCTCAAACGGAGCCATGCCAATCGTGAACTGATAGGAGTTGTTGTAAGCAAACTCCACCAGTGGAAGGTACTGCTCCCATCCATCCCCGAAGTCAATAATGCACATGCGTAGCATGTCCTCCAACATCTGGTTGGTGCGCTCTGTCTGCCCATCGGTCTGCGGGTGATAAGCCGTACTCAACCGCAATTCCGTGCCCATGGCCTCCTGGAAACTCTCCCAAAACCTCGAAACAAATATCTTGTCTCTGTCAGACACGATATTGAGGGGCACACCGTGAAGTCTCACAATCTCTTAAATGAAGAGATGGGCATACTGTCCCGTAGTGTAGTCAGTCCTTACGGGTAAGAAGTGAGCGACCTTGGACAACCTGTCCACAATTACCCAAACGGAGTCGTGACCCCTCTGCGACGTAGGCCACCCCGTGACAAAATCCATGGATATGCTCACCCACATCCACACCGGAACCTCCAACGGCTGTAGCAATCCTGCTGGTCTCTGATGATCCACTTTTACAAGCTGACAAGTGGCGCATTTCGAGACAAACTCAGCGATATCTCTCTTCATACCGCTCCACCAATATTGTCGCCTCATGTCTTGGTACATTTTATCCCCTCCGGGATGTACCGCGAACCGTGAGCCGTGCGACTCTGCCATCACATCGTGCCGCAATTCTTCCCCTTCCGGAACCACCAATCTCCCATTGAAGCACAATCCCCCGTCTGAGCTAACGGTATAGGACTCGGCTCCCTCTGCTAGCAATCGAACTATCTGCTCCTGACAGAACGTGTCATTAGCCTGTGCCCGTACTACCTTTGTGACAATCTGCGGTGTAACGGTCATCACAGACATGAAAGATCGGGCCACTGCATCCTGGTGTCCCAATTCCTTCCACTTAGCTTTTCACACCTCTGCCACCTCATCTGCTGGCCTGCGGCTCAACGCGTCTGCTACCACGTTAGCCTTACCCGGGTGGTACTAGATGTCGAACTGGTAGTCCTTCACAAATTCAAGCCACCTACGCTGTCGCATATTCAATTCTTTCTGCGTGAACAGATACTGTAGTGACTTGTGATCCGTGAACAGCTGAAACTTCTCCCCCAAAAGATAGTGCCTCCAAATCCGTAAGGCAAATACTACTGCTGCCAACTCCAAATCATGTGTGGGGTAATTCTTCTCATGAGGCTTAAGCTTACGGGAAGCATAAGCTATGGCCTGTCTCTCCTGCTGCAATACACCTCCAAGTCCTTGCAAAGACGCATCGGTGTAAACTAAATACTCAACTCCCGGTCTCGGCAACGCTAACACAGGTGCTGAGGTCAATTTGTCCTTCAATTCATCGAATGCCAACTGACAGGCATCACTCCAGATGTATGGCACACCCTTACGAGTAAGATGTGTCAAAGGACCTGCTATCTCTGAGAAACCCCGAATAAATCTCCTGTAGTATCCTGCTAGACCCAAGAAACTACGAATCTCTGTTGGTGTCGTGGGCTGTCCCCACTCCCTCACCGCTGATACCTTTCCCGGATCGACAGATATTCCCTGGTCGGAAATAATGTGACCCAAGAACTGGACTTCCTTCAGCCAAAACCCGCACTTCTCATATTTTGCATACAGCTCGTTCTGACGAAGTGTCTGGAAAACCTGCCTCAAATGCTCGGCGTGCTCCTCCTCTGTCTGAGAGTAAACCAGAATGTCATCAATGAAGACAATAACAAATTGGTCTAGGAAATCTCTGAACACTCTGTTCATCAAGTCCATAAACACAGCTGGAGCGTTGGTCAAGCCGAAAGGCATAACCCGAAACTCGTAAGAACCATACCTCGACAAGAACGCAGTCTTCGAGACATCCTCCTCCCTGATACGCAACTGATGGTATCCCGATCTCAAATCAATCTTCGAGAAGAAAGAAGCTCCTCTCAACTGGTCGAATAAGTCATCGATTCGAGGCAACGGATACTTATTCCGTATCGTGACCTTATTCAACTCTCGGTAGTCCACGCACAATCTCAGTGAACCATCCCTCTTCTTCACAAACAAAACTGGAGCGCCCCAAGGTGAGGTACTCCTACGAATAAAGCCCTGTCCTAATAGCTGCTCTATCTGATCCCGTAACTCTCGCATCTCAGCTGGAGCCATACGGTACGGTGCACGTGCTATAGGTCTCGTACCCGGTAGCAAACGAAGTCTATCTCCCGACTGGGTGGTAAGCCTGGTATCTCCTGAAACACATCTGAATACTCCCTGACAACCGGGATCGAATCCAAAGGAATCACAACCTCCTTAGAGGTATCCTCCTCAATGTAATACAGATGAGCGGTCGATCCTCCCTCTGGGCGAGGCATCGCCACTACAAACATTTCTTGCCCCGGAATGGCAAAAACAATGCTCCCGCTGAAACAATCAATCATGGCCCTATATGCTACGAGCCAATCCATACCGATGATCACATCGTGAACATGCATGTCTAACACAAACATGTCTGCAGGTAATACCAAACCACCAACCTCTACCCCCACTCCCCGGCATATAAAGAAAATAAGTGACCCACTCCCTAATGGTGAGTCGACACACGTCACTGTGCTCTCTGCCGTAGCTAACAATCCTAAAGCTTTTGCGAAGTGTGTAGCAATAAAATAGTGTGTAGCACCCGTATCAAACAATACCCGACCGATAGTACCATGGATAGGAAACGTACCCTCGATCGCGGGTGGTGCCTGTGGAACTGCAGCCTGGTGAACGTTGTAGACACGTCCATACTGTAGCTGCCCCTGCTGAGCTGGAACTGCTGGAATGGGTGGCAATGCTGCCATCTATGGCGGTGCAGGAAGAGCGGCGGGAAACATGGGTCTCTGTGGCTCCTGGCGAGCACCCTGCTGCTGCTGTGGGGCCCTGCCCCTATCAGGACAATCCTGCTTCTTATGGCCAGTCTTGCCACAAGTAAAGCACTTCCCTGGGAAGTTCCCTCCTCTCTGCCCTTGCTGACCCCGACCCTGATGGCCGTTACCGTTCCTCCCTTGGCCCTGCTGGCCCTGGTGAAACTGCTGCCCATTCTGCCCCTGCTGGCCCTGATGGCCGTTTGGACCCTGATGGCCCTGGCGGAAACCTCCCTGTCCCTGCCTGTAGTTCCCTGACTGGAACCTCTTATTGTCCCCCTGCTGGGTACCCTGCTCAGTCTGTCTCTGCCCCTAACCGGTCTGTGCCCCGCTGGCACCATGTCCTCCAGTCCTGCCCTGATGGCTAGACTCCCCTGACCGCTTGCCCTCGGCCATATGAAAACGGTGGTCCTGGCAGTGCAACAATGCAGCGTTAACCACATCAGAATACGTGGCCAACGATAGGTTCCCTAGCAGATGTTGACGGATCCTCCAATTTAACCCATCAGTGAACTTCTCTATCTTCTTCTTCTCTGTTGGAATCTCGTCTGGAATGATATTCAACAGGTTAGTGAACTCAGCCTCATACTCGGCCACTGTCTTGCCCTCCTGCTTCAAACTCATCAGCTTCCTCCTCATCTCTGTATGAACTGCGGACGGAAAGTACTTGCGGTCGAACCGCACCCAGAACTCCTGTATGGTGAGGGTATCCCTCTCCTCCGCGGTGGTAATGGACTCCCACCACTGCAGCGCAGATCCAACTAGCTTGAAAGTAGCTAGCACCTGCTTCTAAACATCTGTGCACTCATGCATCCTCAAATGCCTCTGTATGTCCTTCCTCCATTGGCTCGAGACTACCACGTCTGAGCTACCTGCAAACTCTGGCGGATGCGCTTTCTGAAAAGCATCACGTACACGCTCCCAAGCAGACGGAAATGCATTAACCTGTGCTGGCGCGGCAACCGGCGCCTGAGGCGGTGCCTGCTGAATAACGGCAATCGCGGCATTCACCGCTTGAGCTACTATAGCTGCAACCTCAGTGGCGTTCAACATGCCCTGAACTGGAGCGGGCTGGGGTTCGGGCATTGCATTCCTGGGAACTCGTCGTGCACGTTGTGGAGGCATCTAAAATAGGAACAAAGTTTATAAGTCTACAGATAAACTTTATAATAGCTGAAGAACGAAACGTACACACAAAAAGAGTACAACAGTCCTAAAATATAGGGCTCTATATCAAAGGAACGTAGCGGAAACATAATAGCCGTACAGATCCTAAAGCACACTAGAACCTGATGCTCTGATACCACCTGTGACACCCCGACTAATTAAACACCGGGTAGCTACTCCTTTATAAAATTAATTCAAAATGCCCAGTTGGCTCAGTTAATAGCATCACTTCCGAAAACGTTTTATTATTACTAACCACCTAGTATTTAAAAAGTAAGTGCCAAATTTTATTAAATCTGATTAACATGCAACAAGAGTAATGAATAACTAAATAACACCATTCACCATACTGAAGTAAAACGAATAACCATCACAAAATGTAAATAACTCTGGAGAAAAACTCCCCAATACAAATCCCACAACTGATAAGTAAACTGAAATAAATAACTAAAACTGAATACTGAGCAATACATGCTAGAGTCTGAAAACTGAAATGTAAAAATGTCTAATAGAATTGGGCAACATGCCCTACAACTGATAGATGCTGAGACTGGAATCAAAATGAGAGAAGCGTCTACAAGCAAATCCCTGTAGCTTCCACAAACAGCTACAGCTCGTCACCTGAATGAGAATCCTATGCTTGGTGTCCTTGTGGCTGGGCACCTAAAATGGTTTTACAAGAAAATATATTTGAAAGCAAATGGGTCAGAGCCCGAAAGTGGAAATCATTTTAAAAACCTGCAAGTGCTTTAAAAACATTTAAAACATTAAATGCAAAGTACATGTTAGGACGTGCACTCACATTAAATTCTCACCTCTCGACTAACTGTGCACTCCTAACGTAAGCACCCATCTATAACGACACAAACCACTAGCTAAGTGACATCGAATCTAGCTAGACTTATCATGGGACCCGCCATTATTACTTGGTTCTATTAACATATAACGCTCGTAAGTAAGTAGGGGTTTAATGTAAACTCAAGTGTACAATATGCCATATATTATACTACTAGCTAACCCATTTTGTTTCTCAAAATAATACCGTGATATATATATGTTCACTACTTTAACATGAAAGTTCTCATTAAATTAAATGTATATTATTCACATCATAAATATACAATATAAGCACCCCGAGAACTAAGCTCCGGTGCACACATACTCTGCTATCCATCCCGGTACATCACGTACATAAGGATCACATATTCCGAATCTCTCAGGAATAGTTCTCAAATAACACATCACAAATAATGGAGGCGAACACAGTCACCTTCACATGGGTCACGCACATACCTACGCTCCCACGATCCGCGGATTTATTAATATCACAATAAGTCTTTCAATGACCTGTGTTCATCAAGGTACCAGTCTATATCCCCCCCGTAGGCACACAAGGATTAGAGGGTCCTAAGCGAACGTAACCTCCCGTGATAGCAAGTATGGTAGGTATGTCATACACATAAACTATATACTAAGCATTCACACATCTTAGATATCACCATTTTAATAAGGTATAAGCTACATCATAATACCATTATTCCAAACTTATGTATTTCAAGTAATCCGATAATATATAATTTAAATAGTCGACACGTCTCACGTCGTAATTCCTTAAACTTAAAACCTATCTCGAATAGACTACTAAGTTCCCATAATTCTCACATATGATATCTTTATGCCTAAGGTCTTTACTTCTGCCCCAAACCTTATTTCATCAACTTATTCAAATTTGTACTATTAACCCAAATATTATCTCACATAACGAATTTCAACAATTTAGAATAATTCCTCAAATTACATTCTGATTAAAGTCCCATTTCATAATCATGCCTACTGGTCTTCCTTAAAGCTAAGGGTATTCACAAAGTCTCCAAACATATTCTCCGAGGGTTTCCGCTATTAAAATCAAATTAAGGAAAATTTTACTCATTCTGGGAAGGTCGATCGATCGACCTATGAATATCGATCAATCGATCTAGTCGATCGATCGACTGATGAATGTCGATCGATCGATCGAACAGGTATGGCTACGGACTGCTTCGTTCTGCAGATTTGAAAACGTCCCAAAACTTATTTCTAACGTGTGATTCTCAAATATAACGTTATAGTAATGTCATATAACAATCCTACAATATTACTAACGTCCATAAATCAATATTTCAACAATTATAGGCTACATATGGATCAATCTTCATCAAAAACTTAGTTTCCAGATTTTTCTCAAGAACATTCATAAACTTCATCTTAAATCCATTTTTGGTATAACAAAAGTCGATAATTCTCTTAATATAATCTTCCAGTAACATTCTACATGCAACCTATATCCCAAAATTTAAACTAATAACTCCAATCTTATGGGTTTTTCATTATCTTCCAAGAACATACAAAATTTATGAATAATCTAGCATGGAAGAAGCATTCTCTGAAATTTAAATGGAATAAATCACTTGCCTTGGTTTGATTTCGGATTTGGTGTTGATTTGGTGAAGAATCTCTGCAGAATTCCTCTCTCTCTCTCCTTCTCCAAGCTTTCTTCTCCAAAAGGCTATGGTGGCTAGGGTTTACTTTGGGAGAGTTGGAAGACTAAATGATAACCTACGTAGCTTATGGGGTTAATAAAGGGTTGGTTGGGTCAATTCCTTATCAGATTACAACTCTCAAATTTTCGTCACTTTTAATTACCCAAAAATACCAAATTACTAAAATACCCTTTAAGTTGCCGGTATGGCCTAAAAATACCCCGGGACCCAAATTATACCCCCGGCTAGTGTTTTCTGACTATCTCGACCCTTCCGGACGCGATGGTGCACTCAAAACGACCATACGGATTATAGATTTTAAATTCACTTTTATTATCAAAATATTATACCGTGACGCGGCGGTCCCACGCGTCTCAACAAAATTTCTAAGATGCCGTATATAAATCTCACGACAAATTTTTATAATACCAAGTACATATATAATCATATATGCACATAATAAAATACCAATACGCATCTCATTAGTATTTATAACCCGGATTAATTTCCAATTAATACGCATTTAATTAATTAATCCCAAAAATAAATATAGCCAAAAGTACGGGGTATTACAAGGGAAAAAAGTTCTAACCTTTTAGGGTTAAAATTCAAAGTTCCCCAAAATATTTAAATGCCCATTGGCCAATGGAATGATTTCTTCGAAAATAAGGCCAGGGAGGGAAAACTAAAGGAGAGGAAAAGAAATAAACCAAACAGATAAAAAAAGGTTGATGTCCATAAACACTGGCAACATCTTATAATGATCTCAAGGTTGAATGGGATTAATGGACAAAGGGGACTATGGAAGAAGGTAAAGAGACAAATAAGGTCAACTTGTACTTGTATGCCCGAGAAAAAAAGGGCCAATAAGTTCTTAAACAAATAGGCTCCAACTTTAGTGAGTTCGAATTTATTTATCATACATATACACATAATAATATTTTTATTATAAAAAGGGATCCTAAATATACTATTATGTTACAGAAAATGATATAGGGCATGCCCAACAGGCAATCTAAGTGCACCCCTTATTGCATGAAATAAGATTCCCTAACCAAGGTTCTTGGGAAGGACCATAAGTGAAGGATTAGAGGTGTGAGCACATGTATGCCAAGTACTAAATTACATCATAGTTCACCTTTATTAGACGAGATCTGTTTAGTGAGGGGTGAGGTGATGACAGGGATGGAAGACAAGGACAAGATGAGAGGAGAGGTGTTAGAGCTTATGAAGGACATGGCACACTTGACGAATGAAATCCACGTGTTGGATTGAATCTTAAGTCAACAATAGAGTTACCCACCTCATATGACTCAAACACTCCCCTATCTCCGCTGTAATAATCCCCTCACAAATGCTTCCTAGTGTAACATTTCCTTCCTAAATGTCTCCTCTCAGAACATTCCTCTCGCAAATTCCAACACCTGGAACATTCCGTGCATCATCATGATCCATGCATGCTGACTTTGGTG
This sequence comes from Sambucus nigra, assembly GCA_949130495.1. Taxonomy (NCBI): domain Eukaryota; kingdom Viridiplantae; phylum Streptophyta; class Magnoliopsida; order Dipsacales; family Adoxaceae; genus Sambucus; species Sambucus nigra. Next base: position 469,968,433 of record OX422213.1, on the reverse strand, counting down.
AGGAGTATTAAATAAGTGACTTGACCGATAGTAGGGTTATTGACACGTGCACTCTCATTTCCATAATTTTCAAAACATATGTCCACAATCAGCATTTGGTGATGGTCGAAGATCAAATGGAGGAGGGATTACGTTAAAAAATTATGCAAATTGTGTTATTATTTGGCCATTTAATTTGTTAGACAAGTCTGTGAATTGAACAATGTTTTCTTTTTGAACAAATTTGTAATATTTTAATTAGCTGGGATATCTGTTTAGTTTGAATGAATTTTTTTGTAATATTCTTTTTCATAAAGTTTAATGAATTTTCTTTGATTTTTTGTAATTTTTTGGGGTTGAATGAATTTGCTTGAATAATATAATAAGAGTTTTTGTATCCAACCTATTTATATAGGTGTCTTGAATTTTAAATACTACTTAATGGATTTACCACAATATAAATAGTGGATTGGAGAGAGTTATAGAGTATCTGATAATCATGTAAATGGTTTTGGGAATTTATAAAATGTGAGATAGAAATCTTAATAGTTATAAGATTCCGTGTCCATGCAGCCGTTGGGCAAACAAAAAATTAAAGTATTTGGAAGACATTGAATTAAATTTACTAATGTGGGGTATGATTTAAGAATATAAGATATGGACATTCCATGGGGGAAAATGTACCATATGTTCTGAAAGAATTTCCAGAACATAACTACATGACGAAACCCCACGGTGGAAGTGGTGAATGGTTCGTTAGCACATCGTCCTTTAATTGACCTAATTAATGATGCTTACGGAGTCCACCATGATCAAAACCACCAGCCTATGGATAGATATAATGTACTTTATAACCAAGTCAATGAACAAGTTAATGTTGAATTACACAAAGATCATGAATACACATGACTGAAAGCCAATGCGGCTAGACTTTTGTATGCAAATACATAGAAGATCACTTGGTATTGTACGCAATGATCGGCTTGCATAATTTGATCAATTTGTTTTGTCGAGTAACAGCATGATCAAAATTGTTAAGTGGTTTAAAGACATTCTCCCAAAAGAGGGCACATTACCAGATAATTATCCTCCTAGCATGAAGAAGAGCTTGAAGGTTTGGGTTTAAAGTAAAAATCTATTCATACAAGCATGTATAATAGCATATTGTACCATAACGATTATGAAGATAAGGACGAGTATTCTGCATGCAATAAGCCTAGGAATGTGTATTATGATAATCAAAAAGACAAGGCTGCAGAATATCACAAGTGCTTGCAAGTTACACAAAAAGTATTTTCCCCTCGGGCTATGATTAAAACAGTTTTCATTATACCGTTGATAGTACCATATATAATATCAACAAGTAAAACAGTTGAGATCAATGCATAATAGCTTTTCAAGTGCAACAGATGTGTTTAAACATGTGTATAAGTGAAGAAGGAGATGAGGAGATGAGGAGAAGAGGAGTAAGACTAGAATATAAGTGGTTCAGCCATTTGGCCTACTCTACTATTCAGGTGAGTATGAACTTCACTATAAAAACGGTCTCTAATGGCCTCAGTGACACAATTCACACTACTTTCTCTCTCTACTATGATAGGAACAAAGCTTTGGCTAGGGTTTGAATATCCGATCCCTTACATTGATTAAAAAGATAAGTATATATAGTTCCTCGGGGGTGTACTATACCCCCAAGTATGTAATAAGCATGTACAGAATATTCCTACCAAAAAGGTTAAGCCACATGTCACTGCACATGTAGATCATGATGGTGACATATTCCCTTACGTGTGAGGGAGATATTGGCATAATGATTTTGTGCATGTGGGATCTATAACCCATGTGCACTTACCCATGTGTACTCAAATCCACACGCTCTATCGGCTGTCAACTATCCGCCATCTAGACCAGGTTGAGAATGAGTTGTCAAGTTAAATCCTCTGATGGTACAGTAACTGTCATGCTAAGTTGAGTCTTCATTTGGCCATCGTCCTCCAGGTGATGGACGAGGTCGAGGGGGCTTGAGTCATGATATTTTTAACTGTGTTTTGAGATGAGGAAGAGATCTCTTATGATGAGTTTATGGCTGAGGACAAGACCCTTCATGTTGGGTTCACAATTAAGCCATAACTTTCTCAAATTGATGGTCCCGCACTAGTCGACCTTGGCCAAGGGGTACAGTCTAAGGACGAGTATATACTTGGTATATTAATCACCCCTATCCATTAGTCTTAAATGTGAATGGAAGGCTGAGGGATAAAACATATTTGTTCAGAAGTTGATGAGACATCCTTGATCGACGTCTAGTATGTCTTTTCATACATCAGATCTATGATGTTGAATAAGAATCATGGATTGACACTTGGTAGTCATCTTGGGGATTAGCGTGTTGGCCAAGAATGATGGCTATAAGAGTGCCATAGAGGGTTGTGCCCTAATGATGACTGCCTTGGAAGTTATGTATAATGATCACAAGTATATAAATGGTCATTTAAATTGATTCATCTTTCCAGTTTCTTCTTCTTCGCGCTAAAATCTCTCTCTCTCTCTAGAAAATATGATTTCTTTCTTTATCACCGTTCAAGATTTTTTCGACAAGGATGTTAGGTTTTTTCCTTCTTCTTTAGGCATATTCATTTTCTTAGGTACCCTTTCTTCTCTTTTCTTCCATTCATTTGAAGGTTTTTTTCCATTTAAGCTTTTATATTTTATCGATGAGCATTAATATTTTCTGACCACCTTAATTGGAGATTTTAAGGTTGCCATTAGATGGTTTATTGATGGTTTTGAGAGTTTCTTAGTATCCTTTAAGTTTTTTTACCTTTCCTAGCCTTCTTTGTCCTCTGATCAGCCACTAGAGTTGAGGCTATCATCTTCTCCGAAAAAACTCCAGTTGAATGTTCTTGGGTTGTTCTTGAAGGAAAATGATTCAGTATCCCCTTTAGATCTTTAAGTCAACTTAAGTAAAACATAAAGTATTTGTTCCTTTTGTTCCCTTTGACCCTTTATTCTAGGCAAGTTGATCCTCAACCACTTGAATGTTAAAAACCCTTTATGAGCTAGCAGAACAATACCCCACACTTAGGGAGAGATACTTTAAGGAGATACGTATAATTGGGAATGAGGCCAATGCGAGTCATAGAGTCGGATCCTACCTTACTCTTCCTATCTTAACCATTCCCCTAAAGGTTATCTTACCTCCACCATATAAGGTCGGTGGGGACTAGATTCCTAACTCGTCCTCTACTTAAGCCAATGTTGGATATTATTTTGAATAGGCCATGAGGTTTTAACCCATAAATCCTTGAGGGTCTGAGATGGCCGAAAGTTTATCTTGACCTTCATCTTCCCATCATGCAAAGTCATATATCCAGGATGACTCTTAAGTTCAAATTATCTAGAACAATGATGAGCCGAGTGTCAACGTATCCATTCCACCAACAGTTGTTCTTCATTCAGCTATGATCGAGAGAGAATTATGAGAGAGATCATCTGATGGGGCCTCAGCCACTGAAGATCTTGCCGACGATAATGATTCTGAGCCCAGGGAAACTGTTGATTATTCATACGTAGAGACTTTTTAATCCACTGTCATAGGGTCTGACCTTCTTTTTTGGAGGAATTTGTATTGTATCAAGTCTGATATCTCTATGAGGGTCCCAAACGAGGACAAGAGAGAATATGGTGGTCGAGAGGGCGAAGTCATCATTAACGATCAAATGTTTAAGGTCGTCTTTTGACTCCCTTTCCATACCTCCATCCGAGCTATTTTGTCTAGCCTAGGATTGCTCCTTCCCAACTATCCCTGAACTCATGGAGAATTATACTCGGCTAAGTCTCCCTCTATATGAACAAATACGAGAATGAGCTCAGGGACAGTTGGGAAGGAGCAATCCTAGTCTAGACAAAATAGCTCACATTTTAGACGAGCTTTGGAATATTATGTCCCTAAGCCTCCGGAATGCTTTCATAAAGAAGGGAAGAAAGCAACCCACAAAGGAGACGATCGCCAATGGGCCAACCCAAACTAAGGTCGTCTAGAAGAGAAAATAACCAACTGCTCGTCATGATTGTGATACAAGGCTAAGAGTAAATCCACCTCCGTCAGAGTTTATGCCAAACTCTTTTGTGCCGAGCTTATCTTCGTAGGACTCATTTGAGACCTTTTAGGAGGCAACATAGCCTAGCTTAAAGCATGCCCCAACTCAAGTATTCCTTCAGCACCCAGGTCAAAGTTTGCTATATTTTCTATCCCTTTAAATGGAGGTTAGAAGTTCATGAGGACGATGCACCCCCGAAGAACTATGACGTTGGTCTTCATCATTTGGCTCAGGTATTTCCTTTGCCCGTGATTTTAATCTCGTCTTATAATTTTTTTTATTTCGTCTTACTCTGACATTTGTACATTTTCTTTTTCTGTAGTCTGTGTGCGCCTTTACCTTGGCCACCAAATGTGAAACTGAGAAATACTCCAAAATTAAAGATGACAAGAAGGCTATCCAGGTCGAGGTGGACCTCATGAAAAAGTTGAAGGATCATAAGGTGAATTACAAGAATGCCCTTGACATGTTGAAGTTGCATCATGATAATGCCTTGAAGGCTAAAGATAATGCATTTAATTCCCAGGCCACAAAACATACGACTGATCTTGCTAAAACCATCAAGAAGGCAAAGGACGAGGCCCTTTTTAGCGAGGCAATAAAAAAGATCTAGGATGAGACCATTGAGGATTATAAAGAATCTGAAGAGTTTTGAAGCTTCGACATTGAATACCTTGAAAAAGATATTAAGACGACCAGTCAGTGGGTCATCATAAAATTTTCTTAGGACATCTCGTCCATTAGTCCAGAATTGGATGCCCTTAAGTAGGCAAATATTATTTTTCCCAAGGCCTTGGATTTTATTGAATCAATGACCTCAGTCGAGGCATTTGTAGTCGAGGTCCCGATTGAAATTGATATAAATACCAATAATGTCGCTGGGGATACTCAAGTCTAGTATGGTGCTGATGGGTCGGCCGTCAATAACGAACCAACTCTGTAGGGTGGTTGTTTGTGACCAATAACCCTATGCTTGTAATTTTTTTGTTCTAAACACTTGATTGTTTGAAATATTTTATACTCAACTGAATATCATGCTTTCTTAAATAAAGTGTTGTCTCATATTTTATCTTGCATTTTTCTTTTTTCTCTATGTGTAATGGTTTTGAAAAGTTTGTTTCTCGTCTCGATTTCTATGTTTGATCTCTCACTCGTCTTAAGACAAGGGATAATAACCAAATCATTAGTTTTTTTAAACAAGAAGTTGCCAAATTAATAACCAAATCCCATCTCATCATTTTGAGAATGTATGGGGGGTGTCATCTCGTCCTACACTTTCGTCTCATCGAGAGAGTTTGAATCTCATACCACCAAATTAATAATTTTTAAATGAATCATAACTAAATGATTTTCAAATTTGAATGCAACAAATTAATGGTGTTTAATTGCATGTACCCTCTCGTCATTTTGAGAGTGTATGGATGAGTGTCATCTCGTCCTATAGTGTCTTCTTGTCGAGAGATTTTTACTCTCACACCACAAAATTAATGATGTTTAAAGGAACCATAATAAAATGATTTTCAAGGTTGATTCTTATTTTTCACCAACTTAGCGATGTCATCACACTCTTCCCCCTCTCGATGTTATTGAGAATCCATTGACGAGGTAAGCCCCATCTAGATTCTAATGTCACCGAGAGTGAGTTAATGCTAATTCACCATATGAATCAAGTTTTGTAGCTTAGGACGACTTGGAACATGCAATTTGAACACTTCATACAAGAAAAATATATGAGGGAACAATTTAAGATTTTTCATTCATCACTTCTGAGTACATGTCTCATACAATGGTAAAATAAAACTTTCATAAAATCCTATTAATAGTATTTCTTCAAGCTATCAACGTTCCATGGGTTTGAGAATGGCTCTCCTTTCAAATTCTCAAGTTCATAAGTGCTAGGAACAACTTATTTAGTAACTCTGTACGGGCCATGCTGATTTTCATGGAGCTTATTCGTCTTCTGCCAGGTCTTATTCAGTAACTCTATACGTCTTAGACTTAACCCTCTTATTGTAGAATTTTATATTCCTCTGCTGATAAGGCTCCTTCCTGACCTCTGCATCTTCTCGTCTTTCTTTAAGGAGGCAGGTCTAATCTTTCATCCTCTATGTTTGCTTCTGGGATGTATGTTCGAACCCTGTGACTCGATAGGCCAATTTCAGCGGGTATCACTACCTTTGATATATAGGTAAGCATGAAAGGGGTTTCCACCATTGGCATCTCCTCCTTCGTCCCGTATGCCCACAACACATCATGTACCTCTTCCGTCTAAAGACCCTTCGTGTCTTCTAATTTCTTATTGATCATGTCTAAGATAGTTTTATTTGTCACCTATGTCTGGCCATTTTCCTGAGGCCAGCATGTTGCTGAATAAAACTATTTAATGCCAAACCTCTTACAATAAGCTTCGAGGGATGAGTTCTTGAACTATTTACCATTATCGAAGATTAAGGTGTGGGGAAAACATTACCTACCAATGATACCCCTATAAATAAATTTGAAAGTATTCGTCTCGATTATAGTGATCATGGCCTCACCCTCAATCCACTTAGAGAAATAGTTAATTTCCATAATAAGGTATCTATAATTGTCTATTTCTCTTGCCAGGGGTCCTACCAAGTTAATCCCCCAAACTATAAATGACCAAGGGGAAATTAATAGATGACAGGGGTTGGTGAGGTTGATGAGTAATGAGGGCATATCTTTGACATTTGTCGCACCTCTTTGCATAGTCGGCTGAATCTTTGGTCAAGGTCATCCACCAGTACCCTTGAGTGACTTTTCTCTTTATCAAAGACCTCCCTTCTATGTAGCTTGAACAAGAGCCCTCATGCACATCTTTTAGTATATATTCCACCTCTGTCAGATTAACACATCATAGTAAAGGGAGAAGGAACCCTTTCTTTTACAAGACATCTCCTATGATTGAGAACTTTGCTAGATTATATATTAACTTCTTTCTCTCCACCTTTGACTCTGGAAATTCACGATACCTGATGTATTGGATGAGAGGATCCATCCATGATTCCCCTAGGTTTAGGTTTAAGCAAAACTCCACTTTATTATCCCCTTCTTCAATGGTCGGCCGATATAGGATCTCCACGGGAACTAATCATCTAATTTCAATTTTTGTTAGTGGCTCTAATCTTGCCATGACATCGGCTCGACTATTATCTAATAGATGGATCTTTTTATCTTTACCTCTCTAAAGTTCTTCAACATTGCCTTCACCCTTGCTAAATATTTGGCCATCCTTTCATCTTTAGCCTCATACACTCCCAATATCTGATTTAACACCAACCGAGAGTCACTATGAACTATCATCTGTCCAATATTTAATGCTTTAGCATGAGAGAGTCCTAGCAAAAAAGCTTCATCTTCTGACTCATTGTTGGATGCCTTGAAGCTGAATCTCAAAGTGTATACGTAATACTATCAACCCGACTTCGCTCTCTATCTCTCATAAAGAGCCATCTACAAACATGATCCAAATCATGCCTTCTTTTGAGAAGGTGCCTTTATCCAGAAATCCATTCTTCAACAAGTATTTTTTTTCTTCATTTTCGACCACCACAGTTCTTGCTACACTCGTCTTGCCCTTTGTCAAGTTTTCACTTGATTTCTTTGGCTCATTCATTGGGTCTGTAAACTCTTCACTATCGATCTCGTCCCAAGTGAACTCAGCTACAAATTTGGCCAAAGCATAACCTTTGATGGATGTTCTCGGCTGATAAACAATATCAAATTCTCCTTGCTCTACTGACCAGACCATCAACCTAACTAATTTCTTGGGTTTATGAATGACTTATATTAGAGGAGAGTTAGTTAGGACGACCATCATCTGAGCTTAGAATTAGGGTTTCATCTTTCTCTAGGTAAGTATCAAGGCATATGTTAACTTCTCCATTTTAAAATACCTCTGCTCGACCCCTTGAAGGGCTTTACTATTAAAGTGGAATGGTTTTTTCACCCCATCGTTGTCTTGTACTATTGTTTCATTGATGACTGACTCAGACATAACCAAGTATAGATACAACTTCTCTCCCTGAACTAGCTGGGATAACAACATTGGGTAATCTATGTAAGCCTTGAGTTCCTAGATGGATTTTTTCCATTTTTTCCATTCAAAGGCTTTTTTTAAAATTTTGAAGAAGGGAAGAAGTTCATTTGTGGCCCTTAATACAAATCTATTCAGTAAAGTAACTCGTCCAGTCAGCATCTGAACATCCTTAATGGTTTTCAAAGTCTTCATCTCAATTAAAGATCTGATCTTCTCAGGATTTGCTTCTATTCCTCGCTGATTAATAATGAATCCTAGGAATTTTCTCGCTCCCACCTCTAATACACACTTAGCAGGGTTGAGCTTCATTCGGTACCCATCCATGGTGTTAAAAGTGATCTCAAGGTTGGCCACATGCGTCTTAGACTTGAGTCTTTTTGTCAACATGTCATCCATATATACTTCCATTATTTTTCCAATATGTTACTCAAACATCTTATTCACCCTCCTCTAATATGTTTCCTCGATATTTTTTAGGCCGAAGGGCATGACTTTGTAGTAATACGTGCATTTATTTGTGATGAATGAGGTCTTCTCAGCATCAGGTACGTCCACAAAGATCTGGTTATAGCCTGAGTAGGCATCCATAAAACTTATCAATTCATGCCGAGTCATGGCATCTATCACCTGATCAATTCTTGATTGGGGAAAGTTGTCTTTTGGACAAGATTTATTCAAATGGGTGAAGTCTACACACATCCTCCATTTACCATTAGGTTTAGGCACAATGACAACATTGTCCAGATGCTCCAGATAGATCACCTCCCTGATTAACTCGACCTTCTCTATCTTTTTATTTTCATCTCTTATTACATTATATTTTTCTCTGGAGTACATTATTTGCCTTTGTTTGACCGACTTGAATCCTTTATCTACATTCAGTTTGTGGCAGAGAATCTTTGGATTAATTCCTGGCATATCCTCACGACTCCAGGCAAAATTTTTTCTCTCCCTCAACAATTTGATCAGCTCTTCCTTTATTTCTCTCTTTACGGCTTTGCCAATTTAAATGGTTTTTTTGGCATGTCCTCGATTCTACCTCCTCAGTATATTCTCCTTTCTTAAATTTCGTCTCGTCCCTTGGATCGAGAGTGTCAATGTTGTAAGTGGTAGTGGAGTTTTTATGAGCTTCTCTTTCTTTGATCACCATAAACTTCCTATACTTTATCACCCTGAACTTCCCCTACTCTATAGGGAGTCAGTAATTTAATAATCTGGTGTACAGTAGATGCCAATACCTTAAATTCCTTAAGGGATACCCTTCCCATGATAATATTATAAGCCCAGTAGAAATTTTTGTCCATTACAAAGAATTTTTTCTTTTTTGTGCGGCGCCTCAACCAAGTCTTCCCCATACAAACATCCACCTTATACATTCCCAGGGTATGGACCTTTTCACCATCGAACCCGATTAAAGGTTGGTGATATGGGACGAGTATCTTTTTTCTAAGCCCCAATCCTTTTAAGCATTTCCAAAACATTACGTCGACCGAACTCCCTCTATTGACGAGTATTCTGGGTACCGCATATCCATGCACCCTCATAGTGATCACTAGTGGGTCATCATGAGGGGCTAGAATCCCTTTGAAGTCTAATCTTGAGAAACCCATTACTAAGGAGTTCATATATACCTTCTTCCTCTTACCTATCTTAGAGTCAATAGAAGTCGAGTTTACCACTTCGCTTTTTGGGACTGCCATAGCCTCTGCAACATGGGATTTTCATTTGGCACATCCTTCCCCCCACTTGCTAGGCTACCATATATTATATTTCCCCCCAATGAGATCGTATGCAGTCGACCCTTGGGTGAAGGAACTTTTGGAGGGAGATCGGGGTCAGCCTTACCATCACCATCTGAGACATCATTTTTTTTATTAGTCTGGACATCCCGTCTGGGCTTGTCGTCTCGTCTCTTTCTAGTATCATCTCTGTCACCTAGAGCACTACTCTTATCAACGTATTTCCTTAATTTTCCTTGCTTCATCATTTTTTCAATCTCATCTTTAAGCACAAAACACCTATCAATCGTGTGCCATGATCCTGGTGAAACTTGCACCAATTTCTTTTATCCCTCTTGTGATTAAGGTCTCTCAACATTTTTGGCCATCTTAGAGATTGACCATCCTTGATATTATTCAATATCATATCAGGGCTGACTGTCAATGTAGTGTAGTCAGAGAACTTATTATTTGCTGACCTCTTCCTACCTTATTTTCCTTTCGATTTCTAGGACTTACCCCCACTAGCTCATTTATCATTGTCTCCCCTGGCATCCATGGCCTCCTCCTCATTCATGATCCTTCAGGTCATGTATAGGAGTTCAACCATGATTTTTTATGGATCTTTGTCCAGCTTCCATCGAATTTTCCCTTCTGCAGTCCTCCCATAAGGGCAATATAATTCTTTGTGGTCTTAAGTTCCATAGTTTCTTTGTTAAATCGGTCCATATAGTCTCTAAGAGACTCATTTTACCTTATTTGACATGCAACAGATGAGTTGTCTTCTTCCGAGGCTTCACTTTGAAGCATAAATTGTTGATAAATATTTTGTCCAATTGTAACAACCCGTAAATTTATCCCGTAATTAATTAAATTAATTCGATTCGGAAAGCTATCTTAAAAAACTCCTAATATGAGTATATGTAAGTCTTGGGTAATTTAGAAGAGTCCTCATAATATAAAACTCTCTAGGCCAAAAATAGGGCCAAAATAAAATTCCCGCTTCGGATATTTGTCACGGCCTTAAACCGTGACTAATTGTTTATCACAGTTCTGGACCGTGACTAATCAGGAGAACTCTTTTATTTTTAATAGGACTTTAATGCCACTTAAATTCTCTAATCTTTATCCACTTAAATCAATACGAGGTTAGGACTTTTCAAACAAATTTTCACAACCTCTAAGAGCAGTAGACCCTCATAATTTTCATCTTCTTCCTCCTACAAACCCTATGAACCAAGATTCAACCTAAGATTTGAAGGCTTATTTAGTGTTTTCTCGAGTTTGGGCTGAAGAATGTTAGTAAAGCCGTTTATTAGAAATAAACTATTTAAGTAACTCCGATCTGGTTTTTTAAGAAACTCTTTTCGTAAAAACCAAACTATTTGAACACAAGATGTGTTTAAATCAGTATGTACGAGATCTATTCAAGTTTTGAATAACAGGTTTATAAAGTAGTTTAAAAAACTTAAACTCAGCACAACCAAGAGTGAGATGAGGAGATGTAGAAAGATTATGTTCACGATGTTTTTTACGTGGTAAAACCTCACCAATTGAGGAAACATCCACAACTCCCTCTACGGAGTAAAATGAAAAATCCACTAAAACAAATATATGAGTTACAAACTATATAACTAACATGCAAACAACTCAGACCTATATAAGTTTAGGAATATACCCTCTGGTGTCCTTAAAACTTCTCTGCAGTTCTGATTGTAGATGTAGTTATAAGTGCTCATCTAGTTTGAAGAGGGAGATTGAAAAGTGCTCATCTACAATCAGAATAGTCAAGTCAAATTGACTTAGATCGAAGGGTTGTAATAACGCAGTGCTTAAATGATTCCTGATTGGTTTAAAAAGTTGTACTGGGATTCACCAAGACAACATGCAGATCGTCGATAGATAATGATCCAAGGGCTAAAAACATACGCGTTTTTAACTCAGTAAAGAAGCACAATCTCAACCAATCAGATCAAGACAAGTGTTGGTCAATAAAAGGATATAAAACGCGCGTCCTAAACTAATTAAAACCACACCCTAAAGTTTACTCCGCTTTCGAATTCTACCCAAGGTAACATTAGGCCAATAAACCCAACAAATTATATTTACAAATTGACCACAAAAACTTTTAAATCAAGTTTTAATTAAGAAAACCTTATTTAAAAAATGTTTAAAAAATCTCAAAAAATTATTAAAATTCCAACTTAGGGATTTAAACACAGTCAACATATGTACACACATTATTATGCAGTATGATATGCAAAAAATAAATTCTACTGTGTGTGAGTGTTGGCAATTTGTTCTTGATCACTACAAGATAGAGAGATGAAGTAGCAAACCAACTTCTGTGGTTCTTTGGATTCTAGGGAGGACATAATTTTGTCACAATTTCCAAACTAGATGAGCACTTATACAATATAGACTCAAGTGAGTCAAAAGTATAAGGGCTTCAATCTCCCTCTTCAAACTAGATGAGCACTTATAAATTATGATTGTAGATGAGCACTTATAAACTAGATGAGCACTTATAAATTCTGATTGCAGTTCTGATTGTAGATGTAGTTATAAATTCTACTGTGTGTGAGTGTTGGCAATTTGTTCTTGATCACTACAAGATAGAGAGATGAAGTAGCAAACCAACTTCTGAGGTTCTTTGGATTCTAGGGAGGACATAATTTTGTCACAATTTCCAAACTAGATGAGCACTTATAAATGTTACTAAAGCCGTTTATTAAAAATAAACTATTTAAGTAACTCCGATCTGTTTTTTTTAGAAACTCTTTTCGTAAAAACCAAACTATTTGAACACAAGATGTGTTTAATAAATCAGTATGTACGAGATCTATTCAAGTTTTGAATAACAGGTTTATAAAGTAGTTTAAAAAACTTAAACTCAGCACAACCAAGAGTGAGATGAGGAGATGTAGAAAGATTATGTTCACGATGTTTTTTACGTGGTAAAACCTCACCAATTGAGGAAACATCCACGACTCCCTCTACGGAATAAAATGAAAAATCCACTAAAACAAATATATGAGTTATAAACTATATAACTAACATGCAAACAACTCAGACCTATATAAGTTTAGGAATATACCCTCTGGTGTCCTTAAAACTTCTCTGCAGTTCTGATTGTAGATGTAGTTATCCCAGTTTGTTAACTTCTGATTTGTTCCAGCACTTTACGTCGACTCTTTGTTCACAAGATCTTATTACCAACCCTTTTCGTGTTGTAGGGTGAAAGTGTTTGTGGAGGTGCTTTCTAACACATGCATGCACACACACACACACTTATTAAGTACAAACAGTCCTAAAAAATTACAGTAACACTATATGCTATGATCTTTTCTTTTTCTTTCTTCTTACAAAACTTTGCACCTTATTTGACCTTTAAATCATTCCCAGAATCCACAGATACCTTGCTAGGAAGACAGACAAGGTCTTAATCAATCTCAGAATTTAGAAAAGTTTTTCGAGATTGAAAACCTCCAAGTGAGATTCCAAACTAGGTCAAAGGTTTAGTTTTACAAGAACTAGAAACACAAAGCATTTATTGTTGATTTCAAAGTAAGCAAACGTTTTATAGAAAATAATCAACAATATATTTCTCAAGATGAGAAATAAATAATGAAACTAAGTGTAATGTAACATGAATAACTCAGATCTGAAATTTCTATGAAATCAGAAAGTAGATCGGAGTAAACGTTTAAGTTGAAACCAAGATCTAACGAACAAGAGGATACAACAATAATTACAAACTCAACTCAAACTCTCAAATACTCAAGAACACTCAGAGTAGTGTTTTGGATATGAAGGTGTTTTGAAGAAGTGTTTGAGTTTGGATGGAAGAGGCTTTGAAGAACAGGGTTAGGGTTTCTAACTCTCTCTCTTCTCTCTGTTTTCTCTCTTCTCTCTCTACTCTCTATATTTCTCAGAAAAATGAAAAGGGCAAAAGTGTTCGAAGTCTGAGAATAGGGTTCCTTTTATAGGGTGAAGAGAAGGTTCGAGAGACTGGATCAAAACCAAGGGACAGGATTAAGTCAAGTCAAATTGACTTAGATCGAAGGGTTCTAATAACGCGGTGCTTAAATGATTTCTGATTGGTTTAAAAAGTTGTACTGGGATTCAGCAAGACAACATGCAGATCGTCGATAGATAATGATCCAAGGGCTAAAAACATACGCGTTTTTAACTCAGTAAAGAAACACAATCTCAGCCAATCAAATGAAGACAGGTGTTGGTCAATAACAGGATATGAAACGCGCGTCCTAAACTAATTAAAACCACACCCTAAAGTTTACTCCGCTTTCGGATTCTACCCAAGGTAACATTAGGCCAATAAACCCAACAAATTATATTTACAAATTGACCACAAAAACTTTTAAATCAAGTTTTAATTAAGAAAACCTTATTTAAAAAATGTTTAAAAAATCCCAAAAAATTATTAAAATTCCAACTTAGAGATTTAAACACACTCAACATATGTACACACATTATTATGTAGTATGATATGCAAAAAATAAATTCTACTGTGTGTGAGTGTTGGCAATTTGTTCTTGATCACTACAAGATAGAGAGATGAAGTAGCAAACCAACTTCTGAGGTTCTTTGGATTCTAAGGAGGACATAATTTTGTCACAATTTCCAAACTAGATGAGCACTTATACAATATAGACTCAAGTGAGTCAAAAGTATAAGGGCTTCATGGGCTAGAATGAGTTTTTATTATTTTCACTCGAGGAATGTTGTGGTATGATTAGAATTTTAAGGGAGAATCTATGAGTTTCTTGTGATGATTTTAAGGTACGGGGTTTACGCAATATGCTCCTTAAATATCTCGAGGGTATTCGTTTGTTCCTCATTTATTTGTACTCATATTGTTGATATCATGGTGTTTCTTGGAATCTAAAATATTGATTCGATTTGAGATATAGTATTTGTTAATGGGCATGGTGTCATGAAATTTTTATATGACACGGAGAATGGTCACCCGCCAATAGTCCAAAAGTCCAATAGCCAGGATGAGGCTTTACGAAGCTTGGGTGATGTGAGGCAAGTCCCGGTAACCTATTGATGTGTTATTGAAAAATTAAATTGCTCTAATGCTTGGATGTCGCATTGGACTTAAATTCAGATTCGTATTGTTTCATTTATTCACCATAATTATTTTGTGCATCTATTCTTTTCATATTCTGTACTTACCTATATTTTTCTTTTAGTGGCAGGTTAGTGTGGATTTGGACACTATGGATTTTTGGGAGGATTTTAGAGCACGACATTTGGAGGACTTTATTTTTGTATAGCTTGGCAATGTAACTTTTTTGGAGAGCTTAACATTATTTTCGAGTGAAATTTAATTGTAATTATTTTGGAAGTGTAAATTTTGGATTCATTATATTTATTTTAAGGAATACAGATGCTCTATACTATTTGTTGAGGATTTAGTTTAGTTTTAATCGTAGTAGTGTCTTGTGTTTTATGCGAGGTGTTACACCAACCGCTTAAAATTCTAAATAGAATTCTTGGGAAGATAGGTGTACCATAAATGCGCATCAACTATAAGGGTGCTTGAGAAAGCTCGGCATCTCATCTCATCATAAATAGAAAAAAAATTTGGTAGCCAACTGGTACATTTCCACATGATGAACGGACTTAGTGTTCTCATCATACGTAAGCGTGACAACGGGTGACTTGAACTTGTTTGAGGTTGGGTATCTTACCATTCTTGCAACAAATGGTGACCCTTCCATGTAACCCCTCTCTAAGGGGTCTCAACTCTTCAAGATATCACCGATTTTGTGTTTAATCCTTTATATGTAACTATTCCATGTCTTGTCATCCGCTGACGCATTACCTCCCTCGCTTGCAATGGCATTGTCCCCAGCCCCTTTTTTGATAGCTGGGCATTGCACACGTTCTCTACCAGTCATCCTTTAATGATTATTTACCCCTTTTTTCCTCGGCTTGACCACGAAAAGGTCTATGATCATCATATCCTCTATTTCTCTTGGAGCCTCCAATGATGTATGACTTGGAGAGTTAGTCTCGTAGATCACCAACTGGGTCGAGTCTGTCAAAAGCAAACCCTCTACTCAATTCGTCTAGTGCTGAAGCCCTGGGATGGCCATCTCGGCTCGACCTCCCACTGTTTCCTCTGCTCACCGGGATTGCACGCATTGTATCTCCACAAATTTCTTAGGCTCCTAGTACTCGTCCTCATCACAACACTTGTCATCTTGGAATTTTTGACCTCATCTTCCCTGGCGCAATCACCTAGGATCGGCCACACCTCTGCATTTATGTTACTATAGCATTTCATTATGTGGGGTTGGGGGTGGTCCCCCTATCACCAGATCTACACCCTCCCTGGTGATCGGAATTATCATCTCCGCGACAACGCCAGTGGATCTAGCCATCACACTTTCGCTTAAGGCAGAGATTTTTTTCTGCATTTTTTGCTAGATGGATGCCAGTGAGCATAACACCACCACAACCTAAGCCATTTTTTTACTGAGGAGGCGCCTGGATGGAGATGGGGCCAACGCCTTAAGGCAAATCAGAAGCCATCAACTTTAGCGAATTAGCAGAACAAAAGGTGAAGTGGATGAGCCAACATGAACTAGAGAAACACTTGAGAAACTCCATAAGAGCTATTTCAATGGTGATACAGATCCAACCAAGTGTGGAACTGGATCAGCACCAGAGAATGAGGTCAGGATTAAGATGAAAATAATGAGGAAGAAGATAAACAACCTTCGTGCCCACAAACGATGTCAACTAATGATACCAGATATGGTATCAATAAGTATAACAGTATGAGATTAATCTAGAATATCTTTTTTAAGTGCGATAATGGTGTTTAAACAGGTCTATAAGTGAAGAAGAAGATGAGAAGAAGAGAAGTAAAACTATAATATAAGTGGTTCAGCCATTTGGCCTACTCCACTCTGCAAGTGAGTATGAACTTCACTATAAAAATGGGCTCTAATAGCCTTAGTGACAAAATTCACACTACTTTTTGTCTATACTGTGATAGCAATAAATTTTTGTCTAGGTTTTAAATATTAGATCCTTTACATTGATGAAGAAGATAAGTATATATAGTTCCTAGGGGTGTATTGTACTCCCTAAGCATGTAATAATCATGTGTAGAATGTTCCTACCAATGTGGTTAAGCCAACTATCATTACACATGTAGATCATGATAATGACATATTCCCTCGCGTGTGAGGAAGATCTTATTATAACGGTTTTGTGCAGGTGGGATATTTAACCCATGCGCACTCTTCCACGCATGCCCCAATCCACGTGCTCTACTAGCTATCAACTGTCATCCATCAAGACAGGATGAGGATGAATTATCAAGTTAAATCCTCTGATGAACTATCAAGCTAAATCGAGTCTTCATTCAACCCCCGTCCTCCACGTAATGGACGAGGCCGAGGGGACTTGAGTGATAAGACCACTAATACTTATATTGTTGATTGCGTTCTGAGACGAGGATGATATCTCTTGTGATGAGTTTGTGGTCGAGGATAAGACCCTTCATATTGGGTCCACAGTCAATCTATAACTTTCTCAAACCAACGGTCTGGCACTAGTAGGCCTTGGCCGAGGGGGGAAATTTAGGGACAAGGCTATACTTGGGTATGTCAACCGTGGATAGAAAAGGCCATGACATGGCACACTAAATGCGAGTTAGGTCATAATCTAATGTGTCATCTGGTCGATTCACTCATTTAGAAAATTTCAAATGCCCGACACTATGAATTTTAAAAGGAATCGTGCAATGTATATCTTGCATTATCAACCAATGGGTTTAACCGTTTAAGTACTTTAAGTATTAATCAGAATTATTGGCCAGTTCTCATGGCGCCTTAAAGTCTCCCTCTAATATTAGGCATGAGAAAGGAGTTCACATTATTCTCTTTATTTATACTCGAGTTGAAGGCTTCGACAATGATATTGATATGTTCTTAGCCCCATTACTCGAAGAATTTAAAGAGTTATGGGACAAAGGTTGTATTACCCCTTACTTCTGAGTGATTATTTTATATTAAATTGCCTAGTGGGTGAATTTTATAAAATAAAGGAAGTTGAAGTAAATATTTCTTTAAGTGATTTAAGAGATAGTATTTGCTGAGTTTTGCATATTTACGGTTAAGCGAATGTAAATAACATTGTATTGTGTTTTATTGTGTCATTGTGCTTTAAGCGACGGTTATGACTTTGATTCCAATCGGGTTACTATTAAAGATTTAAAATGATGTGGGAACATGAAATATTGTACGCTACTCTGGATGCCAATTTAGAGGGCACGGTTAGTCCGAAAATGGTTGAGATAGTCAAAATAAGTACCAAATGTGTTTTTGGGTTACAGGGGTACTTTTAACTAGTTATAACTTTAAATTTATGTTACGAGTCATTTTACGTGTGTAGTAGCATTTAATGTATTTGAGGTGTATTAGTCTTACAAGAACACTTAATTCTCATTTGTGTTTTAAACTAAGAGAGAGTTAGAGAGAAGAGAGAGATCGGGAGAAAGAGAAGAGAAAAGAGAGAGTTGACAATTTGGGCTTGGAAATCGTTGCAAGAAGGAAGAATCCGAGATTACAATCTTGAGGCAAGTTTATAACTTGCAAATGTGTGATTAAGTGTGAATAGTTTGTATGTATAGTTATGTTCTTGAGATTTAAACCATTTATGGTTTTTGATGATTTTGGTGTTTAAACCATTAGATTTAGATTTAGACATGATTAGATTGGATATGTGGGTAGGTTATTGTGTAAGGATGATTTGGTGAGAGTATTAGTGGATGATATTGGGTTTAGATGGAAGAAATGGATTTTGTGGATTTAGGATTTATATTATCCCATAGCCCCAACTGGGCATCTCGACCAGGGGGAATCGATTCTCCCTCCCTAGCGAATCGATTAGCTTAAAATGGAGGCTACAGGTCTGGGAGACCGAATCAATTTGGGTTAACTCCGAATCGATTCGAGTTGAGACAAAAGGTTGGTTTTCTCAGTCGAATCGATTTGCTTTTGAGCGAATCAATTCGCTATTAGGGGCGAATCGATTCGGAAATCTTGCTATTTATAGGACTTTTCCAACTTAGTTTTTATCCCTTTTATTTTATGTTTGAGGCTTCAGAACCTTCTCTTATGAAGTAATAAAGAGTATTGGAGTCTTATCTTAGGAGTATTAATACCCTAGATTAATAAGGGGTAATTAGGCTTATCTTGGGGGCTATTTAATAAAGGTTAGTGTCTTTTCATCTATTTAGATAGCTTAGTACTAAGGGAGAGTTGGGTGGTATTGTCTTGGACTTTTAGAGACTAGTATGAGGAAAATTACACTTAGTAGCCTATAGTATTGTTGTGAACTCTCGGAGGCTATTATGGGGACAATTGAACTTTATAGCTTATATCGTTATGCACATATGGTTTTGGAAATAAGAAATGTACATTTTAAATTGGCATATACATGGTCAAGCACGTATAGTTTTGTGAATTTAAAAAGTGGATGTTTTAAATGGGCATATTTTGTGAATGTGGCATGCATATATATATATACCTTTATTAATGCTATCATAAGTGAAGTTACGTGCATGAGGTAAATTACCTGGCTAGTGAATGCAAGGAGAATATAGTCCTTGGCCATAGGGCCGGTGGTTACATTATATGGTTGTTTTATTCAAAGTGAGGTAATTCTGGGTATGGTTATGACTCATTGTCGAATGTATATGGCCGCTTCCCACGCGACGCGATTTAGGGTGCCCTGTTGGTCTTAATTATAGGCCCTGGAAGATGATAACATTTAGGGTCACATCCACTGGGGTGACGCCCGGAAGGATGGGCTTAGATTCGTTATATTTTGATTGTAACTATTCTCACAAATGTGGAATTTCATAAATAAATAATGAATCTATAAATTAACTTGATGGCATATGATCCACAATGATAAATAGACTTGTGAAGTTATATCTTATGAATTGGCAAATCTATGAATGTTAAATGGAATTAAGTTATTTCTCTTAGTTAGATGTGTAGTTTAACTAGTAATGATCTAATATGGCGCTAGGGTGTGCATTTAGATGAGAAGTGAGAATGATTCTTGCATTGGAGAGCGAACTTAACCTGTTTATGATGTTACCATTCATAACCATTATGCATTTTATTCACATGTAGATCACATCAAACCCGGCCCTGACCCTCTTATATTTGTCTTTCTTGCGTGGTTCTTATATATGCATAGGTGCTCCGCCTCAAGGACACCCGATATGATCCTTCCTTTTAGAGTCACGGAGCTACAGCACTTTACGAATGTTGTAAGATTTTTGTGTTAAATGCATCAATATTTTGTACATCTAGATATGATCGGTCTGTATATTCCGGTGTGTTGCCCCAATTATTATTATTTATACTTGCTGTAATACTTGGTGTAACCGTTTGTATTAGTCTGTTAATCGACAGCTTATTCGGTTATGTTTTGTAGAATTGTTATTCAATTGATGCATCTCTTTATTTATACTACCTTCTTTTATAAATTCCAGAAGAAAGGAGGAAACGGTGCCGGTGGAGCACTATCACCCCCACAACAGTCTGAAAATAAGCAGAAAGAGCGGGACCCACAACAAGGGGACTCGACTAAGAAACAACGCTTTGGGGGTTATAACTTTAGCGGAGGTGGTTTTAGGCACGGTCAGGGTGTCACAGATGATGTGTTTTGTGATGAGGGAATAATGGATCTCGATAATCAACATTGTCTAGGATTAATGCATCGGTGGCATTCTTTGTTTGGATTTTGCTTGACGAGATGCCCCACGCACGAAACGCCGCGCAATGTTGGGAGTGGGGAGAAGTTTAGTCCTTGGTACTAGGGTTATGTGTTATGGTGAAACAATGCTCCATAAGGCCAAGCGAGCAGGGGGAATAATGGAGGTCGAGGCAATCAGGGCCAAGGTGCAGGGCAGTTTCGGAACAACAGGGACAACTTCAGTATGGGCGTGTGTATAATATTCATGATGCTTTGTTTCCTCCAGCACCGCCCACGCCATCATCTATTGAGGGTAAATTTCCCATTCACGAGTATGTGGATCGAGTGTTGTTTGACACGGGCGCAACGCACTCATTTATCACTAGGAACTTCACTCATTCTACGGGATTGTTTAAGTCTACCGAGAGTACTTTTACTAGTGTGGAGTCTTTTGTGGGTGATGGTTCTTTTATAATTTTTATTTGTAAAGGGGTAGGAATAGACCTTGGTAGATTGCGCTTTGAGGCCGACTTACTCGTCCTGGATATGGTCAGGTATGATGTTATTTTGGCTATGGATTGGTTAGTAAAATTATGAGAAATGGTAAAATGTTATGGGAAGAGTATAGTTTTCTCCATTCCGGGGCAAGAATTTTTTTTTGTGGATATGCCTCTTTCTGAGGGAGGTTCGAGCATGCACTTGTATTATATTGAAGAGGAGACTTCACAAAAAATAGTTGCTTCCCTGGACTCAGTTCCTGTTGTTAGAGAATTTGAGGATGTTTTTTAGAAAATCTCGAGTTTACCTCCAAGTCGTGAGATTGAATTTGTAATTGATTTAGCATCGGGACTCGGTCGATTGCGCGGACTCCATACCGTATGGCTCCTTTGGAAATGAGGATGTTAAGGGATCAAATTCAGCAATTATTGGGACAAGGGTTTATTTGGCGTAGCATGACTCCATGGGGTGCTCCTTTTTTATTTGTGAGGAAGAGAGATTGTTCCGTTCGGTTGTGTATCGATTATCTTGAATTGAATAAGGTGACCATCAGGAACAAATACCCGTTACCTCGAATCGACGATTTGTTTAATCAATTAAGGGGAACGTCATACTTCTCTAAAATAGACTTGAGGACTGGGTATAATTAACTATGAATTCAAGAGCAGGACGTGTCGAAAACCGCTTTCTTAACCAAGTATGGGTCTTATGAATATTTGGCCATGCCTTTTGGGCTAACCAACGCTCCTACTGTATTTATGAACCTTATGCATTGAGTGTTTCGGGACTTTCTAAACCAATTTTTTATAGTGTTCAATGACGACATCATAGTCTATTCTCGGACTGAAGCTGATCAAACATCTAAGATTGGTCCAGAAGAAACTATGGGATCATCAACTGTATGCCAAGTTCGAGAAATGTGGCTTTTAGTTACAGGAAGTGGAGTTTTGGGGGCACATTGTGACGACTGAGGGTATTTTTGTAGATCCAAGTAAAGTTGCCACGGTGAGAGAATGGGGTCAGCCCACGACGTCAAGGGATATTCGTAGCTTTCTAGAATTGGCGGGTTACTATCGCCGTTTCGATAAGGTTTTTCCAAAATTACAAGCCTTTTAACGAACTTAACCCGAAAAGGAGTGCGATTTATTTGGGATTATTCCTGTCAGTTGGCTTTCGATGAGCTGAAGGATAAGTTAACTTTTCTCCTGTACTCGTGTTTCCAAGACCAGGCGTAGATTATTTGGTCTTTACGGACGCGTCTCTACAAGGATTGGGAGGTGTGCTACAACAGGAACATAGGGTGATTTGCATATGCGTCTCGTAAGCATAAGAACTATCCAACTCATGATTTAGAGCTTTTCGCGGTAGTGATCACCGTAAAGATATGGAGACATTACCTTCTGGGTGAGAAATTTAGTTTTTTTATGGATCACATGTCGTTACATTATTTGTTCTCGCAGAAAAATCTAAATATGAGGCAACGTCGGTGGTTGGAGTTCGTGAAGGACTATCAATTCAATATTCATCATCACCTAGGAAAGGAAAATATAGTAGCTTATGCACTGAGTCATAGACCCATGGGGGAACTAGTGGAAGTGTGGAAATACAAGTGGAAAGAGCTTGGCCAAGATGATGCTTTAGCGAAAGCTTACATGTCAGTGTTGACCGTTACGCGTACCATTCTGATGCGAGTCATAAAAGTGCAAGGAGGGGATAAAGATTGTCAAGACCGGGTACGACAATTATTAATCGAGGGAGCGGAGTCCTACTCTGTTAGTTCTGAGGGTGGGTTACGTTTACACAGAAAACTTATAGTCCCAGACTAGGGAGACTTGAGACGTGTTGTCATGACAGAATCCCATGGTTCAAGATTTGCGGTACACCCAGGTAGGGACAAAATGTAACAAGACATATGCCGTCAGTATTGGTGGGTAGGTATGAAGAGGGACATTTCTGAATTTTTTTCCCAATGCGTCACTTGCCAATTGGTGAAGGTGGACCACTAGCAACCGACAGGATTATTGCAACCGTTAGATATACCGGTGTGGAAATGGGGGAGTATCTCAATAGATTTTATCACTGGATTGTCGACATCGCAAAGCGGTCATGATTCTATTTGGGTGATTGTCGATCGTTTGACCAAATCAGCACACTTCTTACCGGTACAGACGGAGTTCAATACGGCATGTTGTGCCCGACTCATTATTGCAAAAATTGTGAAACTACATGGGGTGCCTAGTTGATTGATTTTAAATTTAATGACAACTAGGGTATCACACAATGGATAATCGAGTGAGTCGGGTGATGAAATCCCTTCTCGTTTCAATGACCGGGTCCAGGTCTTAGGTAAATTAATTCATCAAACCATTCAATTTAAGTGAGATGTAGAAATTAAAAGCTCGTAGGAGAAAATAATCACACAAAAGTGAACTCGCTGGAAGGAGACTGCGAGGGATAAAAATATTGTACCTCCCACAGTTTTTACACACGTGGGGTGAAGACCGAGTTGAGTCGATCGACGGGAGATTTCGTCTACCTCAGTCGTCCCCGGGATTCCTACCGGCCCAAAGTAGAGAGGTTTCAAAATCCTCGCCTTGGACGCCCTCTCCCTACCTTGTACGGTTTCCCTTTTCGCTATTTTTTTATGGAATAATTATTACAAAACAATATGGTGACCAAATGCACCAAAATAAATAACATTGCCTAAAAAATCCTATACAACAAGTCTAAGGAGGAGGGAGAAGGAGTAACTACAACTAAAAAGAAAAAATAGAAAAATGAGTAAAAAAATTACAAGTCTTCAATTGCTTCCAGGCCAAGAAAGCGGCAACGACGCCATTTGATAAGAAGTTTTTTGCGTGTGGTCATTGTCTTCAAAAGTCACTCTCAAAATTCCCTTGAGTACATACAAAACATGTCTAAAAATAACTCGTATTGCGGTAAGTACGGGTATCAATCCAACTTCCAAGGTGAAACAATTGACGTGAAAACTTGCAATTCAATTTTATTTTATTTTTTTAATTTTTAATTTTTAATTTTTAATTTTTAATTTTTAATTTTTAATTTTTAATTTTTTATTTTTTATTTTTAATTTTTAATTTTTAATTTTTAATTTTTAATTTAATTTTATTTTTTAAAACAATTTCAAGGGAAAAATTTACTACTAAATGTTAAAATTCCTAATGACTAAATAATAAAAAAAGTGTGCAACCGAGTGTGAAATATGTGAGAAAGTCAAGAGATGGGATTACACCGCATTTTCAATTATTTTAATTTCTCAATTTCCTAATTTGAAATATTTTGAGATAATATTAAATCGATAATCTAACTCTCGTTAAAATTATACATTTAATAAAATCTTTTTCAAAAAATTAATTTAAAAGTGTCACACGATGAAAAATTAGAACTACACTATTTTCAGAAAATTACCCGCTAGGATCAATTTAATGAAAACAATATCAATCCTCAAATTTCAACACCGAATTAATATTCAATTATCGAAAAAACCTATCTCTAGTTCGATTCCTAAATTCAAACATTAATTTGTTCAATTAATTTACTAACTCTCGTTACATAAATTAATTGGTGACAGTTAAAATTAATTTACCTAGAAATATAAAATTAATGAAATCAATTAATTAAATTAACATCATTCTCAGTGCATCCCACCCCTTGAACGGGGTGTTTAGCCAATTATTTTCATGTGTGCATAAACAACAATAAATAACATGTCAAGATGGAAATAAATTGAAAAGAGAATGTAGAAATACAATACGCAACTTTTTCCACAAATTTGACTTGAAATGCGCCTTGACATGCGTCCAACTTCTTCACAATTTTTAGCACTTGATTACAAAAAGAAGAGTAGAAATTAAACCTAAAAATTATCCTAAAGCTAAACTAATTTTTTTGTATTTTTCTAAAACAAAATTCATGACCCTAAACTTACATAATATACACACTTTTTTTCTCTATACGCATCTTTTTTTTATTCTGTGAGAGTACCCTCTTTTTTATATGAGTTGCCACACTTTTTATAGCCCACGATTAGTTTTTGGAGAGATTTGAGCGATTTGAAAAACCAAGTCAAATAATGGGTTAATTGGGGGGATATGCACACTTGTATTTCTTTGGGTAAAAGGATAAGGGTTTGTTCCTATTTTAAAGGGATTTGGCAGGTGGAAAAAGTTGTATTTGGCTTCGGGTTGAAACTGGTTGGATGGAGTCAGGCGCGGGTTGCCACGGGTTGACAAGTTCCGGAGCAGGTCCGGTCTTTAGGTGGGTATGGCAGGTGGATGTTGGGTCAAAGGGATGTGGTCCTCGGTTTGGGTATTCCGGATATAGGATGAAATGGGTCTCGAGTTTCGGGGTGTTGACGTTGGCGGGTTTCAGGTTCAGCGGGTTACCAGGTTTGGTCGCGGGGTCTAGACGCCGGGGTGGGGTGGTGGTTCCATTTTCGGTCCGGTTCTACTGGACCTGGAGGGCATCGGGGTTGGGGCTAGTTTGATGTATGAAATGGGTTGGTTATGGTGGTATGTGGGTTAGCAGGAGAGAGAGTGAGGTGAGGTTGAAGATGGGGCATGTTTGTGTGTGTGAGGGTATATTTGGGTTTAGTGTGTGTGTGTCATTTTTACCCCTAAAAAAAAAAAAAAAAAAACTAACTATAAAAATAAAATTAACAAAACTAAAAAAAATCAAAAACTATAAAACTAAAAACTTAAATCCTAAAAATAAAATAAAACTAAAGTCCTAAAAAATATAAAATCTAATAAAACTAAAAATAAATGAATTTTAAAAAAAACTAATTCTAAAAAATAAATAACTAAAAACTAAAAACTAATAAAAATCAAAATCAAAATAAAAATACACTAATAAAAATAAAATATAAAAATATGCAAATAAATTCTAAAAATAAAACGACTCAAAATAAAAATCTAAGAAAATCTAAAAAGCGCACAAACTCAACACACACTGGGATCGGGGTATGGATTGGGCTCGGTCTAGGCTTAGATTTGGTTTCGGACAAGGTTCGGGACGTCGAAACATATCGGGGCAAGCTCAGAATGGGCTTCTTACTTCATGGTCTCTTTGGATTTCTTCGATGCATGCTTTTGACCTCTTTTGTGTCGCAATTATACTGATTTAGCATTATTTGTACCATAACTGCGTATTGACTTGAGAAATAAATAAATACAAACATAAGGCCATTTTTATTAAAAACGAGCGACTAAAATGAATCTATTCAGGGTATAAATTATACACTTTTGGGTGCGTATCACCATCAATATAGTCTCAGACCAAGACAAAGTTTTTGTATCCAATTTTTGGCGAAGTTTCCAAGAAGCGATGGGGACCGAATTGTGGTTGAGTACCTCATACCATCCACAAACTGATGGGAAGACGGAGATAGTCAACCAAATGTTGGAGGATATGCTTTAAATGTGCGTACTTGGCTTTAGAGGAGGATGGAAAAAATACCTTTCGTTGGTCGAATTTGCATACAGTAATTCATACCAATTCACGATTGGTATGGCACCGTATGAGGCATTTTATGGCCGACCATGTCGATCACCTACTTATTGGTTGGAGGTAGGAGATAATAGGCTTCTTGGACCCGAAATGATCCAAGATACCTCTTCGAAGATTGAGCTTATTCGAAATCGCATACGAATTGCACATGATCGCTAGAAAAGCTATACCGACGCAAATAAGAGGCATATGGTATTGGAAGTGGGGGATCAAGTTTTAGTGAGGGTATCCCCGATGAAGGGTGAATGCGATTCGAAAAGAAAGGCAAACTTGCACCGCACTATGTAGGCCCTTTTTCACGTTATTGCAAAGGTAGGCCTTGTAGCATATATACTTGCTTTGTCAGAACGCCTACAACAAATTCATGATGTGTTCCATGTTTCATCTTTGAAGAAGTATAAAAGATGCGAGGGAGCTCATTGGCACATTCCGTTGGATGATATTGAGTTACAACCCGATATTTCATATGAGGAACAACCGGTTACTACTCTAGACCACAGAGAGCGTAGGGTAAGGTCAAAAGTGGTGCCCTTGGTTCGAGTTCCGTGGGGACACCAAAGTGCTGAGGAATCGACTTGGGAATGAGAGGATGATATTCGAGAGAAGTACCCACACCTCTGTTTACAACGTACACCTATATTTTGAGGGCAAAAATCCCTTGTGAGGGGAGCAGTATGTAATACCCCTTACTTTTGAGTGATTATTTTATATTAAATTTCCTGGTGGGTTAATTTTATAAAATAAAGGAAGTTGAAGTAAATATTTCTTTAAGTGATTTGAGAGATAATATTTACTGAGTTTTGCATATTTACGGTTAAGCGAATGTAAATAGCATCATAATGTGTTTTATTGCGTCATTGTGCTTTAAGCAATGATTATGACTTTTATTCCAATCGGGTTACTATTAAAGAGTTAAAATGATGTGGGAACATGAAATATTGTACGATACTCGGGATGCCAATTTAGAGGGAACAGTTAGTCCGAAAATGGTTGAGATAGTCAAAATAAGTACCAACTATATTTGGTTTCCGGGCGTACTTCTGACTAGTTATAACATTAAATTTATGTTATGAGTCATTTTACGTGTGTAGTAGAATTTAATGTATTTGAGGTATATTAGTCTTACAAGAACATTTAATTCTCATTTGTGTTTTAAACTAAGAGAGAGTTATAGAGCAGAGAGAGCTTGGGTGAAAGAGAAGAGAAAAGAAAGAGTTGAAGATTTGGGCATGGAAATCATTGCAACAAGGAAGAATTTGAGACTACAATCTTGAGGCAAGTTTCTAACTTGCAAATGTATGATTAAGTGTGAATAATTTGTATGTATAGTTGTGTTCTTGAGATTTAAACCATTTATGGGTTTTGATGATTTTGGTGTTTAAACCATTATATTCTGATTTAGACATGATTAGAGTTGGATATAGGGGTAGGTTATTTTGTAAGGATGATTTGGTGAGAGTATTAGTGGATGATATTGGGTTTATATGGAAGAAATGGATTTTGGGGATTTTGGATTTATATCATCCCGTAGCCCCAACTGGTCATCTCGACCAGGGGGAATCGATTCACCCTCCCTAGAAAAACGATTCGGGTGAAGGCCGAATCGAATCGAATGGAGACAGAAGGTTAGTTTTCTCAACCGAACCGATTCTCTTTTGAGCAAATTGATTCTCTATCATGGGTGAATCGATTCAACCCTTAGGCGAATTGATTCGCAAATCTTGTTGTTCTTTATGATTTTTCCAACTTAGTTTTTATCCCTTTTCATTTACGTTTGAGGATTAGGAACCTTCTCTTATGAAGTAATGAAGAGTATTAGGGTCTTATATTAGGGGGATTAATAACGTAGATTAGTAAGGGGTAATTGGGCTTATCTTGGGGGCTATTTAATAGAAGTTAGAGTCTTTTTCATCTAGTAATCTAGCTTAGGACTAAGGGAGAGTTGGGTGGTATTGTCTTGGACTTTTAGAGACTAGTATGAGGAAAATGACACTTAATAGCCTATAGTATTGTTGTGAACTCTTGGAGTCTAGTATGGGGGCAATTGAACTTTGTAGCTTATATCGTTACGCACATATGGTTTTGGAAATAAGAAACATACATTTTAAATTGGCATATACATGGTCAAGCACATATAGTTTTGTGACTTTAAAAAGTGGATGTTTTAAATGGGCATATTTTTTAATGTGACTTCCATATACATACCTCTTTAAATGCTATCATAAGGGAAGTTACGCGCATGAGGTAAATCCCCTGGCTAGCTAATGCAGGGAGAATATAGTCCTCTGCCATAGGACCAGTGGTTACGTTGTGTGGTTGTTTTATTCGAAGCGAGGTAATTCCGCGTATTGTTATAACTCACTGTCGAAAATATATGACCACTTCCCACGCGCCGCGATTTAGGGTGCCCAGGTGGTCTTGATTATAGGCCCTGGAAGATGATAGCATTTAGGGGCACATCCAGTGGGGTGACTCCCATAAGGATGGTCTTAGAATCGTTATATTTTGATTATAACTATTCTCACGAATGTGGCATTTTAGAAATGTGTAATGAATCTATAAATTAACTTGATGGCATATGATCTACGATGACAAATAGACTTGTGAAGTTATATCTTACGAATTGGCAAATCTATGCATGTTAAACGGAAATAAAATATTTCTCTTAGTTAGATGTGTAGTTTAACTTATAATGATCTAGTATGGCGATAGGGTGTGCATTTAGATGAGAGGTGAGAACAATTTTTGCATTGGAGAGTGAACTTAACCTTTCATAATTGTTATGCATTTTATTCACACGTATATCATATCAAACCGGGCACTGACCCGCTTATATTTGTCTTTCTGGGATGGTTCTTATATATGTTCAGGTGCTCCGCCACAATGACGCCCGATATGATCCTTCCTTCCTAGAGTCACGGAGCTACAACACTTTGCAGATGTTTTAGGATTTTTGTGTTTGACGCATCAATCTTTTGTACATCTAGATATGACTCTTCTGTATATTTGGGCGTGTTGCCCCAATTATTATTATTTATACTTGATGTAATACTTAGTGTAACCGTTTGTATTAGTCTGTTAACCGACAAGGCATTCGGTTATGTTTTGTAGAATGGTTATTAAACTGATGCATGTCTTTATTTATACTACCTTGTTTTATAAATTGGATTGTCGAAAATGTTTTATTAAACTTGCAAAATAATTGACATCCATTTTCTAAAATATTTGGTAGTTATCTCGTACTAATATTTTTGTGACAGTGATGCTAAGAATGGAACATTTATGATTCCTGTATTTATTGGCGTAGAGGGCTGGCCACCTCTTATTTTAATAAGCGGGGTATCACAGATAGTATTTGAGTATCAGATTCTACCATAGCGTTCTTTGATATAGAGCTCTATTACTAGGACGATTTTGCTTGTGAATGTTTGCGATCTCCCACAAGGATAAATTATTTTAACTTTACATTGATTCAGTTTCTTTTTATATGAGATGACACCTAGACGAAGCCGCCCGACAAGGGTAAATTGAGTCACAGAGGACGTAGAGCCTCACCACCGCAAGACACGATGAATGCGATTGAGGTGGCTAACATTGTTTCCTAGGCAGTCGACGCTGCAATGACCGCTATGACACAACAACTTCCACAATCCCAAAAACCGATCGCGTCAGTGGATCAAGCCCATACGGGACCCTACGCATTGGAAAACGTTAGAGAATCCTTCCTGAAAGGTCACCCTCTAGAATTTCAGGGTGGCACTGTTGTGATTGTATTTAATCAATGGAAGAACGATATTCAATGCCGTCTTTGAATTATGGAATGCAGCGGGGAACAGAAATCGATTCTCGCCACTTTTAAACTTGTATGAGCAGCCCTACACTGGTGGGAGTCACTGACAACTCCGGAACAAAGGGATACAATGACTATCTCAGAATTTTGGGTTTTATTTGATCGAAAGTATTTTCCTCCAGCAATGCAGAAGGAGATGAGGAGGAAGCTCCAGGATGTTATTCAAGGGGAGCGATCAATGGCAGAATGTGAAGAGGAATTTACTAATTTATCAAACTTTGTGCCAGATGAAGCAATTCCAGAAGAAAGTAGGAAACGATGCAGGTGGAGTACTACCACCCCCACAACAGTCTGGGAATAAGTAGAAAGAGTGGGACCCACAACAAGGGGACTCGACTAAGAAACAACGCTTTGGGGGTTATAACTTTGGTGGAGGTGGTTTTAGGCACGGTCAGGGTGTCACATATGATGTGTTGTGTGATAATGGAATAATGGATCTCAACGATCAACATTTCCTCAGAATAGTGTATCGGGGGGGTTCCTTATTTGGATTTCGCTTGGCGAGACGCCCCGCACACGAAACGCTCCGTAATGTTGGGAGTAGGGAGAAGTTTAGTCCTTGGTACTAGGGTTATGAATTATGGTGAAACAATGATTCATAAGGATAAGAGGGATGGGGGAATAATGGAGGTCAAGGCCATCAAGGCCAAGGTGCGGGGTAGTTTCAGAACAAAAGGGATAACTTTAGTATGTGGTTGTGTATAATATTCAGGATGCTTTGTTTCCTCCAGCACCGCCCGCACCGTCAGCTATTGAGGGTAAGTTTCCCATTCACGAGTATGTGGATCGACTGTTGTTTGACACGGGCGCAACGTACTCATTTATCGCTAGGCACTTTGCTCATTTGACGGGATTGTTTAAGTCTGCCGAGAGTACTTTTACTAGTGTGGGGTCTTCCGTGGGTGATGGTTCTCGTATCCTTTTTATTTGTAAAGGGTTAGGAATAAACCTTGGTAGATTGTTCTTTGAGGCCAACTTAGTCGTCTTAGATATGGCCAGGTATGATGTTCTTTTGGTTATGGACTGGCAATTAAAATACCGAGCAATGATAAATTGTTATGGGAGGAGTATGCTTTTTGCCATTCCAGGGCAAGGAATTTTTTTTTGTGGCTATGCCTCTTTCGGAGGGAGGTTCAAGCACGCATTTGTATTGTATTGAAGAGGAGACTTCATGAGAAATAGTTTCTTCCCTAGACTCAATTCCTGTTGTTAAAGAATTTGAGGATGTTCTTTTAGGAAATACCTAGTTTACCGCCAAGTCGTGAGATTGAGTTTGTAGTTGATTTAGTACCGGGAACTCGACCGATTGCGCGAACTCCATAGCATATGGCTCTTTTGAAAATGAGGGAGTTAAGGGATCAAATTTAGCAATTATTAGGACAAGGGTTTATTCGGCATAGCATGTAACCATGGGTTGCTCCTGTGTTATTTATGAGGAAGAGAGATGGTTCCCTCTGGTTATGTATTAATTACCGTGAATTGAATAAGGTGACCATCAGGAACAAATAACCATTACCTCGAATCAATGATTTGTTTGATCAATTAAGGGGAGCATCGTGCTTCTCTAAAATAGACTTGAGGACTGGGTATCATCAACTGCGAATCCGAGAGCAGGACATGTCAAAAACTGCTTTCTTGACCAGGTACGGGTCTTATGAATTTTTGATCATGCCTTTTGGGTTAACCAACGCTCCTGCCATATTTATGGACCTTGTCATCACCCTTTTAATAATGACAAGTCTAACTTCTTATATGTCAGTCACGAGCATTGGAAGGAACCTGCTCAACTTTATGGTTAACAAATTGAGCAGAAGGTAAAGGCTGCGACTGTGGGGCATATGTATGTAGGAAAACACCCTCAGTTTGTAAACCTGGAGCGTAAAGCTGGGGGGATCCAAATGACCTTAGTAAAATGAAGTCATAGTCTAGACAATTAATATTTTTTCATTTGTTGCATTGGAAATATGATCGTGTCAAGCATGTAATTGACATTATTCACACGAAGAAGAATATTGCAAAACATCTTATAGGAACATGGATGGGTGGATCTCATTCAAAAGATGGAGAGTGAATGCATCGCGATCTACATGATATGAAAATAAAGAAAAAAATTATGGTAAAAAATTGATCCTACAACAGGAAGAGTTTCTATCCCAGGGCTTCTTTCGCTTTGACTACTAGTGAGAAAAAGATCCTCCTAGACATGTTTTTCAACTTGAAGACTCCAAATGATTATTACATTAATTTGCACAGGGTAGTAAGCTACTAAACAAATGACTTAAAATATTTCAAATCTCACGACTGGCATATCATTATTCAATTAATTCCTCTGCTATTTAGCCACTGCTTCTTCTAATACAAAGATCTCCGTCAATAAATTATGCAAATTAGTTTGTGATTTATCCTACTTTGTGCAAAAGTGGTAAACACAAAGCATATTAAATCCGTGAAATCAAGTTTAGTTGAGGCAATTTTCTTATTAGAGAAATATTTTCCTTCATCGTTATTCGATGTCAGCATCCAACTACTTGTGTAATTATGAGACAACACTTTAATATGTGGTACCTTTAGGTATCGCTGGATGTATATTTTCGAGTGATTTATGAAAACCTTCAAAGATTATGTAAATAATACATGACATATTGGAGGGTCAATTACTAAAGAATACATAATTGTGGAATAATCATTATACTCTCATGAACATATGCCAGAACAAGAGCTAAGGAGGTTCAATCCTCGTGGATAATTAATGATCGAGGAACCTGACGAGTTTGAGGATGAATTGCCTTTTGGGAACCCTAAGAAATCAGAATCACTAATGTAAAATACGAACAAGTAGCTCATTATATCTTTTAATCACAAGTTTCAGTTGAAGATTAGATAGAGCAAGTAGCTATGTGATTAACTGAATTATTCTTGTTTGATTATATGCATTCTATATACTTTGATCTAAACTGTACAATTTACCTTTAGGAAGTAGAAGAACGAAATTGTCCAAAATCAGAGGAGAAGTTGCACAAGGAATGATTTTAGGGAATGGATATCAAAATAGGTAATTTCTAGCTCTTATATATGCGGTTATTTAATCATTTGTGGTAACAATATGCTTAAATATAAATTTATTAATAATACAGCTTCTAAAAAGAGGTGATGTCTCTTCAAGGCTCGCACGCCTAGTAAAAGGTCCCAAATTTTGTGCGAAAGACTTTAAGAAATTCTGCACCAACAGTTTTGACTCCATTCATATCCATCCGGGGAAAATCTTTTGACGCAAAATAACGGAATATAAATTTATGCCTTGACTACATGTGTGTCTAGTAAATATAATAAAAATCCAAAAGATGCAGTGTTAACCTATTATGGGATTGTCCAACAAATTCTGGAACTCTATAATTTGTGTTTCACAAAAACTATATTCTATTATGACTAGGTGAAAGCGGAGGACACTACAAATACTTGTAAAGTTTATCCTAAATCCAAACTTATCATTGTAGATTAATCAAAGATGAAGAGTAAAAATCGAATAGTCAATGAGACTTTTATTTATGCCTTTCAGATCGTAAATAAGGTATTCTACTCGGTGTTCATAAATAATGGAAGTTGGTATATTGTTGTGCATGCACCAAAAGGTGTGACTATTTAAGCAGAAGCATTAAAGGCTCCGAAAAAGTTCTAGTATGTTCTTGATGACAACCCTAATTTAAAGGATCTTTTATTTGATTTATAGGAAGATTGAGTATCAAAAGATTATTTCATCCCTAGAATCATATATGTATCATATTGTTATATTGGCCCTTGATAACTCGATTTGTATCCTATTACGATATTGACACTATATTATCCCTTTAGTTTGATTTATGAATGTTCAGTTTGATTTACAAATGTTTAGTTTGATTTATGAATTTTTACTTTGAATTATGAATGTTTAGGGGTACGAACACCTTGCACAAGATGCTGGGTTTTATTTACGAACGTATTTATCTTGAGCCCTATTTTCTCATAGGAGGTACAGTTGGTTGTCCATGTTAACGTGGGTGAGTTGTTCTCTAAGGTGTTTGACCTCTAACTTTCACATTTTCATGATTGATTATCGATACATCAAAAAAAATTTGACACTGCCAAAATCGGACATAAGAAAGGCTTATCAGATAGACACCTCGATGAGAAATATATCGTAGCTCATTTCTCCGATCCAAATAACCTTTCGCATGTCCGATTTTGGGAAAAAAAGGATCAAGAGAAATACAATAGGCTACTAGAGAAAGACAATATTTTGCGGTTAAAGCTTGACAAAACTATCGCAGAAACTAGGTATTCCTTTCATTAACTCACATTTTTATATACTTGATATGCATAATTTTCAAATATTTTATTCCTATATAATAAATTAATTAAGTGCTCATTTGGGGGTAAACCCCAAACGGCCCCGAAAGGGGAACGAACACCTCGCGGGGAACTAACGTAACATATAAGAACTGACCGTGAAGACACATGACCCTCGGTTTGAGAATATGACACAAATTTGTAAATAACCACGGTTAGGCTTGAAAACATGCCGCTAGAGGGGGTAAACCCAAAATAACCCCTAAAAGGCCCGTAGGGGGAACGAACCCCTAGCATGGGACCAATATAATTTGTAGGAACTGACCGCATAGTCACATGACACCCAATTTGATAATAGGACAAAAATTTTCAAATAGTTATACTTAGGCTTAAAAACATGCCAATAAAGGGAGAAAACCCAAAACAACCCTCAAACGGCCCTGTTAGGGGCAGGAACCCTCACATGCGACTCACATAACTCATAACAACTGACCTTGTAGTCACGGGATGCTCGGTTTGACAACATGACTAAACATTTTAAATAACCACATTGAGGCTTGAAAACATGCCACTAGAAGGCGTAAATCCAAAACAGCCCCCAAACGACCCCTTAGGAGTCACGAACACCTCGCAAAGGGCCAATGTAATTCATAGAAATTGACCACATAGTCACATGATGCCTGGTTTGAGAATAGTACTAAAATTTGCAAATATTTAGACATAGGCTTAAAAATATGCCATTGAAAAGAGAAAACCCAAAGCAGCCACCAAACAAATTCGTAAGTGGGACGGAAACCTCGCACGAGACAAGTAATACGTAAGAACTGACCGCATAGTCACGGGAAGCCAAGTTTGATAATAGAACTAAATTTTCCAATAACCACACAGGCTTGAAAACATGCCTCTAGATGGGTTAACCCCAAAACAACCCATAAACAACCTTATAGGGGGTATGGGCACTTCACATGGGACTAATGTAACTTCTAAAAATTGATCGCATAGTCATGGGATGTCTGGTTTCAAAATAGTACTAAAATTTGAAAATTGTTAAACTTGGCCATAGAAATCTGCCGTTAAAGGACGAGAATGCAAAATAGCCATCAAACGGGCTCACAAGAGGCACTAACACTTCATACGGGATCAATGTAACTCGTAGCAATAAACCGAATAGTAAGGGGATGCTCGATTTGATAATATGACTAAAATTTATAAAAATATTTCATTAAAGGGTGAAAATCCAAAACATCCTCCAAATGGCCTCGTAAGTGGCACAAACACCTCGTACGGGACCAACATAACTCATAGGAATTGATCGCGCAGCCACGAGACACTCATTTTGAGAATATGACTAAAATTTTCAAATAACCACAATTAGGCTTAAAAACATGTCTCTAGAGGCGGAAACTCAAAATAGAACCCAAATAGCCCCGTATGGGGCACGAACACCTCACACGCGATCAATGTAACTCGTAGGAACTAACTGCGTAGTCACGGAATGTACGGTTTGTGAATCGGGCAAAAAATTTCAAATAGTTAGAGTTAAGCTTAAAAACATACTATTAAAAGGTGAAAACGCCAAACATCTACTAAATGGCCCAGAATTAGGCTCAAAAATCTCGCACGAGACCAACGTAATTCATAGGAACTCACCGCGTAATAATGGGATTCCCAGTTTGAAAATATGACTAAAATTTTCAAGTAATCACACTCAGGCTTAAAAACATGTTGTGAGAGGCAGTAAATCCAAAACAACCCCGAAACGCAACTGCAGGGGGCATGAACACCTCGCATGGTCCTAATGTAACTTGTAAGAACTGACCACACAGTCACGGGATGCCCGGTTTAAGAATAGGACTAAAATTTGCAAATAGTTTGACTTAGGCTTAAAAGCATGCCGTTAAAGGATAAAAACATAATATAACCGCCAAATGGTCCCATAAGAGGCTTGAACACCTCTCACAAGACCAACCCAACTCGTAGAAACTAACCGCGTTGTCATGGGATACTTGGTTTTATAATAGGACTAAAATTGGAAAATAGCTAGAATTAGGCTTCAAAACATACCATTAAAGACCGAAAACCCAAATTAAACACCAATCGGACCCATAAAGTACACAAACACCTCACACGGGCCAATGTAAGTCGTAGTAGCTGACTGAGTAGTCACGATACGTTCAGTGTAAGAATATGACTAAAATTTACAAATAACAACACTTAGGCTTTAAAACATGCCGCTAGAGGGAGTAAACCCAAACCAGCTCCCAAACGACCCAGTAGGGTACAAGAACAACTCACACGGGACCAATGTAACTCATAGGAACTCACCGTGTAGTCAAAGGATGCCCAGTTTGAAAATAAGACTGAAATTTGAAAATAGTTGTACTTAGCTTAAAAACATGTCATTAAAGGGAGAAAACACAAAATAACCACCAAATTGCCCCACAAGAAGCACGAACACCTCGCACGGGACCAACGTAACTCATAGAACCTAACTGCATAGTTAGGAAATGCCCAACTTGAGAATAGCACAAAAAATTGCAAATAATTGGACTTAAGCTTAAAAATATGTCGTTAATGGTCGAAAACCCAAAACAACCCCCAAATTGGCCATATAAGTGGCAGGAACACCTCGTACGGGAGCAACGTAATTCGTTGAAACTAGCTGCATAATCATGGGATGCCCGGTTCGAGAATAGTACTGAAATTAATAAATAACCAAAATTAGTCTTGAAAACATGCCATTAGAGGGGGTAACTCCAAAATAGCTCCTAAACGGCCCCAAAAGGGGCACGAACACCACGCACATGACCACTTCAAGTCATACGAACTAACCGCGTAGTCATTGGATGTCCAATTTGAGAATAGGATACAAATTTGTAAATAGTTAGACTTAGGCTTAGAAACATGTCGTTAAAGGGAAAAAAACCCAAAATAACCCATAAATGGCTTCATAAAAGGAATGAACACCTCAAATGGGAACAACGTAACTCGTAGAAACTGAATGCATAGTCATTGTACGTTCGATTTGAGAATAGAACTAAAATTTGCAAATAACCAGGCATAAAAACATGCTACTAGAGGGGGTAAACCCAAAATAGACCCCAAACGGCCCTGTAAGAGTCACGAACACCTCGTACGGGACCAATGTAACTCATAGGAACTCACCGCAGAGCCACTGGATGCCAAATTTTAGAATATCAATAAAATTTATTAATAATTAGACTTAGGCTTAAAACCATGTCGTTAAATGATGAAAATGCAAAACTGTCACTATTTGCCCCCCAAGAGGCATGAACACCTCACATGGGACTAGTGTAACTCCTAAACATTAATAACGTAATCATGGGATTTTTGGTTTGAGAATAGGCCTAAAATTTGCAAATAGTTAGACTTACGATTAAAAATAAGCCATTAAAGGGAGAAAATGTAAAACAACCACCAAACACTCCCGTAAAGGGCATGAGCACCTCACACGGGGCCAACGTAACACATAGAAACTAGCCATGTAGTCACGGTACGATCAGTTTAATAATAGGACTAACATTTAAAAACAATAAAACTTAGGCTTGAGAGCATGTCGTTAAAGGGGTTCAACCCAAAACAACCCTCGAACGACCATGTAGGGTCACGAACACCTCGCATAAGACCAATGTAACTCATACAAACTGACTGCATAATCACGAAATGCTCGATTTGAGAATAGGACTAAATTTTTTAAATAACCACACTTAGACTTGAAAACATGTCGTTAGAGGGGTAAACCCAAAATAGCCCCCAAAACATCCCCGTAGGGGGCATGACGCCTCGCACAAACCAATGCAACTCGTAAGAACTGACTGCGTAGTCATGGGATGCTCGATTTGAGAGTAGGACTAAAATTTTCAAGTAGCTAGACATAGGTTTAAAAAATGCCATAAAGGGGCAATTATGCAAAATAGCAACCAAATGGACCCGCTAGAGGCACGAACACCTCACATAGGATCAATGTAACAAGTAGAAACTAACCGCATAGTCATGGGATGCCCCGTTTAATAATAGGACTAAAATTTGGAAATAGTTATACTTAGGCTTAAAAACTTGTCGTTAAAGGCCAAAAATGCAAAACAATCTTAAAACGGCCATGTAAAGGGCACAAAAACCTCATGTGGGATCAACGTAACTCATAGTAATTGACCGCGTAGCCATGCAATCCCACTTTGGGGATAGGAGTAATATTTGCAAATAACTTCATTTAGGCTTGTAAACATGCCGCTAGAGTGGGTAAACCGAAAACAGCCCCCAAACGGCCCCATGGGGGGATGAACACCTCGTACGAGACCAACGTAACTTGTAAGATTTGACCGTGTAATCACAGGTTACCCGATTTGAGAATAGGACTTAAATATGCAAATCGTTAGACTTAGGCTTAAAAACATGCCATTAAATGGCGAATATGCAAAACAACCAAATGGTCCCACAAGAGGCACGATCATTTGGAGTAATATAACACATAGAAACTGACTGTGTAGTCACGGTATGCTCGATTTTAGAATAGGAACTAAATTTGTAAATAGTTAGACTTAGTCTTAAAACATGCCGTTAAAGGGATAAAATTCAAAACAACTACCAAATGGCCCCGTAAGGGGTACGAACACCTCACATGGGTCAAATGTAACTTGCAAAAACTGACCGCATAGTCACGGGACACTTGGTTTGATAATAGGACTAAATTTTGTTAATAACCACACTTAGGCCTGAAAACACGTTGTTAGAGCGGATAAACCCAAAACATCCACTAAACAGCCCCGCAAGAGGCACAAACACATTGCACGAGACCATTGTAACTTGTAACAACTGACTGCAACACTAATCTGTGCTTTTTATTATCATATATGCATTTACATATATTTTCATAAATAAGAAACCCAAGAAAAAGGGCATATACCACAATTCCCAATTCCGAGTATTCTCACATTTTCTACACTTTCAACACATTTGATGTATATTGTCATAAATCAAAAGAGACACCCTAGTTTTGAATTATGGTTTAAACCCCAACCTTATTCATTTTACAAATTACATGGACTTTGATGTCGTGTTTGGCTACGTAGGCATTCCAAAGTTACTTTTGGATTCAAGTATTTTGTTACTTACCATTTAGATTATTTTAAAGTTTTGTTTGTAGGCTTAGTTGGAGAAGGAACATTTGGACCATTTTGGAATATATTCATGCACGCATTCATTGTATTTTAGTTTTTTTGTACATATTCACGCAAGCATATGTTGTATTTTATTACATATTCACACAAGCATGCATTAGTTAAGTTGTCTCATATTATTATATTTTGATTTATGGATGACGTATTGGCTAAATATTTATTCTATAAATGTAAAAAGGTTTGAAAAATGTACAGGTTTTTGGGAAGTGAAAAAATAAAAAATATAATATATATTTTTTAATTTGATCACGGTCCAACCCATGACTAATAAGGAGACTATTGAAATAAAATACATTTGGTCATGGTCCAAAATCGTGACCAAATATTTTATTTTTAAAATTCTCACCCTAGTGGTTACGGTCTAAAATTGTGACCACTAATGTAACCAATTAAAATGTCACATAGGCGGACATCATTCTGACTGTGACCACTAGTGTAACCAATTAAAAATGTCACACCTGGTGTTATGATTTTGGACCGTCACCATTAGTGTCATAATGTTAATTTGTTATAGTAGTGATCACGATCCTGGACCGTGGACACAATGACACATTTTTAATTGGTTACAGTAATAGTCATGGTCCTAGACCGTGACCCATAGTGATAGGGTGGTCATGGATTAAGACCATGACCTACATTGGCCCCTTACTAACAAAATGGATCATGATTATGGACCGTGACTCGTGATTTTGTCACCCTAAAAATTGTCACCGCTAGAAATTGTGACCCATAGGGTTGGTCACATGTCAAAACCATGACCATTGGTGCGTTTTGGTGTAGTGAATCATTAAAATAACTCTATCCGCACTCCACGAATTTCCTTTCCATCCTAAGTAGCTACTCCAGTAACAATACCTAAAATGTTAGTCAATGCAATTGGTTAAAGCCCACCTCATGGAAACATCTACTACTCCCAAATATGATCCGTGAATCCAGACATAAGCATCATACAAGATAAATATTACAATAGAGTAATTTAAATTAAAACTATATATGAATATGTGAGTAAAGTAAAATCGTACTAACTACGCACATAATTAAGCCACCCCATTATTTAAGTCCAATTATTTTATCACAATAGTGAATTTGATCTAAACCTTTATCTTACTCAATTTAGTTATTTAATTATTATTATTGGTGTGGTACCGCTATAGCCAGTCAACCTTTCTAGTGGTCCTTCACATACTCCTGGCATGCACATCACACCCATTCCCATCATTATAACCATTCGGTCCAATTTCGTTAGCCCTGTACATACTCATGATGTTCCCCGCATAACACGTCACTATATCCAGTCAACCCTATTATCATTATCCATGCACATACTCGTGATGCCAACACACACACACACACACACACACACACACATCTCTATAGAAAATCAACCCAATTATTGTTAGCCCTGCTCATACTCGTGAAGAAAATTCATTTTTATACCCCTATATTATCTTAGGCATTAATTATTAATTCTTACTTAAGTTATCTTTATTCTCAATTAGCCCCACCCATAATTCGAGTATGACAACCTAAAACAATCCCACACTACACCAAAACTGCCAACTTTTCATGGTAAAAAACCTTGACAAGTCAAACATGTCACCCTCTTTGACTGTGACAAGTATGGGGGTGACAAATAAATTTGTCATGAACTTGTCACAGTCAAAGACCGTGAGAAGTTCATTAGAGTTATCATAGACTTGTCATGGTCTTTGACCTTGACGAATTTCTCGCGGTCTTTGACTGTGATAAGTCCGTGATAAAAACTTAAACTTGTCATGTTTTTTTACCGTGACAAGTCCTTGACAAATAAAAAATTGTTACGAACTTTTACCGTGACAAATTTCTTTGTCACAGACCTCTCACGATCAATGTCCTTGAAAATTCATGGCAGTTTTAAAAAAAAATGTTGGACAGTATGGCCACTGCCACTGCCTAGCTATATATTTATATTCGTTATAGCAAAATTGCACCTGCCCAAATAGCATACATATAGAGCAACCAAACAAAAATACAAATATCCATAACCAACATGTAAATATCAATAACCAAATAAAAATATCCATATCCAAACCTACATTTACCAAATCAAAAAAATACAAATCTAACCAATTCCAAATAAAATAAATAGAAATAATGTCATGGCATAAGGTCTTGAACAAGTCGGAGGAGGAAGGAAGGCCACACGACATATTCACAGGTACACCAATCAATTTGCTGAACGCCACATTACTCGTGAAACCACAAAGGTGAGTTATCCTTTCCAACCAAAATATGAGTGATGAGCAACTTTGCCTCAATCTCCTGCAGGGGACTATAATACCCCGTATTTTTATTGATTTTATTTTTGGGATTAATTAAATTAAATGGGATAAATAATTGGAAATTAATTCCGATTTAAATACTAGCTTGACGAGAGTTAGTATTCGATTATGTTAATCATGTTGAATATTACTTAGTGAATATGGTAATATATGATTAATGAATTTATTAATATTTTCGTGAGTTATATATACGACAATTTTGGAAATAACGTTGGGACGCACGTGTTAGTCGTGTCAGGAACCAATTTAAATGGATTTAAAAGTAAATTATTTTTATATCATCTGTATAGTCATTTTGAGTGTGCCAACGTGTTCGGAAGGGTTGAGATAGTCAGAAAATACTAGACGGGGGTTTAGTTTAAGTCCCAGGGCATTTTAGTCCTAACTCGCAACCCGTGAGGGTATTTTAATCATTTTAACTTTTTGAGAAATAATAACCCATGAATTGTAGACTGATTATATCATCCAACACTTGATTCCCTTAGGGTTTCACAACCAAAAATCATAAACGACCATTAGAGAGGAAGAGAAGGATGTTTCCCAAAGGAGAACCACCACTTAGAGGCTTTTGTACCACCGTCGCCATCACCGAATAGATCGGAAAGAGAGGATCACTCCCATACCGTCTGCTTCAAAGGATCAGAATCTCTAATTCAAGGCAAGTGATTTATCTTGCAATGATTCAAGGCATATATTTTACATGATAGTTTAGATTTGAAGACAAAGTATGAAAAATTTGTAATAATGTGAAATTGGAGACTAAATTATTGAACTTGGATAGGTTTGCATGTAGTGGATCTTCTGGAACTATTAACTGAACGAATATAAAAATTAAGATTTAGGAAATCACGAAATTAAATTGAGATGCATAAGGATTTTTGAAGAGATATAGAAGAATTAGGGTTATAGTAATATTCATGACTTTTGATCTAAGAAATCGATATTTTTTGATGTTTTGATGAATCTTTAATGGAAAAA
Organism: Sambucus nigra; assembly: GCA_949130495.1. Taxonomy (NCBI): domain Eukaryota; kingdom Viridiplantae; phylum Streptophyta; class Magnoliopsida; order Dipsacales; family Adoxaceae; genus Sambucus; species Sambucus nigra. The sequence goes on along the minus strand of OX422213.1, from coordinate 469,925,121 downwards.
CTAATGTAGTTAGGCTGGTTTAATGTTTAGTATACTCATTTGGGAGTTTGGGACATTGTAATGGAGAAATGGAGGTACAAAAATTGTAGAAACTGTAACTATTAAAGAAATTCTGGGCCGATAACTATTAATCGATCGATCGACCCAAGAATGTCGACCGATAGACTGTTCGATCGATCGACCCATTGCTTCGATCGATCGACCCCTATGGAAAAAGTAAAATATTTCCCTTTAAATAATTGAGTAACTTCCAACCTTTAGAACTCTTTAGTGATGATTGATTGAATATATTGGCACTCGGGGAAGACCAATAGGGTTGTATTTGAATCCCAACAAATTATTATATTTAATTAAGGTCAAGTGGTAAACTTATGAATATCCGACTAGCGAGATATCATTGGAAGTTATAAGAACCTGAATATATTTTGACCCAACTATAACTTAAGGTTAAAGACTGAAAATGGGAACCTTAATTGCTGATATAACCTTAGAGACTAGCTGGAGACTTAGTAACCTTTTGGGATAGGGTATGTACTCGGAACTATACGACGAGAATTATCGCACTAAAACCTATTGTGTAGAATACATGGGATGATATTATTATAGTTGTGAGACTTACAATATAGGGATGGAATATACCTATACTAATATGATGATTACCTAAGTTGTGTGAATACTTTGCATACTGATGATTATGCGTATGACATACTTAACATACTTGCTATCACGGGAGGTTGATTTTCGAGAAAGGACCATCTTATCTTTGTGTGCCTTCGGGGGGATTTAGATTGGTACCTTAAGGACATAGGACTGTGAATGACTTAACCGTGAGTTGATAAGTCAGTTGACCATGGGAGAGTAGGTATGTGCGTGACCCGTGGGTATGTGAACTATGTTCACCTCCAATATGTGTGATTTGTGTTGAGATGGTTCCCGAGGGATTCAGAACACGTGATCCTTATGTACGTGATGTACTGGGATTCGATAACAGAGTATGCGTTCACCACAGCTTAGTCTAGGGGTTCTATATATGTATAGATGTAATGAGAGTGACTTAGATATGTACTTGTGATTGATTCACTGTTGCTTAGTAGATGCGAATGACTAACAGATTTAAATGGGTTAAGAATAATGTGAACTTAACTAACACTTGAGCTAAGTAATTTGATTAATGAATGTATGAGTTATGAATATAATTTAATTGAATAATACGGGTAGCATCTAAAGTAAAAACCATCTAGATGGCAGTAGAATAGACTAGTCAAGCAGTGGTATAACTAGGTGGAATTTAGATGATGCATTAGGCGTGCACAATAGTTGAGGGGTGAGAACCTCAAGTGAGGGCATGTGAGTAACATGTTTAATATATGCATTGTTTAATATTGTAATTTAAACACTTGCTGTTTTTAAAATATTTTCACCCCGGGCACTGACCCGTTTGCTTTCAAATCTCTTTATTTTTGTAAAAACCTTTTATGTACCCAGCCACAGTGACGCCAATCTTAGGAGTTCCATTCCATTGACGTGATTTATCTGCTATGGAAGTTATAGGATCTCAATACTAGATGCCTCCACATCTATCCTTGCTTCTTTTGGGAGTCATTTATTCCAATTAGGGCCTGTTGCCCATTCTATTCAGGGACAACAATTTTAGACTTTCATTTTATTTCAGTCTTGGGATTTTATTTATTCAGACTATTGCACTCGGTTTATTTACATTGCTACTATTATTGGAGGGTTTACTCCAGACATCAGTTATTTAATTATGTTGATTACCTTATGAGATTATTCATGTGATGGTTGGATGATGATTTAAATTATTTTGTTGATGGTTAATTTAAACATTAAAATTTAGCACTTCACTATTTTAAATATTATGTGGTTGGGAATTAATTAAATGCTTTCGACAGTGATTCTATAAACTGAACCAAATTGACATTTTGCATTAATTTAAATAAAGGAGTAGCTTCCTAGTATTTAATTAGTTGGAGTGTCACATGTGGTATCAGAGCATCAGGTTCTAGAGTCCTAAGGATCTGTACAGCTTTTTATGGTTCCGCCTAGAGTTAGGGGTGGGCGCGGTCCGGTCCGGTCCGGGTTTTAGCCAATTTTAGGACCGGACCGAATTATTCGGTCCTATATATTGTTAGACCGAATTTGGACCGAATAATTCGGTTGACCTATTTTATCGGTCTAGGTTAATTTCGGTTCGGTTCGGTTAAAAAATCGGTCCACATTTTATATATTAGATGATTTTTCTAAACATAAAATTTCATATACTGCTTATTATAGGGTTGAAATAATTTTAAGGGTTGTTTTCAACAACTCTAAGAGTGCTTGTTTGAAATAATAATGTGATGTTTTGAACTTTTAAAAAAATTTAAGTGTTGTTTTTATTTAGGAACAAGCAAGTGCTACTTTTTTTACAATTTTTAAGTGCTGTTTTTTCCACATCAAGTGCATTTTTAAGTGCTGATTTCTCAATATCTTGTGCATTTTTAAGTGCTGTTTTTTCCACATCATGTGCATTTTTTCAAGTGCTGTTTTTTTCGAACAAATAGGGCAATTTATAAGTGCTGTTTTTTTCAGAACAAACAGGGCAGTTTTTTTTCAAACAAACAGGGCTATTTTTTCAAGTGTTGTTGTTTTGAACAAACAGGGCTGTTTTCCGGAACAAACAGTTAAGTGCCGACCAAGCGGGACTATTTTTTCCCGACGAAACAGGTCTTAAAACATCCAAAAAACAGCCCAAATTGTGCATTAACCTAAATAATTAAAATATTACATGTCCACGAGCAAACTTAAATTCAATATTACAGTCCCACAAAATTAAAATAAAAAAACAGCAAAAGTACAAAAAGAAAGTTGTATTCCTCGACTCCAAATGGTGCCTCAATCCACCACAATAGTTGAACTGGATGACTTGAATTCTTCTCCCAAAATTTCTAGCAAAAACAATACAAAAATCAATTAGTAAATAATGGTAATGAAAAAAGTAAGAAACATTTAAATAATAGAAATGTAATAAATTAATAATTACCCGCATCAAGGTTTTCCAATTCTTGAATTTCATCCATGGCATCTCGAACATTGATGGGTTTATATGAAGACTTTAGCCAATTTTGTGAACAAACAAGTGCTTCTACCGTCTTAGGTGCCAATGAGCTACGAAAAGGATCAAGCAAACGACCACCCGTACTAAATGCAGATTCCGAGGCAACGGTAGATACGGGAATAGCCAATACATCCCGTGATACAAGAGATAGGACTTGGTACTTAGTTTGATTGTTTTTCCACCAACTAAGAACATCAAACTTGGTATTTTCCTCTTCACATGCTTCCAACAAATACTTCTCAACCTCCGATTTAGCCCCAAAATTATCTTCCGCCTCTTAATGCCTTTTAAATTGGGATGTTAAAAATGCACGACCATCCTCATCATCATCAACCCCCACCCCATTTCTCGATTGATTAACATTGTTTGGAAATGGGCGTGATGAATTATGACCATCGTACCAATTAAATAAACGAATTAGTACATCTTTAACCCTTCTTGATAACTCAATTCCCATGACACTTCCATATAACTCACTAAAGCAAAACTCAACATACTTTAACTTGTATCGTGGATCAAGAACAATTGCAACAAATAAAAAGAAGTTAATTTTCTCCACATTCCAATATTTTTCAAATTTTGCTTGCATATTCTCGACCATTGACGATAGGAAGTAATCACCATGAATTTTCAAATGCGACAATTTGCTTTGTATAATGACGAGTTCGTGAAAAAAAGAATTGGAAGTAACATACAACGAAACCGAAAACTTCAATGTTGCATTATAAAACATTTTAAGAAATATCACAAAAGTATTTGATTTCTCCCAATCCTCACTATTAGGAGGTCCCGACCTCTTTCCCCCTAACGCTCTCCCACCTCCATCAATGTCATCCTCTACACCAAAGTAAGGCAAGTAATCACCATCATCGGTCTCCATTCGTTTGAATGCTTTTTCAAATTTGTTTGCCGCCTCCAACATCATATATGTCGAGTTCCATCTCGTTGGAACATCAAGACATAACAAACTATTATATTCTATCTTTTGCTTCTCACAACATTTTTTAAATTTTACCAATCTAGATGGTGATGATTTCACATACTTCACGGCCCGACGCACTTTTGCAATTGATTCATCCATCTCCTTTAAACCATCCCCAACAATGAGATTAAGAATATGTGCACAACATCTCATGTGCAAATACTCATGATCTAAAATGGTACCATTCCAATCTTTTGTGCTTCTCCTCAAATAATTAATGGTACCATTGTTGGAACTAGCATTGTCTACCGTGAGGGTGAAAATTCTATGAATCCCCCATTCAATTAAACAATCCTCAACAACTTGCCCAATCACTTCACCCTTGTGACTTTGGACTTGACAAAAGTTTAAAATTTTTTTGTGGAGTTTCCATTCCTTATCAACGTAGTGCGCAGTGAGACACATATAATTCACATTTTGTATCGATGTCAATGTATCCGTGGTTAAGCAAATCTTTTGACCCTTCAATTCTTTTTTTAACCTTTTCTTTATATCCACATATATGTTTAGGCAATCACGTGCAATCGTTTTACGACTAGGGATCGTTAGCTTTGGTTGTGCGAGGGCCATAAACCTCCTAAAGCCCTCATTTTCAACAAACTTAAATGGTAACTCATCAATTATTAGCATCTCGGCAAGTCCATGCGTCCGCATTAAATGGTATAGCTACAAGGTTTGGAGTTGGATCGCCTCCATACGTTTCTTTTTTTGGCACAAAAGCAAGTGTTTGTTGTCCTTTTTCATCTAGCTTATCCTTATTATAAGGATACTTCTTACAAAAAGGGGTATGATTTTTCATATTCTTAGTGCCATTTTTTTTAGAATCGCATGCGTAAGAAATGCCACAATAGTTACAAATAGCCCTAGGTTTTTTAGGATCATTATTTTTGTGGAAATGATACCATACCGATGATGCATTTTTCTGTTTGTGCGGTGATGAAGGATTGGTAGGAGAAGGGGGTTTCCTCGGAGACCCAGCATGTATTGTAGCATTTGCTTGACCTCCACTTGTTCCATCAATCTAAGCAACACAACGAGATTTAAAAAAAAATCAGAAATAGCAAATAGGTAGTTAAATTGAAAGTAAGAGTAGATTTTTTTTTTTGCTAAGACAACATTTTGCTAAGACGACATTTTGGACAGGAAAAAAAATTTGCACAGAAAAGAAAAGAATTTAGTAGAACAGAAAAAATTTGCGATGAAAAAAAAAATAAAAGTAACAAAATCAGTTGCTATTTTTGCTAACTTTCTAAAAAAAATAGAAGTAACACAAAAAATAGAAAACTACATGAAAAAAAATAAAAATCACCATACGCAGTTTTTGTTTACTAAGACTAACCATTAAACATGAACATAATCCTAATAATCTTATTGTTAAAAAAAATAAGTCTGATTTCATTTATACATAATGAACATCATCTGATTTCATTTAATACAAAATTAGTCTAACAAAATTAGTCTGATTTCATTTAATACAAAAACAAACAAATCAAATCAGTTTGTTTACAAAGTAGAACAAATACAAATTCAGCAAAGTAGAAAAAAAAACGAAGCAGAACAAAAAGTAGAACAAATCTCAGTTTGTAAACAAAGTAGAAAAAAAAACAAATAAAATACCTGATCCTGATTTGTCTCCGTCGGCGCCGGTAGTGGATCATCGCGAGATGGTTCCATTTATGGGGTGAGTAGTAGAGCCGTTAGAGAGAGAGGAGAGGAGAGGACGAGCCCGCCGCCGCCCACCGTTAGAGAGAGAGAGTGATAGTTTTGGTGAGAGCTGTTGACGTTGAGAGCCGGCCGCCCACCGTTAGAGAGAGAGAGAGTTTGGGTGAGAGCTGTTGAGACTCGAGAGGCAGCCCGCAGCTCGCAGCCCGCCGCCCGCCGTTAGAGAGAGAGAGAGAGAGAGTTTGGGTGAAAGAAATGAAATGAAATGAAATGAATTAGGTTTAGGGTTGTTGACTTGAGTTAGTAACTTCTATCTTCTGAATATGTTTATGGGTCATTGTCATTGGGTTTTAATTTTTAAATGGGCCGGCTGGGCTCAACTTCTTAAGTTCTACTAATATATATATATATATAAAATAAGTAGTGTTGTAAATAAATGGGTCGGTCCGGTCCAGACCGAATTTAAATATAAGTAAACCGAGACCGACCCGAAAAATCGGGTTAGTGCTTTTTTGGACCGGTTTAGGACCGAATTAAAAAAAGACCGGAAATATAGGGTCGATCCGGTCCGGTTCAATCGGTCCAATCGGTTCGGTCTATTTTGTTGCCCACCCCTACCTAGAGTCCTTTTATATAGAGTCCTATATTTTTGGATTGTTGTACTCTTTTGTGTATTATTCGTTATTTAGCTATTCTGAGATGTTAACTGTGGACTTACAAGACTTATCTCTCATTTCAGATGCCTCCTTGATGCTCACAACAAGCTCCCAGGAGTTCCCAGGAGTTCCCAGCCCGAGCCTCAGCCTGCACCAGTTTAGGGTTCTATGAATGCTACTGAAGTTGCCACCATTGTAGCCCAGACGGTAAATGCCGCATTAGCAATTGTGTAGTAGGAAACACCTTAGGCACCGATGGTAGCCCTAGTTCAGGATCATGCATTCCCGTCTTCTTGGGAACATGTTCATGATGCCTTTCAGAAGGCGCACCCTCCGGAGTTTACAGGGAGATCCGATGTCGTAGTGGTAAGATAATGGAAGAAGGACATCCAAAGGTACTTGAGGATGTATGAGTGCACAGATGTATAGAGGAAGATACTGGCTAAGTTTAAGATGGTAGGAGCAGTATTGCAGTGGTGGGAGTCCATTACCACCGCCGAGGAGAAAGATGTTATTTCTATTGAGGAGTTCTGGGTGCGGTTCAACCGCAAATATTTCCCCTCAGCAGTTCAGACAGAGATGAAGCAAAAATTGATGGACCTTAAGCAGAAAGGGAGGACAGTGGCAGAGAATGAGGACGAGTTCACCAATCTTCTTAACATAGTTCCCGATGAGATCCCAATTGAAGAGAAGAAGATCCAGAAGTTCATGGATGGGTTGACGTGGAGGATTCGCCAGTACCTACTAGGGAATCTCTCATTGGCCACCTATTCAGATGTGGTTAACGTAGTGCTACTTCACTGCCAGGACCACCGCTTTCATCTGTTAGAGTGTAAGTGAGTAGGGGAGTCCAGACAACAGGGCATGACATGAGGTAATGATGCCACTGGGGCACAGCCAGCTCAGGGTCAGCATAGGTAAGGTGATCAGAGTTCCCATCAAGGGGATTCTAAGAGATTCAGATCAGGAGGTTTTTGACATGGCCAGGTAGGTTTTAGGCATAGCCAGCAGGGTCAGCACGACCATCAGGGCCAGCAGCAGTTTCAGTAGGGCCAGCATGGCCAAGGTAGAGGTGGTGACGGTTATCAGGGCCGTGGGGCAACACGGTCAGAGAGGGGGGAAATTCACAGGGAAATGTTTCATATGTGGAAAGATTGGCCACAAATGCTAGGAGTGTCCTAAGAGGGGTAGGGCCCTACAGCAACAGCAGCAGCATGGTGCTCGATAGGAGCCCAAAGACCGATGTTTCCTGCCACCCTTCTAGCACCACCACAAATGCTAGCACTGCAACCTATTCCAGCAGTCCCAGTTCAGCAGGGGCAGCTCTAGTATGGCCGGGTTTATAACCTTTAGCAGGTCGCAGTCCCACAAGATCCACCCGCGATTGAGGGTATGTTTTCTATTCAGGGGACTATGGGGGCATATTTTATTTTACACGGGAGCCACATACTGTTTTATTTCCATAATATTTGCATGCGCTATGGGATTATTAGATACTGCGGAGAGCACTGTCACTTGTGTAGATTCGTCGTTGAGTAGAGGTTTTGTGATTTCCTTTATATGTAGAGGCATGGGTGTAGAGATTGGGAGATATACTTTACCTGCTGACATGCTAGTATTATATATGTCCAAGTATGATGCGATTATCGGTATAGATTGGCTAGTTACGTATAGATCCATGATCGATTGTTTTAGTAGGAGTATTATTTTTGCCATACTTGGTGAGGAAATGTTCTTAGTGGCGATGCCTCGGTCTGTGGTAGGATCGTCCACTCACTTGTACAGCATAGAGGAGGAGACTTCTAAGGATGTGGTGATACCACTTGATTCAATTCCACTTGTTAGGGAGTTCGTTGATGTGTTCCAGGATATTCCAGGATTACCTCCAAGTAGGGAGATAGACTTTGTTATAGAATTGGCGATGTTCACTCGGCCGATAGCCCGCGCACCTTACCGCATGGCTCTAGCGGAGATGAGGGAGCTACAGGATCAGATAGAGCAGTTATTGGGTCAGGGGGTTTATCCGTAGGAGTACTTCATCATGGGGTTCTTCCGTGCTATTTGTTAAGAAGAGGGATAGATCTTTGAGGTTGTGTGTCGATTATCGGGAGTTGAATAAAGTCACGATACGAAATAAGTATCTGTTGCCCCAAATCAATGACTTATTCGACCAGTTGAGAGGAGTTGCCTTATTCTCAAAGATTAACTTGAGATCAGGATACCATCAGTTGCGTATAAGGGAGCAAGATGTCTCGAAGACTTCCTTCTTTATGAGATATGGTTCCTACGAGTTCAGGGTTATGACTTTTGGCCTGACCAATGCCCCAGCCGTGTTTATGGACTTGATGAATAGGGTGTTCAGAGAGTGCTTGGACCATTTCATCATTATCTTCATTGATGACATTCTAGTTTACTCTCAGGCCGAGGAAGAGCATGCCGAGAACTTGAGGCAGGTTTTTCAGACACTACGCCAGCACGAACTACATGAAAAATATGAGAAATACGAGTTTTGCCTGAAGGAAGTTCAGTTTTTGGGGCACATAATTTCTGACACAGGGAATCTGTTGATCCGGGGAAGTTATTAATGGTAAAGGAGTGGGAACAGCCCACGACACCGATGGAGATACATAGTTTCTTAAGCCTAATAGGATACTATAGGAAGTTTATTCAGGGATTCTCGATAATAGTGGGTCCATTGACACATCTAACTCGCAAATAGGTAACATTTTTCTGGAATTATGCATGTATGTTGGCTTTTGATGAGTTGAAGGACAATCTAACCTCAGCACCAGTGTTAGCATTGCCCAGGCCGAGAGTGGAGTATCTAGTCTACACTGGTGCGTCCTTACTAGGACTTGGGGCTGTACTACAGCAGGAGAGTCAGGATATAGCTTATGCTTCCCGTAAGCTTAAGCCTCACGAGAGGAATTACCCCATCCATGACTTAGAGTTAGCGACTGTCGTATTTGCACTTCGAATTTGGAGCACTATCTACTAGGGGAGAAATTTTTCTTATTCACATATCACAAGTCCCTATAGTACCTTCTCACACAGAAGGAGCTGAATATGTGTCAACATCGGTGGCTTGAGTTTGTGAAGGATTATCAGTTCGATATCCAATACCACCCGGGGAAGGCTAATGTGGTAGCAAACGCATTGAGTCGTAAACTAGTAGGTGAGGTGGGTGAAGTGTGGAAAGCAAAGTGGAAGGAGTTGGGACACCAGGATCTGATCATTCATGTCTGTGGTGACAGTTATGCCCTAGATCATTACGAGAGTAGTACAATCTTAGGAAGCAAACCCGTTTTTTCAAGAGCAGATAGTACGGTTACTAACAGAGGGGGCCAATTCTTATACTGTTGGTTCATACGGGGTCTTACGCTTTAATGGGAGATTGGTTGTTCCTAAGGGAGAAGACTTGCGACACGAGGTAATGACAGAGTCGCACAGTTCACGATTCGTGGTACATCCTGGTGGGGGTAAGATGTAACAGGATATGAGGCGACAATAATGGTGGAGAGGGATGAAGAGGGATATTGTCGAGTTCATTTCAAAATATGCCACTTTTTAGCTAGTAAAGGTGGACCATCAAAGACCGGCAGGACTTCTACAGCCATTAGAGGTTCCTATGTGGAAATGAGAGAGAATTTCCATGGACTTCATCACGATATTACCTACATCACGGAGGAGTCACGATTCCATATGGGTGATTGTGGATCAGTTGACCAAGGTTGCTCACTTTCTGCCAGCTCGGACAGACTACACTATGGGACAATACGCCCAGATCTTAGTAGCTGAGATAGTGAGACACCACGGGGTGCCTCTCAATATCGTGTCTGATAGGGATAAGATATTTGTGTCACGATTTGAGAGAGTTTCCTGGAAGCTATGGGTACAGAGTTGCGGTTTAGTATAGCCTATCACCCACAGACAGATGGGCAGACCGAGCGTACGAATCAGATGTTAAAGGACATGTTGTGTATATGCATCCTCAATTTTTCGGAGGCTGGGAGAAGTATCTCCCACTGGTTGAGTTTTCTTATAATAACTCCTAGCAGTTTACTATCGGTATGGATCCATTAGAGGCGTTGTATGGTAGGTATTATCGTTCCCCAACATGTTGGTTAGAGGTGGGGACAACAAGCTACTTGGGCTGGAGGTTATTCAAATACTTCGGCAAGGATAGAGATGATACGAGGCCATATTCAGGTTGCTCAGGACCGACAAAAGAGTTACACCGATGCCAAGAGGTTCTTCTGAGAGTACAATGTGGGGGACCAAGTGTTGCTCCGAGTGTCTCCTATAAAGGGGATTATGCATTTTAGGAATAAGGGGAAGTTGACGCCTAGATATGTGGGGCCATTCTCTATTATCGAGTGGATTGGTCCAGTTGCATATAGACTTGGGCTACCGGAACACTTGCATAGGATCCATGACGTGTTCCACATTTCCTCACTGAGGAGATATCTTCGAGATGATTTGGCCCATACTCACATTGCTTTATTGGGGATTGATCTGCAGACTGGTAGTTCCTATGAAAAGGGGTCGATTGCTATCCTAGAACGTAGTGAGAGGAAATTGAGGTCGAAGATAGTACCGCTAGTGCGTGTTTAGTGGCGGCATCATAATGCCGATGAATCTACCTAGGAGCGCGAGAATGAGATGCGCGAGTGTTATCCAAAGTTATTATAGCTAGGTATATTTTTATTTATGAATTTTGGGATAAAAGTTTATTATTAGGGTGAAGTATGTAATATCCGGTACTTTTATTGATTTTATTTTTGGGATTAATTGAATTAAATGGGATAAATAATTGGAAATTAATCTGAATTTTAATACTAGCGAGACGAGAGTTAGTATTTGATTATGTTAATAATGTTGACTATTACTAAGTGAATATCGTAATATATGATTAATGAATTTATTAATATTTTTGCGAGTTATAAATACGACAATTTCAAAAATAAAGTTGGGACGCGCGTGTCCGTCGTGTCAGGAACCAATTTAAATGGATTTAAATAAAATTATTTTTATATCATTCATATGATCATTTTCAGTGCGCCAACGTGTTCGTAAGGGTCGAGATAGCCAGAAGACACTAGCCGGGGGTTTAGTTTGAGTCTCGGGGCATTTTAGGCCTAACCGGCAACCCGAGTGGGTATTTTAGGCATTTTGACTTTTTGAGGAATAGTAACCCATGAATTTTAGACTGATTATATCAGCCAACAGTTGAGTCCCTTATGGTTTCACAACCAAAAATCATAAACGTCCATTAGAGAGGAAGAGAAGGAAGTTTCCCAAAGGAGAACCACCACTTAGAGGCTTTTGCACCACCGTCACCACCACCGGATAGATCGGAAAGAGAGGATCACTCCCATACCGTCTTCTTCAAAGGATCAGAATCTCTAATTCAAGGCGAATGGTTTATCTTGCAATGATTTAAGGCATATATTTTACATGGTAGTTTATATTTGAAGACAAAGTATGAATAATTTATAAGAATGTGAAATTAGAGAAAAATTATTGAACTTGGATAGGTTTGCATGTAGTGGATCTTCTGGAACTATTAAGTGAATCAATTTACAAATTAAGAGTTAGGAAATAACGAAATTAAATTATGATTTATGAGGATTTTGGAAGAGATATAGAAGAATTAGGGTTATAGTAATATTCATGACTTTTGATCCAAGAAATCGATATTCTGTGATGTTTTGATGAATTTTAAACGTTAAAACTAATGTAGTTAGGTTGGCTTAATGTGTAGTATACTCATTTCGAAGTTTGGGACGTTGTAATGGAGAATTGGAGCTATAAAAATGGTATAAATCGTAACTGTTAAAGGAATTCTGGGCAGATAACGGCTTGATCGATCGATCGACCGAAGAATGTTGATCGATTGACTGTTCGATCGATCGACCCCTCTGGAAAAAGTAAAATATTTCCCTTTAAATAATTGAGTAAATTCCAACCTTTAGAACTCTTTAGTGATGATTGATTGAACATGTTGACACTTAGTGAAGACCGGTAGGGTTGTATTTGAAGCCCGAAAAATTATTAGATTTAATTAAGGTTAAGTGATAAACTTATGAATATCTGACTAGCGAGATACGATTAGAAGTTCTGAGAACCTGAATATATTTTCCCCAACTATAACTTAAGGTTAAAGACTAAAAAGGGGAACCTTCATTACTAAGATAACCTTAGAGACTAGCGAGAGACTTAGTTACCTTTTGGGATAGGGTATGTACTCGGAACTATATGATGCGAATTATCGCGCTAAACCTATTATTAAGAATAAATGGGACGATATTATTATATGTGTGTGACTTACGATATAAGGCTAGAATATACATATACTATTATGATGATTACCTAAGTTGTGTGAATACTTTGTATATAGATGATTATGTGTATGACATACCTACCATACTTGCTATCACGGGAGGTTGAATTTTAGGAAAGGACTATCTTATCTTTATGTGCCTTTGGGGGGATTTATATTGGTACCTTAAGGACTTAGGATTGTGAATGACTTAATTGTGAGTTGATAAGTCAGCTGACCATAGGAGCGTAGGTATGTGCGTGACCCATAGGTATGTGAACTATGTTCGCCTCCAATATGTGTGATTTGTGTTGAGACGATTCCCGAGCAATCCGGAACACGTGATCCTTATGTATGTGATGTATCGGGATTCGATAGCAGAGTATGCGTGCACCATAGCTTAGTCTAGGGGTTCCATATATGTATAGATGTAATGAGAGTGACTTATATATGTACTTGTGACTGATTCACTGTTACTTAGTTGATGCGAATGACTAAGAGATTTAAATGGGTTAAGAATAATGTGAGCTTAACTAATACTTGAGCTAATTAATTTGATTAATGAATGTGTGAGTTATGAATATAATTTAATTGAATAATACGGGTGGCATCTAAAGTAAGAACCGTCGGGATCGGGGTAGAATAGACTAGTAAGGCAGTGGTATAACTATGTGGAATTTAGAAGATGCGTTAGGTGTGCACAATAGTTGAGGGGTGAGGATCTCAAGTGAGGGCACGTGACTAACATGTTTAATACGTGTATTGTTTAATATTTTAATTTAAACACTTGTTGTTTTTAAAATATTTTCACCCCGGGATCTAACCCCTTTTCTTTCAAATCTATTTCTTTTTGTAAAAACCTTTTTGGTGCCCAGCCACAGGGACGCCAAGCTTAGGAGTTCCATTCCATTGACATGTTGTAGCTGTTGTGGAAGTTACAGGATCTCTTTACTAGACACCTCCACATCTATCATTGCTTATTTTGGGAGTCGTTTATTTCAGTTAGGGCATGTTGCCCATTCTATTCAGGGACAATAGTTTTAGACTTTCATTTTATTTTAGTCTTCGAATTTTATTTATTCGGACTATTGTACTCCGCTTTTTACATTTCTACTATTATTGGAGTGTTTACTCCAGACATCAGTTATTTCATTATGTTTATTACCTTATGAGATTGTTCATGTGATGGTTAGATGATGATTTAAATTATTTTGTCGATGGTTAATTTAAACATTAAAATTTGGCACTTCACTATTTTAAATATTATGTAGTTAGTAATTAATTAAATGTTTTCGACAGTGATGCTATGAACTGAACCAACTTGACATTTTGTACTAATTTAATTAAAGGTGTAGCTACCTGGTATTTAATTAGTCGAGGTGTCACAGGGACGTCCATGAACCACCATACCCGGGAGGGTGTTCATATCCCTCAACCCCCTCACTATCGGCTCCCCACTAAATATGCCGAGTAAAAATACATTCGGCCAACCGATTGTTGACATAGTTCGTTTAACAGGGGTCAAGATGGTAAATGTATAATATGGAGACGAGTACGTGTTTATTGGCGATGAAGCAGTGACGTCCTCGTCAACCTCCTTCTCCTTATCCTTCCCCTTCCCCTTGCTCAGAGCGGAGGTGGACCCCTATTCACGCTTCATGAAGGCATACATATCTAGGATCGTCGCCTCCAACCTTGATAACTTATCATCATGAGTGTCCACATTATGAGCCAACCTGATGTTCCTCATCTCCATTCTGATGATCCTAGACTTCCCCACTTGTGAGATCACCCCCTTGTCCTCCCTTTGCTATCCGCCTCGAGCACTTGTTTAAGTGAGTCCATAACCAAAGATGCTTTGTCGGCATCAGACTGCAACTCATGCACTTCCTTAAGCTTTTCCTGAAATGATAAAAAGTACATGATTAGTTAATTAAGTAAATAAAAAATTATAATGTAATTAAAAAAATCAAACATTTATAAATTACAATCGTGGATGCGACGCTCGGGGACACCTCATTGTCCTTTCCCTTTATTGTCTGAATTGCCACATAGGCATCGAGCCTATGTGGTCTACCCCCATGGCCATACCCCATTTCCAGAAATAAAATAATTCAGAATTAGTATGTAACGCAAAGTAATGCTAAATTAAATTAACATAAAACTAAAATTAAAGAAAAATAAAACTTACCATCCTCTACTCCACCTCGGCGTAAGACATCCGCCCCGAGTAGTGCACGTCCAACTTTTTCGCCCGATTTTCCCTCCACGATTGATGAGATGCCAATCAGCACTCATTGATCTCATTGTCGACTAACTTTTGCCTGCCAATGAGATCGGCTCCTTCTAGGGGACGGTGTCACTCACTCTCAGAATGGACTCCTGGGTTTTCCCAAAGTATCATGCCTGCATATTTTTCTTCCACGTCTTATATTGATCCCTTAATTGTTCCAACATGAACAAAACGAAAGAAGTGTTAGTTGCTTATAAATATAAATATAAATATAAATATAAATATAAAGATAGATACACTACATGTATTGCCCCCTAGATGCCCATCTTGAGATCTTTTGGCACGGCCCTCTAAGCAGTGTACCCCGGTCCGATGATTATCTTCAGTAACTCTAGGGATCTAGATGATAATGTCGTCTTATTCTTGATGACGAACCCAAATTTGCCCCATTTGGGAGGCCTAGTGGCCGAGGAGTCCTAATCTCCTCCGCTACCGCGCTGGGATGAAGACATTTTCTGTAAAAATTGTTATTATTACTACGAACATGTATATAGACTTTGAATTAATGCTCAAATCCGATAATAACAAAGCTCTAGAATAATAAAAGTTAACGACATTATAAATCTAAATATTGTTTCAATATTGGGTCATGTCATGGATTTTGAATTAATGCTTAAATTGATTAAAATCCTAATTAACATATTCATTAACCATAAAACCAATTTTGATTCAAATCTTATAATAACAAAGCACTAGAAGAATAAAAGTTAACGACGTTATAAATCTGCATATTATTTCAATATCGGGTCATGTCATGGACTTTGAATTAATGCTTAAATTGATTAAAAACCAAATTAACACATTCATTAACAATAAAACCAATTTTGATTCAAATATGACAATAATAAAGCACTAAAAGAATACACCCACTAGTTATTACAAGCATTCAAATGATCAAGCACAAATGAATAAAATGAATTCAACTATCGTCTGATAATAATAAATCACTTGAATAATCCAACCACTCATCATTACAAATAATTGGAATACTTATTACAAATCTAAAAATTGTTTCAAATCCATGTTATCATAAAAAATGGATTGATATTCGGTAGGAGCATCCAAGTCATCCACACTACTATTTAGACGCTTTGGTACATGTAGGACGACTAACCACGACTCGTTGTTTATATACTTCGAGTAAAATACTTGCTTGACCTTTTGAAAAGCATAAAAAATGGCTCATCGCTCACAAGTTCGTTTCTCTTCAACTTGAACAAGTCAACCATGATCAAATTGGTGCCAGGAACAACTTTACAAGCATTTTATCCTCGAATCTTACCTAATCACAGTAAAATACAACCTCTTTGAATCTTACATAGTCTAATTCAAATATATTTCTAATTACACCATAGCAAGTCATTTCATCTTCAATAAGGTTTTTATCTTTTGCGCTCGCTCAAAATAAGTAAAAGCCTTGTATGAAATGCACGAGTTCTATACATTTGTATTTTCTCGTATACCTTTGCACTGAATATGTAACCGTTCAATCGATGCTTTTTGTACTGATGTACCATAAACAAAGGTCTAGGGGCTGGACGAGCAAGCCTTGATGTCGCATCATTCGTCTTTAAGTGCCAAGAATATAGATAAAATAATTAGGCTAGTTATAAAGCTTTCTTTTAAGTGTTGAGAATATAGATAAATTAATTAGGCTAGTTATAAAGCTTTCTTATAATGTGACATTTAATTACAGACATTTTCATTATAATTACCTCGTGTGACAACCACAACCTAAATTCGCTATTTAATTGTGCCATTATTTTTCGTCTTTTATTGTTCTCACGGGCTTCATATTTTCTACATAAATTGTGACGAACGTATTACAAAATTAATCATGTGTAAAATTAAAATAATGTAAATTTAAAATAATTTAAATGACTTTTTCCATTCTTCAACATCTTCATGTGTGTTAATAGATAACAAGCTACTTGTTCATGTTGTAAACTCGATGATTTCAATCGTTTTCCCATCATATGACCACCATCATCAACAAACTCATCACAATCATCCACGCGGGTCGGGTCAAGCATAGGTTCCTGAGTGTATATTGATGACTCCACAATGATGTATTCCTCTACAATTGATCCTTTAATGTATCGTGTATTCTTGACGTAATATTTGAAAACTTTCATCAATCTTTCAAACAAATACATCCATCGATATCTAACTAGGTCTCAAAGAAGTTCCTCGTTGCATAGGTCTACAAACAAGTGAACACTTATGTCAAAGAATGATGGGGGAAATTACTTCTCAAACACACAAATCGCTTCGATCACTGCTAATTTTGCGCCCACTATGTGATCATGATTGACTACCTTATCACATAAAAGTGATAAGAAAATACTAACTTGCATAATAGCCCTATGTAAATCCTTGTGCTTGGAGAAACATTGCTTTAACAATAGAGGAACCAATTGCATGATCACATGCCAATCATGGGACTTACACTTATGAAAATCACGGGTAGCATAATTCACAATCGTTTACAAGTTGGACAAAAATAGATGGAACCTTCAAATTATATATTGTGTCTAAAAGCACCTTCCTTTCCTTACTCGTCAAAGTAAACGCACCAAGGGGATTATTGTCCTTTCCCTACTATCTTCTTTCAACCATAGTTGTGGCTTAAGTTTTAACGATTTAAGGTCTTTTCGAGCATTCTCTGCGTACATCACATATAGTGCACCGGGTTATTCTTCCAATAAGGTAAGTCAAATAAAATTGACCTCCTATACCATGCCTTTCTTGTCTCAGTTTCATTTCCTATTGGGGTCTTCTTATGCTTGACATTCTTAAATTTATGATTATTACCTGGCATATTATGGCCACAATCAGAAGATTTACTTTCAATTTATGAACCTAAAAGTTTACTCGCAGGTAGCCTATGTTCAACCCCGCCTGGTAAAAAATTGGAACCTTTATCAAATCTAAAACTATGAGGGGGAAAAAATCTTGTATGGAAATGGTATACATTTTTTGATCTAGAGGGGAGACAAAGAGATTCAGTCTTCTCTCCATAATAAAACACCCCAAATAACAATGTACTACACAACTGGATAATGTTCCACAAGCTAGAAAATCATGTATTGCCCACATCAACATAGCTTTTAGCATAAACTCTTCTTTTTTAAAAGAGTCAAATACTTACACACCCTCTTACCATAACTCATTTAATTCTTTTACCAAAGGATGCAGGTAGACATCGATGTCCTCACTTAGTGCCTTTGGCCCAGGTATCAACAAAGACATCATTAAAAATTCTACACTGCAAAGAAGGGAGGTTAAGTCGAGTTGGGATCTCTGGCCATACACTATGATTGGTGCTTAGATTTCCAAATGGATTGAAACCATTTGTTGATATTTCCAAACAAATGTTACATTTTTCTCGAGCAAAATTGGGATACTAATAACTCATCATCTTCCATGCTGTAGAATCAATATGATGACGCATGAGATTATACCCTGCTTCTTCCCTAGCATGCCAAGTAATTGCCTCCACTATCCATGGGACTGTGAAAAATCACTCTAGGATCAACAGGAAAATATTTCAACAGTTTTTGAGGTACTTTTTAGCTTGTGCCTTCCTTGCCAGTAGATTGGACGTATATAGGTTCATCGCATACCAAACACGGATCGATATTTTCATACTCCTTTAGGTATAGTATGTAGTCATACACACAAGCATGAATTAGTTCATACTTCATTACCAAACCTTTTAAACTATTCATCATACTAGGATAACTACTTAGAAGCGTATTCTGCTTAGGTAGCAAGCCCTTCACCCAATTTAAAATTCCTATCACGCTATTTCCATACAAACCATATTGGGTCTTAAAACTATGCAAACCAACCTTGGCATGTAAAGTTGTTTGATATTTCTCACAACCATAGTACATCGGCTGGGTATCCTTCAATTTTATACTTTGTTAGTCATCTTCAAGGTTTATCCTGATATTTTCATGAGCACATGAACCTTGTACGTCGTCCGTGACCTCATCTTATTCCACTTTATGGACTCCATATGCGTCATCAACAAATCCTCTAGGACATTATGGTCTATATTGTCCTCCCCTTGTACATCTATCCTACTTATTGAAGGTTGTTATGAAGGTTGCTTGGGGACCAAAGGAACTTTCAATTCCCCATGAAAATTCCAAAATTGATAACTATCTTGCATACCACATCTTAACAAATGTACTGTTTTCAACTCAAACACCTTACCATTCTTACACTTAGAAAATGGACATAGGAACTCTTCATCATTATGACATCTCTTTGTGTATTTCACAAATTTATTATCACCTCTGCGAAACACATCCACTAATCTATTTGTCTCGCCCATCTGCTCTTTTTATTTAGGATATCCCATCACAACAACTACAAACAATCACCTATTATGGGTAAGAAGTGTATATTCATGGATTAGTATAAACAAAAGTGTGAACATTTAGTTCCCATTAAATAATTTACTACAAAACTGACATCTCATCTTTCGATGTTATATTATAAAAATAATATAATTCATATTTCCTCCATCTCCTCTGAAGGGTGAGTGGTCATATCCCATTCAAGACCGCATATTTTTGTACTATACTTAATAGCTCATGCACATTGTTCCAATTTGAGGAAAATTCGACAGCATATCCCCATAGTTATCCACGTACACGACAAAGATTCGCAAGTTTATGTGTTATTTCAATTTATCAATTGAAATAAAAATTAACATCTCATCATCTAGTATGTACCCAGAGAACATTAAGAAATGGCAGTAGAATTTCCCACAAAATTAATAAGTTTAAGCCACTAAGAATATTACTATACAGAAACTATGCAGTCCCAAATTGTCCAAACATGACAATTCGAGATATCTCATTACAGGTGTAATGACTCTCTAACGGGTCTAAGGGATATTGACTGCATATGCATAAGAACTAGAAGGCTAGTATCTATGCGCACTATAAGTACATTAAATTATTTATAAATGTCACGGAACCGTTATGTCATGCATTCAAATGAGAATACATGCAGGCATGCACCCCCCCGCAGCAAGTGTTATATAAGAAGTTGGCTTGATATAAATTTACACATGGGCAATCTATTCAGTTCCCGTTATTACCTTTAACCTTCATTACTTGTTATGTAACACTTTCTTTGCAGGTTACATGCATGCATGTATTCTCATATGAATGCATGATTACTTATTACTTGTTGTATAAAATTTATAGTATGCTTCATTTAACTATGTCTTATTTATATTCGATTTTTACATAATTATGTTTTATTTCGCATCACAACCCAAAATGTTAGAGAATGCCTAAGGCCAACCAACTCAATGGCCATATAACTTTCAAATCTACCAGTCAACAACAATTCAAGAATTCAAAACAACAATGCAAATAATGTCTTTTATTAGAAATTCCTTGGGCCAACCAACTCAATAGACATCTAAATGTTCAAATCCACTAGTTAGAGAGTCCCAAACAATTCAACAATCTCTACGTGTGTATATATATGTATGTGTGTATATATATATATATATATATATATATATATAGAGAGAGAGAGAGAGAGAGATGTACCGAAATATGTGTAGAGAGAGATGGTGATCGTTACTGCAATTATATAGAGAAATCAAATATCAATTTCTTAATTGAATACAAAAAATAAAATAGACACTATACCAAAAACCATATTTCAATTACAATTTCAATATATAATACTAATTTCAATTTCAATATATAATACCAATTTCAATTTCAATTTCAATTTCAAATTTAATGTGAATTACCAATTCCAATTTATAATACCAATTTCAATTACATTATTAGTGATATACCAATTTTAATTTGAAATACCAATTCCAATTTATAATACCCAAAATACACACAATTTCAATTTCAATACACACAATTTTAAAAAAATCAATACCCCCCCCCCCCACACACACACAGAGACCAACATACACACACACGCACAATACTCACATACACACACTGACACACACACACCCCAAGTAAATATATATATATATATATATATATATATATATATATATATATAGAGAGAGAGAGAGAGAGAGTCGCATAAATGGAGGGAAAGGGAAATGAGGGAAAGGGAAATGGGAAGCGGCGAGGTTTTTTATTTTGATATTGTAACGGACGTGTCACGGTCAAATATCGTGACAAGTCCGTGACAACTACTTGTCACGGTCGGGTCACGGTCAAATACCTTGATAAAAATACGTGTTTTTTGTCACGATCTTTGACCATGACCAGGCTATCCAGGTGAAAGGTTCTATTTTGGCCTTTTTGGTGTAATGCCTAGTTCCATACCTAGAAAGTAACCTTTTAAAACGGGTGAAAGTATAACTACTCCCAAAAAACCAAACAATCCCACGGTGTGAAAATAACATGAACAATCTTTACGTAAATTATATATCAATTTAACATTACAATTATCCATTTAAGACTGTGATTTCAATCCCATTTAAATCACATCCATTTAATCATGTAATAACCGAGTTATTTAAAATAGTTAGAAAAGTTGTCAAGTTCTATAGTTTTAATATGAGTGATATTTTAACAATTCAACACATAATCCAAACCAAATATGAGTATCAATGACCTTACAGAACAATAAATTGCATTCTATAACATACAAATCAATAGCTTAATTTTATGAGCTAACATTATTCCAACTTTGTATAGTAATTCTAACATGATATTCGTCCCATAAATCTACAGTAACCTAATACACTAATCTAATCATCCATGTTTCAAGTGTTAAATCATATTTTTGGATTTAATAAAAAGAGTCCCCAATTTACTTCCACTTTACCTAATTAAATTTTCCTAATTATTTTTAAGAAAACATGATTAATTTAGGTTGAGGCAACATTTAAAACATGCAACAGTTAATGGTAGCAATTGAAGTATTCATGATTGAAAGAAGTTGCCTCAAAAATTTAATTTCGCGGTTGTGATCCTCTCGCGAAAATAACAAATATTCATTCATTTGATCTTGAGAAAACTTGATTTTATTCTTCAAAACTTGAATTAAAACTAATTTTTAATGGTGTTTTTTGTTTTTAGAATGGAGAAAATAAAACTTGGTAGAGTACTTCTTTTTTAGATAAGTTAAAAGTGTTTAAAACGTCTAAATCTCGAGCCTTTTAAGCACGGAAAACTAAAAGAGTTTGAAACCAACACAAACACCTAAAAAGAAACCAACTCACCAAATCTACCCTGGGCTGAATCAATCCCCCAGGGTCGAATTGATTACCCCCTCTTCAGTCGGCAGAAAAGAAAAGTTGGAAAAAAATACGATTTTGTTCCCTATTTTTAATCTGATTAAAATCTTATTTTTTTATACATCAAAACTCAAATTTTAAAATGCTAAAAAAATTAAGTCCAATAAAAAATATTTTTTTAGTTTAAATTTATATAAGAGATTTTATGGTTCAAAATTCACGGTGTATTATAAGTTTTGGCTTGTTTCGGCATTTGCATGAAAAAATAAATCTCCCAGGTCGAACAAATCGGTGAGTTTATTTAACGGATGTGGTTAATTATGTTTGTTTTATTTGTTTTAAAAACAACATAAATTAACAATGGTCATTCTATCTTTTTAGATCTGATGATGCAATACAAGGTGCAAGTTTGGAACGCAATAGTTATTCATCTATGTAATTGAGTTTTGTAATGCAAAAGATATGTTTTGGATTGTATTAGAACTTGATTTGTAAGATGATTTGAAACATTTGGATTGTATTGGAACTTTGTTTTGTTTGTGATGATATTGTAACATATTATGATTTGGTTTGTATAGAATGTGAAATTGGTTTATAATCTGATGTTTGGTTTTCATATCAAATGCTAGGTAAATCAACACATCCGTTAAAAACATTTTCATTCATTTCACAAATATGCACTAACAATTACAAATTTTTCATTCATTTCTCAATCTACCAAATTTATTTTACATCCAACACATCTAAAAACAATAACAACTTACAACCATCATACTTTTAAGTTGAAAATTCATTTATCAATCTTCTTAATATTATTTAAAAAAAGTATTCACATGTGCTTCGTATTTTTGTTCGACTCCTTGATCTTCACGAGTGTCTCACAATATCGGTGTCCACTGGTTTGGGGGAATCAATCCACAAGAAAAATCCACACGAACATCGTTTGTAATTAGGACACCCAAGAAAATAGTCGACCAAGATTTACCTCCATATTTAATGTCTGCATTAGTGTGTGGTCTCCATAATGGTATGTCAATTCAGATTTTATTGAATCGGTAATTGATGCCATATCCTGAAACAAAATTACAAAATAACAATTTGAACACAAAAATTTCTCAACAACTCAAAACCATATAATTACAATTTGAAATAATTAAACAATAATAGTTCAAATATTTCTTAAAATTTCAATTTTTTGAAAATTAGATAATAACTGTTTTTCTCAACAGCTCAAAAAACATAGACAATAACAGCCCACTCAAAATTCTCTTAATAACAGCCCACTCAAAATCCATAATTAGACAATAACAATTTCGAACCGAGATTTGTAGATTTTTTCAAATCTATTTGGAATAAAAAACCTAGATTTGGGAAGTAAAATGGGAAAAAAACATAAACATAAAAAATGGTGTGGAATACTCACCTATGAGAATCAAAAGGCCACAAAAAACTCACCTAATGGAAGATTTGCGACTGCCAAAGAGGAAGAAATTAGGTTGGTTTTGTATGCTATTGTTGGTTTGGGGGGGTCTTAGGTGGGTTTTCATTTAGGGGTGACGGGTTTAAAGCATCATTAGTTTTTCTTGTTTTGTTACGTTTCAAGAGGGAGAGAACAAAATGACTTTGGTTAGAGTCCTTTCAATTGAAGTAACTAAGACTTCAAATTTGTATCGCATATTAATACCGCATGAGAGCTTCTCTCTCTCTCTCTCTCTCTCTCTCTCTCTCTCTATATATATATATATATATATATATAGTACATTTTTTACGGAAACTAGAACCCAGAAAACTGTAGGGGTTAATCCTAGTAAGATTAATTCCAAACAAAGAGAGACAAATAAGAAAAATAAATCAAACACAATAAAAGACAATATAAAGTGGTTTGGAAATGTGCATACATCCATGGTGTGTTTTTCTTTCTTCTTATTAATCAATTCGCAATAACAGGAGTTACATGCCCCTTTTTCTTGGGGTGAGGGTTAGATTTACAAAGAACAAAAGGAGGATGAGTTGTGGAGGACTCTATCACTTCTAAATGTATTTACAACATGGTCGAATGGATATTGCCTAAAGATTATTTCAAATTAGACTCTCCTTTGTTCTTATCCCAAGTTGTGGTGATTTATCATGAATTTTCAAATGGGTATAACCCAATCTGTATAACTTGGATTATCTGAACAATTCCCCCATAATTGGCCCTAATGTTTGGTAACCTAAAAGGAGTGAAGAGGTATTATCACAGGTGAGAATCGATTCTGGTGGAAAATGATGCTTGATCACCATTCGAGGATGATATTTGAAGCACATCAACACCTATAATATTCTTGGAGCAAAATCTTATTCTACCCACTGAGCACCGAATGGCAAGCTAGTAATTTAACCTAGTTTCTTAAGGATGCGTGGTAAAAAGCATATGAAAAAAGAAAGGATGGGATGCACGTGTGTCAGTCATCACCTGGGGCATTGTTTCAAATGATGAGTTGCATTTGGAGTTGAACCATGAAGTTTAAAGTTCTCCCTACCTCCATTTTTCATTTTGGTTCAACTAATCAAGAGGTTAGGAGATCTCATCTTTCTACACCAGTAAGTTTTCTCCATTTTTCTCTGTGATTTATCTTTAGACTACCATTTGCTTCTCTTTCCTTTAAATCTTCTTGTGTCCTTTCCTTCTTGAACTAAAAATATCGTTTACTCTGTAAATAAGAAATCTTTAGGAGAGTTTATGAATAAATTTTGCATGCCTGATTGGGTGGAAATCAAATGCATTGAGGAATCATACGATTGTTACAATGTTCGTGGTGGCCATTGGATACACACGTAGTCTGTGGTTCAGGACAATATTACTTTCTTCCTAAAATCATTGTTTCTAGAGTTTGGGGAGTACTTTTAGAGTGGTGCCTACTCATTGCACCCTAAACACACGGAGGATTCTAAATGGGGTTCATAAAATTAATAAGTTGTACATGACCCAAAATGTAATTTTCGAGATAAGGTATTATTATTCGTGGGTTAAAACGAATGACAATAATTTTATTATAAAATAAGAAAATTTGATAGAGCATTGGTGGTCAATCTTCTCAATTCTAATAAGGGTTATTGGAGTCATTATTGTATCACTAGAAAATGGCAATATCCACCGATTTTAAAGGGCGATGAGCCCTATAGGGGCTTTAGATGCCCAAGAAAGGGGTAGAAGATAGGTTGATTGCGACTATGATTGTTCTTTGTTGAGACTAAGTAGGAATTGCATGAATTATCTTCTTAATTTTTCTTTTTTTCCTTTATTTTGTTAAAAATATTCTAAGAAGAAGGAACTCGCTACTTCGCACATCAATCAGACCGAACATGAAAAAGTTTGGAACTTGAGAAGGCCATCGTCTTCTAGGGTCGAGCATCCGATATTACATTCATTATTTTTTGTGTACGCCAGCGCTAACACTTCCTTTAACGATAAACATGTGGATATAATTCCAAAGGTCCCAGTACTTTTTAGTGATGAAGAGTCTTTAGACGATTCCACGTCGGGCTTCTTTGAGTCCATATATGTTAATGACATTTCGAATGTTGTCCCACCCACTTAATAGGATGAAATGGCCCCAATAAAGAGAAACCTTACTCTGGTAGAAGAGTCCAAGAACTACCTAACTCAGTGAAAGTTAAAACTTCTAAAAGAAAGGACGTTAGAGGACAGTCTGACCTCGTTACTCTACCGGATTTGCATGATAAGGACAAGGATCAAAGTAAAGGAAAAATTGATGTTGTTACTTTCACTTCCTCCATTCTTCCCACCAAGAATGTGGATGCCCCTATCACGGGGATGACTCTCCAAATCACGTCGGTGACTAAGAATGCATATATATCCCCCGCGTTGTAGATGGGACCATCTTAGAGTTAGACAAGGAGCAGGATAGAAGGTTGACATTCGACTAACTTATTTGTCATGCCGCATAGGTGTTATATCTGTTAAGTTTTGTGACTTATAATGGGATTATTTCCTTGTAGTTTTTGTTATTGCATTGACATGTGATAATCATGTACTTGTAATTTTTGGCAAACTTTGTCGACATCCTCGATAAAAGGGACAACCAAGAAAGAGATAAGGATAACCTCGAGAAAGCCTTGGCAAAGTCCCAAGAGTTTTTGAAGGATGATAAGAGGGCATGTAATACTGAGAACAAATCCACCAAATTAGAGATATCTAAGTTAAAGTTATAGAATGACCTACTGAAGAAGGCTACTGAGGATAATACTCGGTTCTTGGTTGATGCTATAATGACCAAAGATAAGGCCTAAGACCAGGGGTTTATGGACGCCTTTGGTTAGGCCAAAAAGTAGTTGACTTGTATTCTTAAGTCAAAATGTAAGAAGGGATGGGATGAAAATTTAAAAAAGACAGAGGTACCCCTTCAGTCTGGGTTCTATGGGGAATATGATCCATGTTCTCCACCATGACAAGATGAGTAAGGTGAGGCCTTAAGTAGCAAAATAAATGAAGGATGGGTTCGATAAGAAAATGGTGAACGTTTCCCAAGGCAAGGCTCCATCCACTCAAGAATAGGTGAAAGAAAATGAGGGACAATATAGTTAGATTTATCTTAGGTTTCATTATTCCTTGTATTTCTTTGCCTTTTGAATGTTGTAAGGGCATGCCATATCTTTTAACTTAATGAAAAACTTTCTTATCATTTTTTTCATTATTTATCACTTATTGTTGGCTTTGTGGATGATTTTTAATTATTTCTATTTTTACTTAATGAATGTCTATTGATTTTTCTAGCTTGATAATAGGTTGGTAGTGGTGCTAGAACTTCCCAAGGCCGGTGACTTAGATTTAGTTCTCGATTGTTTTTATTCGGCAATCTCTCCAAAAAATGTCAAGTGCTTGTGAGGCTGAGGGACTAACTTCATCACGGCCCGCCTATGAATTTGATCGTTGAGTTATGATGAAGGCGGGACCAATATTCAGTCACACCTGGACAAAGCTAGGTATGTAAGCTATAAACAGGGGTGGCTTAATGCACTGGTGATCATGAAGGTGCCAAAGGATTCCCAATTGTGGTATAGGTATGAGGTAGATCCCCCCCATGCTCGACTTCTTCCCACTGGGAGAAATGAATCATGGATTCTTATTCATCAAATTCTAATTCACTTGATATAGATTTATATCCATGATTATGAGAATAAGATGAACTCCGACCAAAACCAGACAATGATGGTCGTTGGGTAAGAATATCAATCGATTTTAATCGTTGGGGTTGAAATAATGTTAAAATATATTCAGTGGAGTGTAGCGTGTCGATCTGGCCACTTTGTAAAAACTTGAATACATATAAATTGAACATATTTTTCAATTTCCCATGTTTTATACTGATCATGTTTTTATTATCTGCCTTACCTCTTGAAAAGTGTCATAATAGAATCTTAGGCCTAGGTCAGAGTGAAGTAAAAATGCAATTGGTCATAGGGTCGTCCACCCATTTAGGATTTTAGATGACTAAAGTTGGGACACTTAGTGTCTAAGGATCTCCCGTACATCTTTTCCTTTCTTGGGAAATTCTTAATGATTTCATAATGAAAACATGTGACCTTGAGGTTTTGATTAATTAAAATCGTATTAAGGCATTCAATATGACAATCAAAGTCTAACCGGGCACATAAATCGATGATCAGGATTAGATCGGATACACAAAGTTAAATTTTCTTGGCCTGCCATTTTGAGAAATGAGAAAGATAATTGCATTAATTAAAATTTAAATCATTCGATAAACATAATTCAAACATAAAATAAACAACTTTGAACAAAGATTTAAAAATAGAATTTTCTAAGAGGCTCCATTCCAGACCCTAGGGATTTCCTTGCCGCCCATTGTTGCCAAATAGTATCCCCCTTGGAGGTCATTTATAGTAATCTTGAAAGGCCTTTCCTAATTGGTACCTAGCTTTTCATCTGATAAATTCTTCGCACTACTGTACACATTTTCGAGGACGTAGTCTCTAAGCTGGAACCTTCTAAGATTGATTCCTTATTATACTACTTGGCCAACTGTTGTTGGTAGGAAGTCAGTTTGAATAAGGTTTGTTATTTTGTTTCCTTAGGCAGGTCAAGCTCAGTCCTTATGATTTCTTTACTTAGGCATTCATCGACAACGAGCGTCTTCATTATTGGCAAGACTTCTTGCAAAGGAATTATGGATTCCATTTCCTAACCCAAGGCGAAGGGAGTTTCCCCTATTGACCTTCTTGGCATAGTACAATATTCCCAGCAGATGAGGGGAAGCTCGCCCACCCAAGCACATTTTTCCTTATCCAATTATTTTTTATTTCACTGGGCACGGTTTTGTTAGAGGCCTCAGACTTCCCATTTCTTTTGGGGTAGGACACCAAACTGAAGTAATGCTTCATGTTGTGGTTATTTCAGATGTCTTTAATTGCTCTGCTTTTAAATTTCGTTCCATTGTTGGTAATAATTATTATCGGTATGCTAAAATGAGTCACGATGTTTCTCTTAGTAAATCTTACCATGTCAGTGTAGACACCCCCTTATATTACCCCTAAACTCTCCTTAGGTCCTCAGCACCTCCCTGCATCACTACAAACCCAGGTCATACCCCGGGTACTGACCTAGAAGCCATCGGGGGCTCCCAGGCTCCATTTGACCAAAATTCAAACTCTCCAACTCGACCAAGATTGATTGAGTATTCAAAGTGGACTGAAACCCCTTTCCAACGATCCATCCCGTGCACGATTCTGACTTACCATGCGGACGAACGACCCGTTTTCCCCCGAAACTTGATCTAGAGGCCATCGGACCCTCCCGGGCTCCATTTGACCAAAGTTAACTGTTCAACTCGACCGATACTGAATGAATCTTCCAAGAGCACTGAAACCCTTTTCCAACGGTCCACCCCGTGCGTGATTTTGACTTACGGTACGGACGAACGATCCGTTTTACTCTGAAAGGTCACCGAATGCTTCCAGGGCCTGATTGACCAAAGTCAACTCCCCAAAATGGGTCAAACTCTTTGGAATGTCGAAGTAAATATCCTAAAATTTCCAATGGTCTGCCTCATGCACGATTCGGACTTACCATGCGGACGAACGATCCGTTTGCGTCTGACAATTCCCCGTCCAATGGATTGACGAATGATTTCGAGCCATATTTGACCCAAAGTCAACTCCCGAACTCAGGAGCAGTCCAAAGGACTTTCGAAGGTCTCTAAAATAAATTTCCAATGGTCTACCCTGTACACGATTCGGATTAATGGTTTGCGCTCTGCGATCGATTTTCCAAAAAGACCTAAAAGACACTGCGAAATGGCAGGTTCCAAGCCCTCCCTATCGGCAATGTGCCTACACACACCTGCCAATTGGTAGGACCGGGGCTATGTAGATAGGAAATTCCCTGGACCTATAAAAAGGAGGACCTAACCTCATTCCAAAAGAGAAAAATCAGAGATACATCAATCTCAGCAAGCTCATAAAACTCCTCTCGAAGTCAGCGTGATTTCCACATCCCAATCCCTTTCCAACCTTCACCTTTCTTCACCTTCTTCATCAAACTTGGTGAATTAAGCATCCTCCATCATCACCCAAGTGCAAAGGATGCTCTCCAATACCCAAGATCAAGCTCAAGATCTTCAAGAAGGTTCAACTTTCTCAACTCTCTCTTTAAATTCCCCTAAATTCACATTAACTTGTTTTGTTACTTAAATACTTTTGTTCTCTCATCTCACATATCCTAATATACTTTTTATCTATTATTATCGCACATCTCTTATTTTCATATAAATAAAACCCAAAAAAACAAGAAAAAGAGGATTTGCTCATAAATTCCAAACGGGAATTCTCACATTTTTCTCACACTTTTCTCACAACTAAAACACTTTTTACACACACGCCCATATAAGAGAAGTCCCCGATTGGATTTATGGGAAAAATCCCACCCCTCATTCTGCATACGAGCTACGTGGACTTTGATGCCTCTATAGGCTACGTAGGCGTCTCGGGGTAAAGCTCGAGACTCGAGTCCTTTTTCTACTTATTTCCTATTTTTCTATATTCTTGAAACTTAACTCTCTTAAATTATATATATATATATATATATATATATATATATATATTTGTTCTTAATGGCGTATTATTCCACATGTGTTATCATTCCTTTATAATGAGACGCTAGGATAATCGCATAAATCCTATTTTTAAATATTACTTTTAAGAACATTCATATGGATGACTCGCTTTATCTCTTCCATGATACAAGTCGATGATTCCTATCTCCACTACGTATACACAAGCACGCATATCACGGGGAAATAAAGAAAAATAGAAAAAACCCATGAGAGACCGTAAGGGCGAAATGGGTGCCTAACACCTTCCCATTTCGTAACTTAGCCTTCGAACCCTTTTCGAATCATTTTGGTTTCGTATGTATCAGTATGTCTTTGGATGCTGTCCTTCGGGATGGATCCCTTTTCTTTTATCTTCTTTGAGTAAAATAGACTCGCGACTCTATCTCTCTACATTTTCACCTAATCAATGACGCCGGACAAAATGCTCCCGAGAGGGACGCGCGGGACCTAAAGAGATCCTCTCCCGCCGCGAGGATATACCCTGGGATGTCCACACCCTCACCATATCCAGTCGACCCGTTTAAACTATAAATCCTGGAATTATGAACGAAGTTCCACGCACGACACGCCTTCATAGCCAGCCAGCCCGTTTAAACTGTCACCCCTGTAATTATTCTGACACCACACACCCACATGTCGCAATAGCAAGTCAACTCGTTTAAACTGTCGATCTTGCACTTATTAACGAAGTCAATATATTTTAATACCTGTTTTATTATCTTAGGCATTAATTCTCAGTGTCTCATTTTTTGGCTCATTATTTAATTAAATTAACCCCACCCTTATTTATCAACATGAGATCATCAAAACACCTCTTAGTCCCATACCTAAGTGTCCCTAAAACACAAATACATCCTACTACATAGGATGAATTTCCAAAATAAATCTCATCCTAGTCTCATGCCTAGTCTAGCGCAACTATGATATAACATAAAAATCAGCCCCACCCCGGAATCACCCATCCATAAAAATCTACACTCACTAGTCCCATACCTAAAAAGCATAAATCGCTCTAAGGCCTACCCATTAGTCCTATACCTAGTAAGCATCCTAAAATACAAGTGAGAGCATCCTACCCAAAATCCCATCGTACCCTCGATGATAAATATAATTATCAATCAATCACATAATCCAACAACACATATAAGCAATATCACAAATATAATCCTGATGGCATAATTTAATTTAATTTAATTAATAATCCCGTCATCACTTTTAACATAATTATTTTAATTTAATCATTATAGATTAGTCAACATGCAAAGTTATGAAACACGCCAAAATTTCCCACTTTTATTAACTACGACTTTTCATGCGTACACGTCCCAATTTATTTAAATAACCTCCATAAAATTCTACATGCGATCCTACACCCAAAATAACCAAAAACCGATACTCTCTCCTATGTACCCAATGGTTTAAAATATTATTTCATATTAAAAATTTTCACAAAAACAGTCCCATAATTAGTTCTCACTTTTCTAATTAAGTTGCTAATTTCTTAAGAAAAACATGTGATTAAGGGTTTATAAGACACTTAAAAGGCATAATACTAAAGGAAGAGAATAGAGTATTCATGCCTGAATAAATATTGATTGAGAATGATTTTAAAGATGTATTATTATCAAAAATTTGATAAAGATATTTTCTTGATGCATCTTGAGAAAACCTAGTTAATCTTGACAAATCTTGAGTTTAAACCTTGAAGAAAATTAGGGCAAAAATTTTTAGATGAAAGGGAAATATTTTGGAGAAGCCTTCTGGAGGAAGAGTTGTGAAAAAAGTTATTTGAAGAACCCAGTCACGTATTAGTCTCAATTTATAATGATTAGGAGTTCTAATGCTAATGGAATTTTATTTAAACTAAAAAAAAGATTTCGCCGTTAGTCACGGCCCAAAACCATGAGACACGTTTTTTTTTTAAATTCCCATTTTTACTCCGATTTAAATTTTGATTAAAATACAACTTTTGAATATTAAAACTCAATATTTTAAATCAATAAAAGTTTATAAATTCCAAAATTTTACTTTACCCAAAATTTTTGAATTAATTTAAATAATAACTACTAAATTCACGAGGTGTTACATACTTCCCCACTAGCACATGAATTTCATCCTCGAAATTCAACGAAGCATAAAGCGCAAAATAAAATAAGGCTCACATATGCCTACCCATAGAGTACCATGAGTAGGAACCCATACACCCAATCCCACCCGCACGTAATCCCACAATCGAAAATATAATATGCATAACTATGAAAATAACGGCATACAACGTGCTCTCATAAGTCACCACTCGATTCTATCTCCAAAAGTCATCCAAATGCGTAATTCCTCAAATTTCTTCACATAACCAAAATCGATACTTACGATGCCTATCATCTGCATGCAATCTCCAACATTATCTTCATTTTCCAAAATCACTTCTAAGTCTCCTCTCACCAAGATTATTATTTCTAACCGCAATGCTTACAACGTCCTTGACACCAGACATCCTATCTCCAAAAGCATTATTAACACGTATGCTAGACCCACTACCTTAAAGAGTACGAATAAATAAAGGTAATCAAAGATCGATAATGCGGAAAACTAAAGCTGACTCACAACCTATGAGATCTAACACCAAGCTCTGATGTCATCTGTCACACCCCGCATAATTATGGCGTCAGTCACCACCAAAACTATATCGGGCGCGAACTACATAAAATATCATTCTTAACATGTTACAGATATGAGACATATAAAATTGATTCCACAAGATAATAATGAATCAATCCCAGTAAATAATAACCGTTCGCGTGATATAAAATCCATCACCATGATAAAACTTCAAATAATTCAATCTCCAATAATATAAAAGTGAATAAAATCCAACTAAGAATATCTGAATAAAATTGTACAACTCAGGAACCGAATGGCCAATAAATCCATAAACTGAGTCTCAATATAAATGTGAAGGAATAGGAAAACTAAATTAAACCACTATGTGAAAATAAATAAAGCTCCAGCTGCACCTCAAAGACATATCTCCAAACTCCTATGCTGCTACTTCATACTTATTCCTAAAAAAGGTTAGTCAACGCACGAGGTCAAAGCCCCGAGCATGAATACACACTACTCCCTCCAAATAGGATCCGTGAACCCAGACAATAGCATTATACACAATAAATGTCACAAGAGAATATTTAAATTAAAACGGGATAATGATTAACGATGCTAATAAATAAACAACATAAGCTACAGCATGAACGCAACTATCTCCAAGTAATAATTCCAACTATTTAATTTAAATTGCCCGATTAATATTAATCTCCACTATTATTAAGATAAATCTTTATCTCATTATTATTTTGTTTGGTACGGTACTCCTGTTGTTATACACCACACACATTCCCCTCTCCATAGCCAATCGATCCATTTAAACTGGCAATCCTACAACTATGAACGAGGTTCCATGCACGACACATCTTCAAAGGCAGCAAGCCCGTTTAAATTTTCAGCCCTGTAATTATTCAGACGCGACACACCCGCATGTCTTAATATCCAGCCAACCCGTTTAAACTGTCGGTCCTGCAATTATTAACTACGCCAATATATTTTATTACTCGTTTTATTATCTTAGGAAATAATTCTCAGCGTCTCATTTCTTCCTCATTATTTTATTAAACTAAATCCACCCTCGTTTATCGACGTGAGATCCTTAAGACACCCCTTAGTCCCATACCTAAGGTTCCCCAAAACACAAATACGTCTTACCCTATGTATAGGATGAATTTCCAAGATAAATCTCGTCAGAGTATCATGCCTAGGCTAGCGCAATGATGATATAACATAAAATTAGCCCCTCCTTTGAATCACCCATCCATAAAAATCTACACTTACTAGTCCCATACCTAGAAAGCATGAATCACACTAAGGCCTACCCGCTGGTCCCGTACCTAGTAGGCATCTTAAAATATAGGTAAGAGCATAATATCCAAAATCCAGTCGTACCCTCGATGATAAATATAATTATCAATAAATCACATAATCCAATAATACATATAAATAATATTACATATATAATCGTGATGGTACAATTTAATTTAATTTAATTAATAATTCCATCGTCGTTCTTAACATAAATATTTTCATTTAATCATTATTGATTAGTGAACATCCAAAGTTATGAAACACACCAAAATTCTCCACTTTTATTAACTACGACGTTTTCATGCATGTGTACACGTCCCAATTTATTTAAATAACCTCCATAAAATTCTACATACAGTCCTACACCTATAATAACCAAAACCCAATACTTTCTCCTACGCACCCAAGGGTTTCAAATCTTCTTTTATGTTAAAATTTTTCCCAAAAACAATCCCATAATTAGTTCTCACTTTTCTAATTAAGATAATGATTTCTTTTAAGAAAAATATGTTATTAAGGGTTTAGGCGACACTTAAAATGCATAATACTAAAGGAAGATAATGGAGTATTCATGCCTGAATAAATATTGATTGAGAATGGTTTCAAAGAAATATTCTTCTCAAAAAGTTAATAAAGATCCGTTCTTGATGCATCTTGAGAAAACCTTGTTAATCTTGAAAAATCGTGAGTTGAAACCTTAAACAAAATTGGGGCAAAGGTTTGAAGATGAAAGGGAAATATTTTAGAGAAGTCTTCTGGAGGAAGAGTTATGAACAAAGCGGTTTGAAGATCCCTACCACGTATTAGTCTTAATTTATAATGATCAGGACTTATAAATCTAATAGAATTCTATTTAAACTAAAAAAAAGGTTTCGCCGTTAGTCACGACCCAGAACCGTGACAGGTGTTTTTTTTTAAATTCCCATTTTGACTCCAATTTGAATTTCGATTAAAATCCAACTTTTCAATATTAAAACTAAATATTTTAAATCAATAAAACTTTATAAATTCCAAAATTTTACTTTACCCAAAAATTTCGAATGTATTTAAATAATAACTACTAAATTCACGGAGTGTTACATACTTTCCCACTAGCACAGGAATTTCGTCCTCGAAATTTGACGAAGCATAAATGCATAAAATAAGTACGGCTCACATATGCCAACCCATAGAGTACCCTGAGTAGGATCCCATATAACCAATCCTATCGCCCACGATAAAAAATATAATATATATATACACACACCATGCGCTCTCTTGAATCACCACTCGATTCTATCTCCAAAAGTGATCCAAATGCGTAATTCCTCAAATTTCTTCACATAACCAAAATCGATACTTACGATGCCTATCATCTTCACACAATCTCCAACATTATCCTCGTTTTCCAAAATCACTTCTAAGTCTCCTCTCACCAAGATTATTATTTCTAACTGCAACGCTTAAAACGTCCTTGACACCAGACATCCTATCTCCAAAAACATTGTTAACACGTATGCTAGACCAACGACCTTAGAGAGTACGAATCAACAAAGGGAATCAACGATCGATAACGCGGAAAACTAAAGCGGACACACTCTAAGACCATGCTCTGATACCATATGTCACACCCTGTGTAATTCTGGCATCGGTCTCCACCAAAACTATGTTGGGTGCGAAATAAATAAAATATCATTCTTAACGTGTGACAGATATGAGACATATAAAATTCATTCCACAAGATAATAATGAATCAGTCCTAATAAATAGTAACCATTGGCGCGATTTAAAATCCGTCACCATGTTAAACTTTAAATAGTCCAATATCAAATAATATAAAACTAAATAAAATCCAACAAAGAATATCTGAATAAAACCGTACAACTGTGGAACCGAATGGCCCATCAAATATATAAATTGAGTCTCAATATAGATGCGAAGGAATTGGAAAATTAAACTAAACCACTATGCGAAAATAAATAAAGATCCAACTACACCTCAAAGATATATCTCCAAACTCCTATGCATCTACTTCATACTTATTCCTAAAAAAGGTTAGTCAATGCACGAAGTCAGATCCCCGAGGATGAATACACACTACTCCATCCAAATAGGATCCGTGGACCCAGATAATAGCATTATATGCAATAAATCTCACAACATAATATTTTAGTTAAAGCAAGATAATAATTAACGATGCTAATAAATAAACAACATAAGATACAACATCAACTAAGCTATCTCCAAGTCATAATTCCAACTATTTAATTTAAATTGCCCGATTAATATTAATCCCAACCATTATTAATATAAATACTTATCTCATTATTATTTTGTTTGGTGCGGTACTCCCGTTGTTCCACACCACACACATTCCCCTCACTATAGCCAGTCGATCCATTTAAACTGTCAATCTCGTAATTATGAACGAGGTTCCACAGACGACACGTCTTCATATCCCTATAACCTATTTAAACTATAAGCCCTTCAATTATTAAGACGCCACATACCCACACGTCGCAATAGACGGCCAACTCGTTTAAACTGTCAATCCTGCAATTATTAACAACGTAAATATATTTTAATACCTGTTTTATTATCTTAGGTATTAATTCTCAGTGTCTCATTTTGTCCTCATTATTTTATTAAATTAGCCCCACCCTCATTTATCGATGTGAGATCCTCAAAACACCCCTTAGTCCCATACCTAAGGATCCCCAAAACATAAATACGTCCTACCCTATGTATAAGATGAATTTTCAACATAAATCCCTTCCTAGTCTCATGCCTAGGCTAGCACAATGATGATATAACATAAAAATCATCCCCACCTTGGAATCACCCATCCGTAAAAATCTACACTCACTAGTCCCATACTTGGAAAGCATAAATCACATTAAGGCCTACCCACTAGTCCCATACCTTGTAAGCATCCTAAAATATAGGTGAGAGCATGCTATCCAAAATCCCGTTGTACCCTCAACGATAAATATAATTATCAATCTATCACATAATCCAACAACACATATAAACAATATCACACATATAATCATGATGGCACAATTTAATTTAATTTAATTTAATTAATAATCCCATCATCGTTCTTAACATAATTATTTTCATTTAATCATTATAGATAAGTGAACATGCAAAGTTATGAAACACACCAAAATTGTCCATTTGTATTAACTATGACATTTTCATGCGTGTGTAAACGTCCCGATTTATTTAAATAACTGCCATAAAATTCTATATGCAATCCTGCACCCATAATAACCAAAACTCAATACTCTCTCCTACGCACCCAAGGGTTTTAAATATTATTTCATATTAAAAGTTTTCACAAAAATAGTCCCATAATTAGTTCTCACTTTTCTAATTAAGTTGGTAATTTCTTTTAAGAAAAACATGTAATTAAGGCTTTAGGCGACAGTTAAAACGCATAATACTAAACGAAGAGAATAGAGTTGAGAAATCGTATGCGATATTGATTCCAATAGATGCACAAATTCCAATTACAAACTTATTTAATTGGTGTAAATTTACGAATTAAATCAATTCCGTCCCTAAACTTAAATAACTACGTTCGTGCGAGTGTCAAACTAACGTAAGTAAAATATGCAACACAAATTTCAAGAAAAATCCCCTCAGGGAAAAACCTTTTTATTTCTAGAACTTTGACAAGTTTACAAGACCATTGACTTACATACAACCTGATAATCTTCCAAAAGTGTAACGAACGGTGTCTTCATCAAACCTTCAAAGCAACGACTAGAAATTAGCAACGGTTCACACATAGCTATACCACAATGACACGTAGTCCAGACACACAGTCTTCAGCAAATAATCAACACGCAGAAGATCCTCAAAGACACGCAGTCATGAACTTCGTAGTAACTCACTCCACAATAGCACGCATCTCTCGATGGATGAACTACATCAAACTATGTTTTGGGTTCTACAAAACAACTCACACAAACGCAATTGGGATTGTGAATTGTAAAACAAAAGTTATGAACCCTTAAATGGTTGGAGAATAGGATAAAAACGTATTCTGTGAAAACCAATTTTTCTTCACAAAAAAGTAGAGAAGTCTGACGCCCTATTTATAATAAAAATCAAGGAGGTGACGTATCAGATAAAAATCCCTCTCATTTGAACGACACGATATCCTTTGAGCGAGATTCGATCTCATTTGAACCAGGTACGGTGTCGTTCGAACGACATCATACACGTAACTCAAAAAAGCTTCAGTCTTTCAAATATCTTGAAAACTTCAAAACTTAAAACTATTTACGAGATCAGAAACATTTATCCAAAAAAACTTTTATGATTTTAAAAAATTAAAACCATTTAAAATCATTTCAAAAATAATTTTTCATAAATACAAAAATATTTTATCTTTCACAAAAATTTCCCAACACTTTTCATGTAAAATGTAAATGAACCTTAAGCATATTTTACCAAATTCATACTTGCTGGGATTGAATGTTGAAGTCTTCATGTAATTCGAATTCGTCTCTTATAGATGTAAATTTCACAATCCTTCAACGACTTATAGTAACTTGTAGTGGTATATGGCATAATTAATTGCGATGAACAATGTCCTTACAATAGTATTCATGCCTGAATAAATATTGATTGAGAATGATTTCAAAGATTTATTCTTCTCAAAAATTTGATAAAGATCCATTCTTGACGATCTTGAGAAAACCCAATTAATCTTGACAAATCTTGACTTGAAAACTTGAAGAAAATTGGGACAAAAATTTGTAGATGAAAGAGAAATATTTTGGAGAAGACTTCTGGAAGAAGAGTTGTGAAAAAAGTGA
Organism: Sambucus nigra; assembly: GCA_949130495.1. Taxonomy (NCBI): domain Eukaryota; kingdom Viridiplantae; phylum Streptophyta; class Magnoliopsida; order Dipsacales; family Adoxaceae; genus Sambucus; species Sambucus nigra. The sequence goes on along the minus strand of OX422213.1, from coordinate 469,885,984 downwards.
TTTGAAGAACCCAACCATGTATTAGTCTTAATTTAAAATGATTAGGAGTTCTAATGCTAATAGAATTCTATTTAAACTAAAAAAAGGTTTCGCCATTAGTCACGGCCCAGAACCATGACAAACGTTTTTTTTTTTAAATTCCCATTTTGACTCCGATTTGAATTTCGATTAAAATCCAACTTTTTAATATTAAAACTCAATATTTTAAATCAATAAAACTTTATAAATTCTAAAATTTTACTTTACCCAAAAATTCTAAGTTAATTTAAATAATAACTACTAAATTCACGGGGTTTACATTTACCAAACTGGACCTTAAAAGAGAACTTAGCTCCATTGAGCCTCACTATTGATGGATCCTCCAATTGATGGATCCACCTTTCGTAAGTGTGACAAGCCGTGAGATCTTAGTAGAATTTAGTTATTTGTTAATTTGCACAGAGTGTCCCTCCTATGGACCGTATCATGACTTATGAGTGTTGTGAATCCTATTGGGATGAACCTCAGATCGAACCCTAGGTGTTGGTGAACCGTTTTGATGATTGACATTGAATGGAAGATGTGTGTTATGAGGTTGAGACATATCTTCCTACTGGCTTGATTGGCTAAAAGAAAGAAAACGCGTTTTTCGTATATAACACCAATTAAAGGCGATAAGTAATTCCAAACAAATAGAGCCAAATAGGAAAAATAAATCACACAATCACACAAGATAATATATATGTGCTTTGGCAATGTTCCTATGTCCATGAGATGCCTCTCTTTCTTCTTATTAATCAGTTCGCAATAACAAGAGTTACATGCCCTTTTTCCTAGGGTGAGGGCTACATTTACAGAGAACAAAGGATGATGATCTCTGTAGAGCTCTAGGACTTCTAGATTTAGATGCAACATGGTGGAACGAACCTTGCCCCGAGATTGTCGCAAGTCGGGCTCTCCTTTGTTCTTATCCCAAGCCCTGATCATGTATCATTTGCTACGGGACAAGTGTAACCCAATTCTAGTAACTCATATTTTTTGGATAATTCCGCCACAGAATTCTAGACTAGAGTGAAAGAAGAGAAAAAAAATTGCACATTTTTTAACTATTATTAATGTAAGGAAAAATTTATCATGTCCGAAATGTTTAATTTGTGTATGTCGTACGCCGCTACAAAAGGCTCGTATGTTCACGATCACATTTGACGACCTCAATCCAAATTCTGAGAATCATGCATTTATCAAATTTCTCACATATGCCTCAATGATTTGACGTTCCACGATTTTAGGGGATTTGCGCATGTGGTACGGAAGAGAAATCAAAAATGTGAAAAAGGGCTTGATTAGGATGTTCAAGGGAATTTTGGTATTTATACAGCCACCTTCCGGAGGATCAGTCAACTGGAATGTTGAAGAGCTTGCTGCAATGAAGATACTAGAAGAAACGGCACCTCATTCTGAGCTACGGTGAAGAAGTTATGGCCTTTTAATTTTGGTGAAAAATACTTAAAGGAACCTGATAATATTCTAAGTGTTTTAAACCTTTGGGCCAGCGAACCCAGCCCGAACCGCTTTGGTGAGGCGAACCGGTTCGCAGGGGACCCGAACCGGTTCGGGGTCCCTGTAGGGTGGCAGATTCCAAGTGCAAAAATACTGTCTCCACTTGCATCACTTTGGTCCACTTTGAAAACATGTTGAGTAATCTACAGCCCTTCTTCCTCCATGTTTTCTTAAAGTTGTTTTGAGACCCTCTAAACCTCCCTATAAATTCTCTCTCATCTCCCATTTGTTAAGTACACGGCATATAAACAACATACACTCATATAGAACCTTGAAGAGGTATTTTCTGTAGATATTGTAAACCTTCAAAAATTCATTTTACACATTGAGGAGTATTTTGTGGAGAAGCCGGTATCTTCTCCATTGCTGACCATCTAGAATTCTTGCGGGAGATTCCATCCGACGACATCGGAACTGACACCTGCGGGTATTTTCGTATGTCACATTTATTTTCTTTATAATCCGTGTAAACCGTTCTTTACAAATTATACTGAAAATAATATGTTTTTGCCCTACGGGGATTTTTCCTGATATGTTGTGTCACATGCGTTTTATATTTATTTGATATATCATTTTGATGCATGTTTTTAGGATTGAATTGAAATACAGTGTTCAATTAAATATTTGTTTTTATGTTTATGGGCTGTATTTATTTTGTTCCAAAATAGACTCAAATTGAAATATGGTTTAATTGGAATCTTATGAATAATTATTTATTTCGATATTGCACACGCCCCGCGCTAATTGCGCTTTTCAAATTGGTATCAGAGCGGGTTACGCTAATTTATCGCGTGATCCTAATTTTTTGAGGATTTACTTTCTGATACAATTTGTCTACTCACGTTTTCAAATTGGTATCAGAGCGGGTTGCGCTAATTTATCGCGTATTCCTATATTCCGCAATTTTTGTGTGATATTGATTTAAAAATCTGTTATTGTGCTTTGATCCTGATTTTGCACAAAAATGGTTTTTGATGTTTTTGATGATCTTCTATGTCAAATTTTTGAGAAAATTAATTGGGATCTTCACACGAACTCTTGTTTTATATCTTCTATTGAAAATGACTTTGAGAGGTATCCTTGTTGTGAGGGTGTTGTTCACACGTTGGATGAGTGTACCACAAATTTAAAGAAATCCTTGAATAAACCGGTTTCTCGTGTGTCTACCCTTAGTGATTATGATTCAAAAGAAGAAGTCTTTTATGCTTCTAGGCGAGAGCTTCCAACCCGTATGATTAGTGATGTTAGTGAGGGTGATGGAAGTGAGGGTGAATGCGTAGCTGAGCGTGACTTGCAAACTATTTTCAAAAACCTTTATGCTGAAACTTTGAAAACAAAGAAGGAAAATTTAAAATTAAAAGCTCAGTTACAAAAGCGTCCCCTAAAAAATGATAATGTTGTTTTAGTTGAAGATCTTAGGGAACGAGAGAAAATTTTGAGAGAGAAACTCGAATATGTCAAGGGTGAGAGAGATGATCTTCTAGGTGTGATGGAAGCTATGAAAAAAGAGCTTCTTGAGGTTGTGACAACCCGCCTACTAAAATAATAGGTGGCCAGCCCAATACTTTAATAATCACAGGAATCATAGATGGTCCATTCTCAGCATCACTGTCGATTAAAATAATAGTACGAGATAACCACCAATCATTTTAGAAAATCGACTGTCAGTAAAAAGAAAATTTGCAGATAAAAGAAAACACTTAGACAATCCCATTTGCAAAAACGGTGGATATCAAAAATCGATGAATAAAGAACGACAATATCATAAATAATCACCGAATAAGCTGTCGGTGAACAGACCAATACAAATAGTTACACCGAGTATTACATTTCAATATTTACAATATAATAAACAAGTTCAACACTTGGGCAAACACGCCCGAATAAATAAACTGAACATAACTAGAATACAAAGATTGAGGCGTCTAAAACAAATAACCTACAACATCCGCAATATGCCGTAGCTCCATGGCAATCGGAATGGAAATGTAAATACAGGTGTCCATGCGGTAGAGCACCTGTATGGAAAGGAGCATATGGAAAGCAAAGAAATATAGATACGTGTCAAGGCCCGGTTTGATATGATTCCCATGTGAATAAAATTCATGAAAGTTAAGTGCGTAATTCCCTCGCAGTTAACAATAATATTCCTCACCTCTCAGTCTAAAAGCAACCTAGCGCAATATTAATGATGCTCAGGTTAAACAAAGAACATAAGGCTAACGTCTCCCCAGTATCAACACTATGCCCTTATTCGTGCGTGGGGTGTCTCGCAAAGCGAAATCCAAACAAGGAACCCCCCGATACACTACTACTAGGCAAGGCTGATCGTCGAGATACATTATACCCTGTCCTAATTAATCCAAGTACTAAAGGCTAACTTATCCCCAGTCACAACACTATGCCCTTATTCGTGTGTGGGGTGTCTCGCAGAGCGAAATCCAAACAAGGAACCCCCCGATACACTACTACTAGGCAAGGCTGATCGTCGAGATACATTAGACCTTTAGCAGAATATTATATATATATATATATATATATATATATATATATATATATATATATATATATATATATATATATATATACATATATATATATATGAGGTCTCATCTACAACACTCAAGGATACATAATTGTATCCCTACACCATCAAAACATAATTCCCATTTATTCTTTCTGAATATATATAAATGGTACAACATTTTATCAAATGTTTACCAATAAATTTCATCGTAAGCTAATCCATTTCATAATTCCATTCCTTATCAGGAAATATAATCATAGTTTTTATGCTCTGTGGCATTTTATCTCAATTATACATTTTATAAAAATAGCTTCCTTATCAGGAATATAGTCATCATCATATGCTCTTTATGGCATTTTATCTCACTTTTACATTTTGTAAAAACTCCTTTCCTTATCAAGAAAATAATCATTTTCAAATGCACTTTATGGCATTTATATGTGCTCTTTGTGGCACTTCATCATGCTCTTTATGGCATTTCAATTGTACTCTTTATGGCACCCATATACATCAAGTCCAACTTGATTTAGAATAGTTATAATTACATATATATATAACAATTCTAAGACCACCCATCCGGGTTTCCCCACTGTGCGCGCCCCTAAATGGCTATCCTCTTCCAGGGCCTGTTATTTAGACAACCTGGGATCCTACCAAACGTTGGGAAGCGTCCATGTGCCTGCGGGATAGTCAAGACCACACCTGGAATCTCCTAACCATCGTAGAAAATATACAATCACAAACTCTCACATGGCCTAGGGACTATATCCACCCTGCGTTAATTTGTCAGGGGGCATCACCACAACGAGCGAACTTCCCTTAAGATAGCGATTTAGAGAGGGTGTGTATCCATACCTTTTAACATTTATAAAAGTCATCTTACTTTTCATTTGAAAACATCCATTTTATTTTCTCAAAATTATTTGTACTTATTTATTAGTACAACATTTAATAATATACATTTCTTATTCTTAGAGTCATATTTTATTAATGACCTAAGACCCGAAGTGCCATTAACCTCAACTAGTCCCCAAGACTTCAATATAATATCATAAACCATTTTAAAATGAATCTCCCTCAAGGAGTGTCTCCCAAATGTATAAACATTAATATTTTATCTTCAGTTTATCTTCCGGTTAATCTCCTATTTCATTCGAACATCAACCTACACACTTTAGCCCTCGGGGTAAGCCTAATTATCTCATTGATCTTAGGACATTAGTCTACCCAAAAACCACCCTCTTGGACTCCCCATACTTCCCAAAGGAAGGTCCCTAAACCTTGGACCTAAAAGAAAAAGGGCTAAAAAAAATCAAACTAAGAAAATCTCACGAAAACAGGGGAACCGAATCGATTCGCCATTGTGAATCGATTCGCTGAACAGCCGAATCAATTCGGTGAGCAAAACTGACTTTCTGCAAAAGCCGAATCGATTCGGCCTCAACCCGAATCGATTTGGTTTGCCCAGACCTGTAAGTCTCCCCTTATCCGAATCGATTCGCCCCTAGGGCCGAATCGATTCGGTCCTGAAATTTTGCCCAATTTGGGCTACGGGTTGTATGAACCCTAAAATTCCAAAACCTCAAATGTTTGATTTTATTCATCACCAACAACATCTAATTCTCCCAAATCATTTCTACACCATTAATAACTAATAGTTCATCATCAAATCAAATTAAAACTAAGATTTAAAGGTTAAATCATCAAAATCAATAAAGAACCCATTTAGGGTTTAAACCTCCAAAACTTAACTACACATGCATATTATCACATTAAATCACATCTAGCAAGTAAGAAACTTGCCTCGGGGTTCGTAGTCTCGGATCGTATTCCGGTAGCAACGATTTCCGGCCTCAATCTTCCATTTTCTCTCTTTTCTCCCATTTCTCCCAAGCTCTCTCTTCTCTCTCTCTCTCCTTTGGCTTCTAACACAAATGAAGAAAGAAAAGGGGTGGGGGGAACTTAAACGGGTCTTAAAACACAATTGCCCTCTTTTAATTGCTAATACACCATTAAAATGACTCGTATCCACTTAATTGAGTCATAACACCCCAAAAGTGCCCGAAACTCCAAAATACAACATGACACTTATTTCGGCTATCTCGACTATTCTAAAAACAACCGCACCCCCTATTTTGGCATTCAGAAAAATGTGAACTATTTTTATGTTCAAATTTTTTTTTATTTCATTAATTATACTACAAATTAAATATGAGTCATAAACGTCGTTTTACATATAACGACGCAATATATCATAATATAATGCCATTTACCTTCTCATACGGTAAATAGACAAAACATAGTAAATATTATCCCTTAATATCAAGGGAAACAATATTTACTACAACTTCCCCTATTTTATAGAATTAGCCCATCGGGCAAAATAATATAAAATAGCCGCTCAAAAGCCTGGGTTGTTACACCGGTTTGGGGAGGCGAACCGGTTCGCAGGGGACCCGAACCAGTTCGAGGTCCCTATAGGCTGGCAGATTCCAAGTGCAAAAATGCTGTCTCCACTTGCACCACTTTGGTCCACTTTGAAAACATGTTGAGTAATCTCCGGCCCTTCTTCCTCCATGATTTCTTAAATTTGTTTTGAGACCCTCTAAACCTCCCTATAAATGCTCTCTCATCTCCCATTTGTTAAGTACACAACATATAAACAACATACACACATATAGAACCTTGAAGAGGTATTTTCTGCAGATATTGTAAACCTTCAAAAATTCATTTTACTCATTGAGGAGTATTTTGTGGAAAAGCCGGTATCTTGTCCATTGCTGACCATCTGGAATTCTTGCGGGAGATTCCAGTCGACGACATCGGAACCGACACCTGCGGGTATTTTCATATGTCACATTTATTTTTTTTGTAATCAGTGTAAACTGTTCTTTACAAATTATATTGAAAATAATATGGTTTTGCCCTGCGGGGATTTTTCCTGATATGTTGTGTCACATGCATTTTATATTAATTTGATATATCATCTTGATGCATGTTTTTAGGATTTAATTGAAATACCGTGTTCAATTAAATATCATTTTTTATGTTTATGGGTTGTATTTATTTTGTTCCAAAATAGACTCAAATTGAAATATGGTTTAATTGGAATCTTGTGAATAATTATTTTATTTCGATATCGAACACGCCCCGCGCTAATCGCGTTTTTCAATTAAAAAAGTGTGTTTTTTTTAACAAATATAGTCTTATATATTACCTCACATTTTAAAACTCTTTTAATTTTTTTTAAAAGTAACTCTACCATTTTTAACTATTTTTAACAAAAAGGAAAAATGTAGAGTTTTTTTTAATTGCTTTCTTTTCTCTCTTTTAAAAAATAAAGTTTTATATATAACTTTACTAAATATTTTAATTTTCTTTAAATAACTTTACCCTTTTTAACATTTTTTTAAAATAAAATATTTTTAAAAAGAATAAAGTTTTACATATAACATTACCATTTAAAACTATTTTAATCTTTTAAAAAAATAACTTTACCCTTTATAACCTTCTAAAAAATTTTGTATAGTTTTTATTTAAAAAATGTTAAAATCAGTTTTTAATAAGATACTTTATTTTATTAAAGAACGTTAATAACGATGAATTTATTTTGTCCCTTTTTTATAAAATAGCTTTATGTTATTTAAAAAGATTATCAGCTTTTTAAGAAAATAAAGAAACTGTTTTTATACTTTATTTTAAAAACATTAGCTATTTTTTTAAACTGTATATAAAGAATTTGTATAGTAGTTAATTTTTAAAAAAAAAGCCACTGTTTTTAAGCAACATTCCATTTTTTTTGTTTACATAAAAACGGATAAATATATGACACACAATTTATTTATATAAATAAAAAATAATAAAAATATTTTTTTTAACTTGCAATTTTTTAAATAACAAAAGTTAATTAAAGCAGGTAAATAAAAAATAACATTCCATTTATTATATGTAAAATGTACAATTTATTATTTTATTAAATAATACTTTTTGTAAAACACAATTAAAATATAAGGTATAATTTATTTTTAATATATATATATATCCTTCTGAATGGGAATTATTTCTTGTTCTAGAGTTTTTCTTTGAGCGTGTCTCAGCCCTTTCCAAATACCCTATTTTCAAACCGATTTCTCTCCTTCAAAAGCATTCACGACACCTCCCCAAATGCACTTGCCCACTTTCTAGTAGCCTTTTATGTAGCCATTTTTTTTTCCATTTCTTTTTGTTCCATTTTTGTACTATTTTTTTTTTCTATTTCATTATCCTCTGTCCCTCCTTCCTTCATTCTCACTTATTTTCTCAAAGCATGATCCCTTAGCTGGATTTAATATTCATTAACCATGTGTATTCACGAAACCCTAGATCTAGAAAATGTCTCTATTGAGGTTTGTGTAGTCAACCACCTCTCTCTTATTAGTAGAATCTTATCCTATCAAACCCTAAATAAACAAGGAGTCATCAATTTTGTTCAAAACTCATGGAAAACTCGCAAAGGTTTTAAATGGCTTAGTGGGGAGCGAACACTTTTATCTTCTCTTTTATGGATGAAGATGATAGAGACAAAATAGAGAATGAAATTATATGGTCTATTATAGGGTCATTAATGGTCCTTCAGAGATGGGCTCATGATGTCATAGTAGAAGAGATGGAGTTTAATCGATGTCCTTTTTCGTTCTAAATTATCAATCTCCTATAAAGTAAACATCCATTGTATAATCTCCAGAAATGGCATCTACTATTGGAGAGTATATTGAATTTGAAGGAAACAGCCTTAAAGAACCCCATCATTTCAACACGATAAAAGTAGGAGTGAGGACTAATCGTCTCAACCCTCTTAAAACTGGAGTGAATGTAACGCCCCTTCCGGGATTTGTGGGCTACCCATAGTCAACCTGGTCCGATACGAGCATTAAGTGTTAAGTATAATGAAATAACCTATATAATGTGGCTAGTCCAGTTTTATTTTAATTATTGTTTCACTTGTTTAGCATGCAATTCCATTTTCAAAATAGATTACGTGAGGGACCCATGGAGAGAACCCATAAGTCCAAGCATAGAGCTACTAATGTAATATAAAAGAAATTACTTACCTATATAATGCTCTCAAAATACAAAACCACTCCCAACCGACCGTAAGAAAGCAATGGAATGAGCCAAATACACTGTGGAAAATGTAAAAATGCAGTATAGAATCGAACGGCAGAAAGAAGACTGTAACACGTTATACCTACGTGAACATGCAACTACCTTGTATATATATAGACATACATATATTTATACTTAATGCATGAAACAGTTTAATTCTGAAAATCATATTTATCCATATTAATTTACCTTAACCTTATAAAAGACTTCCTTTACTCATTTTAACATTTCTCTCTTTATTTAACACACGCGATTCAATTCTTGAATCACTACACTTGGTTTGACTGAAACATATTTCTTTACCGAAATTCACTTTTCATTTTAAAAAAACACATTAGTATTTTCATTGAAAACCACCCTTTCAGCACACGCGAACACCGTATTAGAAAATACTCATTTAGCCTTTGAAAATATTTTACTACACATTCTTGTGTTAATTATGGGTTTGACCACTTAGGTTGCTTAACCACCTATTTATCCACTTTGTCTTTTTCCTGACTTTAGGGACATTAATAGATTTATGCATTTACTTGTCCATTTTACCTTTATCGGACCAATTATTAATGCATTCAACTTCGGTTGCATTAACATATTTCACTACACAACCCATTTCCTTATTCCTTTATCTTTTCTCAGATTCTTCTAATAACTGCATACTTCAACGGGCTCCACATTGTTGGCAATGCGCACCATATGCTCCGATCAATTATTTTGGGTCTTTCAACCCAAGGCTCAGGGGCCTTCCTTAATTTTTTCAGAGTCATTCGAGTTTTTTTACATGTGGTTTAACATTTTGTAAATGTCCACATTAATCCTTCTTTTCCTTTTTACCCGCCCGAAGATAAAATCTGGGATTACACCGCAACCTATGTTACACCTGAAATTATCATTTCACGTCCTTTACACTTTAACCTTGATTTCATTCAAAAATCCTATACATTTAAGATTAATTTATGTAACACCTTTTTCCAAAAAAATTATTTCCTAAAACATTTTACTTTAAGTAAAATTACCATTTTATCTATTTGTTTCCAAACTCATATTATACTCCATTTCCACAAGTGTTAATTTTACCAAAATACTATTAAGTGACCTATAGGAACTTATTAAGTGTCTTAACACCTTTTTAACCTTGGAGTAATATTCTTCTTAATTGGAAAGTTATTTATCTCATTTTTCATAAAATCTTCATTTTTGCAAGAAATTTTAAAATATTATTTCACCAATATTTATCAAAATAAATCATTATTTTCAAATATTTTATTTCATAAAATATTTAACATCAACCTTTCTAGAAAATGCACCATTTTCACAAAATACCAATTTCTAATATTTCAAGACTTTGAAATGTTTATTCATTCTTTATTTTTAGTAAAATAATATTTTATCAATATTTTTATGCCATAAAAATATTTATTATTTTCTACACATGATTTCATCATTTAATCAGATGCACTCTACTCATGTAATCTAACTATAAGACTACAAATAATGCAAAATAGAGTCCTATTGCTAAGAGTAGGATTTTCCTACCTCTAAGGACTCTAACGGTGGGAAAAATATTATTGTAGGAGGATAAACCCCCACCTCCATATGTGGCCTCATGGGGTTACCAAATTCATCCTCCAAAAATGCTCCATTTATGCTCCGTTCAGGCTTCCAAGCAAAACCCACTTCAAATTTCGTGAAAGTTCCATCTGCATCTTCTCCAAAAACTCCCAACAACATCTTAAGAATCGTAGCTCTACTTCAACCTTGGTATCAATGGGCGTATATGGTACAAATATCATGGAATACATTAAGGCCCCGTTTGGTTGTCCCAAAATGATAAATTGGATCATTAATAAATTGCTCCATTTATAAATTGGCTCATTAATTGTGTTTGGTTTCATTAATGAAATAATTCATTAATTGCCCCATTTTAGCTCATGTGCAAAATCTGAAATTGAATCATTTCACAAAAAATGTGAATTGAATTCATTTGAAATAGGAGTCACATTAAGTGCATGTCCCCTCTCCCTCTCTCTTTCCCTCCCCTCTCCCTCTCTTGATTTGTTTTTATCTTTTTTTCATAGAACCTTAACATCAATTTCAAATTACCAAACATTGTGTAAAATTGGATTTAACTCATTTCAAATTCACTCATTTATAATTCACTAATTCACAATGAACCAATTTACATAATCAAACAATTTGCGCAACCAAACTGGGCCTAAGAAAATGTTGTTTTAAAGTGGAAGAATGGTGGGGTAATGGTGGTGGAATGGTGGGAGAATCCCTCCCATTGTGGAAGACCATCCTCTCTCTCTCTCTCTCTCTCTCTCTCTCTCTCTCTCTCTCTCTCACACACTCTCACTTCTTGCATTTCCCCCCAAAAAATGGCCAAACAAGCCTTAATAAAACACCCTAAAACATTAAATTCTCATTTTTCCAAATCTGGGCTCACTAGAGCTTGAGAGCTCAACGATCCAATGGCAAAAATTGTGGCAGTGCACAAGGGAAAACTGATCGAAATATTTTTGAGACACGTCATTCGAATAACATGCCTATCTTGTTCGAGCGATATCTCCACCCCGTTCGAAGTCTGGCTTCACGCGACCTTCGTGCAACCTACAACTGTAATGAAGTGACATCTCATTTGAAGCCCTGTTTCGTGCGACGTTCGCGCGACAATCCCATCTCGCTTCTAACGACAAGCCTGTATCATTAGAATGACCCTTGTTTATATTATTTTATTTTTTTCAATTTTTAACCCATAATTTTCCTATAATTATCATCAACCCCACTTCAGTAAGTATTAGAGTACGATATTACAAACTTCCTTCCTTGGGGAATTTTATCCCAAAAATTCTTGATCCGTTAATCCTTAAGCTTATGGGGTTCACCAACTTCTATTCTAAGCCATAGAAATCCTCCAAGACTAAATCATCGAAGTTATCAACACTAAGGTCACCCTATGTTCCTTTATACAGGGTTTATCACCAAATAATCAATATGAAACATGCTCTAATGCTCACTATCCTGCCAACCATTAATGTCATATAATCGACTCCGCGTCTCCACTCACTTGATGATCATATCCAAATAATTTCTAGAACCACATACCTTAGTACCCAAGTCATACCGAAAACTCCATGGGAAAAATCCTCTCTATTGATCGACACTCACCTAATGTGAATCGTAGTACAACCACTCATAGTATTTACCACCAAGGTCTAATCCAGCTTAGGACTGAACATCATCCATTTCACAAATTCTTAGGCTATCCTGACTACATAACTCTCATGACTCGCCAATTACCATATTATGTTATTCTCTCACTCCAAGGAGTAATTTTCTTATTAAGTCCTCACGATGCGTTCGACTTGCAGCTTCCTCCACGTCACTCTGATGAACCTAATACTACCCTAGGTATCTCACCTTTGAGTACTCTCTACAGCCTTACTCTAATCCGTTCATCATGGCAAAGCATCACTGTGATAAGACTTCCTTGATTTTTGACACTATACAATCTTCTCAAGTCATCATTCCGCTCTTTGCAACCAAAGCCACTGGCTGCCCTGCCGACCAGTCGAAAGTCTACTAATCCTAAGAAAGATCAATACTATGATCAAATCATGTGGCCGAAAGCGCATCCACTCTTACACAGAACTTTATACAATAACAATAATGCCTCGGATGGGGCGCACCCAATTACCGAGCTACATTGACCATACCCGGTCCATCACACTCTACTAGACCCAATCGCGTCGTACCATGACATGGCACCAATTTGAGTCACCACTTATGAAAATATTGATCCTCGATTACCGAATCAAAAGGGACACATAAAAGTCAAAATAAATGAGCAATCATTTTGGGAAATTTTACCCATAAGTGTCTGACTATGATTTACGAAAGTGAACCTATGCCATATGCTTGAAGTCATGTCACTCATTCCCAAAATCCTCATTGGGAATTAATCCTAGCGACATACCAAGGCTTGGGTCACTAGCCGTAACAAATCAAATTAAAATCATTTACTCTCATAACACGAAGCAATATACGAATTGGTAGCCCTCTAAGGAGTCAATGTCTGACTTCCCTCCTTGGAAACAAGGCCTTACCCTTCACATCCTTGGCACACATGAACCATTCTGATTGGTGCATACCTCATGCCCTTTTTTAACTATGAGTGACGATGTCACCAACCTATTACACCTAGGTTATTATCTCCCTTATTATATTGTGATTGAAATCCCAAACTCCCCTAGGCATTACTTAGTTCAATCGAGGCACTCACCTCACCATGTCCCTTAACCAAACGATATTGTCACCAAACTTACTTTTTTGTTCTTCCCATATAGAATTTACATGGTGACCATGCCCACCACCATTGGCATTGTAAGGGTAGTAACTATCACACAGGGATACATGTTCTAATCCGTACCGTCTTGGCAAGAGGTGAGAAGAACTAGTCCTTACATTACTAAGGCTACCCTAGCACATACCATCGCTACATCGATATTATAATCATGTTTCGATGTTACACCACCTCGGTTTCCATTTTAAAGTATCCACATGGAGTCATCACCCTAAATCTCGAGTACATTTCCTAGTACATCTTAAAACCGAGTATCACCACACCCATACTAGTCATTCCATGACATCCAAACACCACTCCTATAATGACACAAGCTATCACCCTACCTTAGGAATTACACTACCAATATGTGCTGATTTAGGAAGCCACACCCTACACGTACACTATACGACCAACAATCTAGGATCATCACCTGATCCTCAACACAATTAGTTCTAGGATGCCAATGCTCCTTCATACCGAACTAACTGATCTTTTAAGGACACCAAACACGTTTTATGAAACCTTACTCAAGACCCGATAAGATTTCATCACTCATAATCTACAAACCATTCAATACCCACATTATGATTACTCAGTTCCCGCAAGGACACTAGTCCACGTGTTTCCACCTATTTTTCACCTTAACTATCAAACACATCAAGGCGTCACAACATTCGATCTTTATCCTCAATGACACCACACATTATTTGTCTTATGGGAACCTCAAAATTCCTATAAACTACTCTTCCACTAGGATTTCCTCACACCTAGCCATTACCTCGGTGGCTAAAATGAGTCTTTACACTCATATAATAATCGTATCCTTCTTCCAAGCGGTCGTGACCACATGCCACGTACATATCACAACTGATACTACTAAGGCTTATGGCGGGGTATAGGACATCGCCTATAACCTATAAAACTCAAGGTCTGCCTCATCTGATCCTCATTGAATGTTCAATCATGGCAACTAAATTGCCTCATAACACCATGCCATGTGCTAATCTACAAGTTAACATGAGTATATAGATCTTAGTAGGATATGGGATGTCGGGTATTTCCTATAAATACCAAGGCCTATACCATAGACACCATGTGGGATCCTATTCCCTAATACCACATTATACATCTCACATAAAGGTTCACAGTTTTTCCACTATTAGCATACACAACTTCACATGTTCACCGCACTATCATTAAGTATGATCGATATCACCCTAAGGATCAAATTTTCCTCATTATATTACCAACGTTAGCTACCCGTAAGAGCCACACCTAAGGGTTGTTTACCTTTTAATCACTAATCGTCAGTGCCTAGTCATGATACCCTAACCATCAACCTCTACCACTGACCATGTGTAATTTGTTCCACATGCACAATGGGCATCATTTCACTCTATTACTATCCCAGAAGGTTCTACGTCATCAAGGATTGGAACATAAGCACCTCACACTAACAACCACAGTGTCACAACTATTTTCTCACAAGGACACCCGTAAATTACTAACATATAATTAGAAGCGCGCAAGCAATTTATAACTATTAAATTAATCGCATGCCACCTGGTACTAATTTACTTGTTGTGGTAACCTCTCTGACTTTACCATCGAGGACACGAATTAAACCGTCACCAAACTAGCATGAACGATCGAAACCAATACCGACATCGAAAGATCTAATACCGACCTCATTTTGTCACTATCAAAAGGAACCTTAAACTTATATCTCTGATACCATTTGTAACGCCCCTGCCCGGATTTATAGGTTATCTGTAGTCAAACCGGTCTGACTCTAGTTTTAAGTGTGAAGTGCAATGAAACAATATATATTTCAAAATCTTATGTCCAAAGTGGTGTCATATTATCCATCAATGTATTAGCATTGTTTCTTTCAAAATCTTATGCAATGGTGAAACAATTGGTAAGATATCCCGGGAACGTGGACTTAGACAAGGCAATCCACGATCCCCATACCTTTTTTGTCAGTTCAAGATTCCCTTTCTCTCCTCTTGTATAATGTTGTTGAATCAAACATATTGTCGGGGCTTAAAATAAAATAAAAATAGCCCCACCTTGTCCTATATTTTCTTTGCTGATGATTCCATTATTTTCACTATAGCCACTAACAAAAAGTGTTTATAAATTCTTTCATCCCTTACTTATTATGATGATGATTCAAGACAGAAAATAAATTTTGATAAATCCAATGCTTTTTCCAACCCAACACTGGAGGAGAATGTTAAATGATTGATTTGCAATCACCTCAATGTCTCTAAAATGGATCCCAATTCGAAATACTTGGGTTTCTCCTCGCTATGGGGGAAATAAAAGTGGGAGGCCCTTAACTTGATCATTAATATGGTAGGTAATAAATTTTATGGATGGAAGAAGAATTTATTTTTTCCTGGAGATAGAGAGACCCTTATTAAGGATGGGTTGCAAGCCATTCCAACTTACTCTATGTCTTATGTGTTACTACCAAAATAAACTGTGAAAATATTAATACCTTGCTAAAAAAAATTTGGTGGGGAGGACATGAAGATAAAAAGAAGATTCACTATAAGAAATGGAGTATTATGACAAATCATAAAGGTATTAGTGGAATAGGATTTAGATACTTACATAGTTTTAACTTAGATCTCCTTTTTAAATAAGCATGGAGACTAATGAATGCTCTGAAATGTATGTGGGGTGAGATGTTGAAGTCTATTTAATTCCCAAAAGGAGTTTTTTGAACTACTAAGAAAGGTGCTAGTCCTTCAAAAATTTGAACGAGTTCTTTAGAGGGAATGATTAGGCACATATTCTTCATATTTATCCCCTTAATTTCGGTATTTTTATGATCCCGTGCATTTTAAATAGCTTGGATTTGTCTCGTATTTATGCTACTAACCTCTTTTGGCAAGTATTTCGTGTTTTGTGTATTTCTCATGTGTTTTACAGGTATTTCATGCAAGTTAGTGCGAAGGAGAACTCAAAACAGTGAAAGAAACCAAGAAATGGAGAGTTGAAGGGCATTTTTGTAATTTTTCAACCTTAGTCCGGAGGTGGGTCCAACTATAAAGTTGAAGAGATCTAAATTACATGAACACTGGAAAAAACGGCACCTCAATCCGAGCTACGGTGAAGAAGTTACGATGTTTTGAAGTTGCACGATAATGGACCGGTCCGGTCATGCGAAATCCTGGCATTTATTATGAAGATTAAGAGGTGCATAGCTAGTAAAAACTTGCGCAACAAGCAATTCTAGCTGTCAAATTCGTGCTACTTGGTGCTATAAAATACCAAGCCCTACCTCATGTCAAAGGGAGTCGAATTCTAGAGAGTAGAATAGAATTTTAGAGAGAGAAAGTCAGATTTTAGAGAGTCTTTTTAGTTTTCTTTGGTAGAAATTTTCATAAACCCTAGTTTTTGAAGTTTGTCTACTATTAAAGATTCAAAGTTCTATTCAAGATTCATCATTCATCCATTGCAAGTAATTTTAATTTATTGTTTTTACTGCTTTCCTAGTTACTTTAATTAATTGTTGATTTCTAGTTTTCCATTCCCAATTCAAGTCATGTTCTCAATTTTCTAGAGTTAGTTATGAATTCCTACACTTTAATTTGTAAGTTTTATTTTGATTTCATCATGTTAAGCTAAGTTTTTAAGGGTTGGGATGCATGAACCCATCCCAATGTAAATTACTTATGTAGAAAATAGAATTTAAATTAAAAATTTGAAAGAGTCGTGCGAGACAATTTTACAACCATTGTAGATCTTTTAATCTCTCTTGCCCTAGGTACTTGGGATGTTTAAGAATATGATGTGCGTAAAATTATTTATCACCGCTTTATATTTACCTTTGATTTCATATGGTGCGGGCTTGATCCTCATATATGTAATGCTTAGGATCTATAAAGACTGGATTCATTCAAATTTATAATTTACAATTCTAGGTTTCTATACGGTAAATTACTAGGGTTAGGGGAATTGTATTCCAACCTACTTTCTCATTCATATTATTTAATTTAACTTCTTTATATACTTATTTTTTTCCTTTCCAACCATCATCATCTTTTTCATTTTTTCTTTAGAAGTAATAAATCAATTAAATTCTATCAACCATTCCCTGTGGATTCGATACCCAGACTCGCCACTATACTCCTTAAGAAGTGTAGTTACAAGTTTAGGTTTTTTTTTGTATTGATATTGGAAGCCGATAACAACGACTAGCGTATTACACGGACGCTCGGTTTTTACACTCGATCAACTACTAAGAAAGGTGTTAGTCCTTCTAAAATTTGAACGAGTTCTTTAGAGGGAATGGATCTCTTCATTATAGGTCATAGATGTAAAGTTGGAAATGGTAAGAAAATTTTGGTTTAGGGAGCAAAAAATTTCAAGCTTTCATCAGAGAAAAGCCTACAAACTCAAGCCATGATAATAAGTGAGCTTATCAATATTAACACGGGTGATTGGGATAGGGAAAAACTCGACAACTCTTTTCACTAATTTGGTTGTCATCTTATTCAATCCATCCCCATTACATAACCAGCAAAGGGGATAAAATGGTCTCATACTTTAGGAGAAATGGAATTTACTCTATGAGATCCAATTATATAGAAGCTGTGAAAAGGAAACTCAAGAAAAACAATCCCTAACATATCCTCCCCCTTTTATTAAAGCCTAAAACTATGGAACACCATTTGGTCTATGAACGTCCCTCGAAAAATCTATCACTTTTGGTGGAGGGTGTGTCAAAATGCCCTGGCAAAAAAAGAAAGCCTCTATGTCAAAAATTGTACGCCTAACCTAGGTGTCCAAGATGTAGGAGGGAACCCGAAATCATAATTCATATCCTATTTAGATGTAAAGGAGTTGGGGATTTTTGGGATAAAAGAGGGTGTGGGTTGGTAGTTTACTACTGACGACCATTCGACATTGAAATGTTGCCCCCAGTTGGTTATTGATAAGAATAACAATTTAAAAATTATCGTTGATGTAAAAATCTAGACTAAGTCTAATTAATCAATCACAGATAATATTTGTAAGTAAAAACAAGAAACAATAAGGTTTTTAAAGTTTTTCGACCTATATAGAAAAACTTACGTCCACTATACTTTTTATTGCCTTGTGTTTGTCTTTCAATCACTTGCCCTTGGTAAAGGGATTACAACGTATTTATAGCCCAGTAGGAATACCAAGAGATGGAATGTTAAAGGATGGAATGCCTTTATAAATTAGGCATTTACATAAGTCCAAAAAGTTCATAATATTTGTGGCCGTTGGCATTTTGCTGACAGTGTTAGTCGGCCTCCCCACTGTTGGTCGGGCTTCCCGGTGTTGGTCGACATTCCACTATGATGGTCGGCATTCTAAGCCTTAATCGTTGGTTATTCCTTACTGACTAGGATTATTGCCATAGTGGATGATATGTGTTTATTCCGGATTGGTCCATGTAAGTGGGTAAATTTTGGCATCAATAGAAGCCCCTAATGTTCCATGCTTAATTCGTGCTTGAAAGTACGGAGAATTTAGTTCTGATAGTAGCTCGGGCTACATTTCTGATGCTTGGCCAATTGCCAACTTTCCACACTTGTAAAATTATTAGCTTTGTTGATGGCTTATACTGGTGCTGTCATTTTTGTAAATATCCAAACTTGTAACGAATCGTTTTGGGGCAAATACATTTTTTTCTGCTTGCCTGCCAAAATTTCAATCATCGGTTTGCTTTAATCATTACGTTCATTAGTTTTCGAGGTAATTAATAAAAGGTGGTAAAATCCTGATCATCTCTCACCTCAAACCCTCTGAGTTTATTCTGTAATTTCTTGAGCTTTCATACGATCGTTCTTCCTGTCTTTTAGTTCTTGCTGAATCCTTGAGTCTATCTAAGAATTCTTTCTCTTTTTTTTCTTCAAATCAAATCATAGTTTACGTTGTTGTTTCTCTAGACGAGTTTAGAAAATAATGGAACATACCAGATTGGGTAGACTTAGAGTTTCCCAATCCCCCTGTAGACGTTTTTTCTTTGCCTGAGGGTCATTGGATCCCTTACTTATTTGTTACTGAGTGTGGTTTTACCTTTCCCCCAAATCAGTTTTGTCAAGAATTTTGTCAACACTACACCAAAATGGGAAAATTGTCACCTTTCAGCCGGCCAGCCTTGTTAAGGTCATTGACTGTGACAAAAAACACGCGTTTTATGTCACGGTCATTGACCTTGACACGACCGTGACAACTAATTGTCACGGTTAATGACCGTGACAAGTCCGTGACAAATTTACTTGTCACGGACTTGTAACGGTCATTGACCGTGACAATTCTTTAAATACTTGTCACGGTCAATGACCTTGACACGACCGTGACAATATTTGCAGCAAAAACCCTATCCCCTTCTTTTTCCCCTACCGTTGTTCCCTCCCTCTCTCTCTCTCTCGACGCTGCTCTCTCTCTCTCTACTTTCAGGTCGATTTTCTCTCTCTCTCTCTCTCTCTCTCTCTCTCTCTCTCTCTCTTCCATTTATATATATGTTTGTGTGTATATTTATGTGTGTATGTGTATATATATATATGTGTGTATGTGTGTGCATGTGTGGGGGGTGGGGCAGGGTGGGGGTAGGGGTGGGGCGGGGTGTGGCAGGGTGGGGCAGGGCGGGGTGTGTGCGTGTGTATATGTATGTGTATGTATGTGTATATGTGTGTGTACGTGTGTGTATATATGTGTGTGGTGGTGTGTGGTGGGGGAGGGGGTGGTGGAGGGGGGCAGGGGGTAGGGTGGGGTGTGTGTGTAGGTGTGTGAGTATGTGTGTGGCGGGGGGAGGGGGGCAGGGGTGGGGCACCCATTTAATAACTTTATAAATATTTGAAAAAACATAATATTACAAAATTGAAACGAAATGGTATTGACGGAACTTACACATACGTTATAATATAGAATCTCAAGATAAAAAAATGTACAGTAAAACTCCAAATTGATACGAAATTAAAAAAAATAAAGGACGTGTTTGGAATTATGTATTGTGATCTTATGTTGAAAATTATTAGATAGAAAAAGAAAAATATAAAGTGAGATAACCTTAGAATCTAATTAGGCTAAAAATATAATGGCATCAACTAACATATATACACAACACTAAAAGTAGACATCAATTTTATAGATTTTTACTTTATAATTCAATATGGGTTATACTCCCACATAGTTCATCAACAAATATTGTAAGAACATTGTGAAAATAATAAACATCGGGAGGGGGGCAGGGGGTGGGGGTGGGGGTGGGTGGGGTTTTGAATATTATTTACATTTACATTTTTGGATATTATTTACATTCAAAATAAATAATTGATAATAATTGGATAATAATTGGATAATAATTGATATTTTCATTCAAAATAAATATTTCATTCAAAAATATTGGATAATAATTGATATTTTCATTTAAATTGATAATAATTTTATTCATGAAATTAATTCAATTAGGTAAAACCTTAGATAATTTTTTAACAGAATTTGATAATATTATATAAAGTTTAGTAAATTTACAAAATGTTGCCAATTGTATGTTTTTAGGAATATCATTAGTTAGAATCCATACACATGCATGTTGTTAGAAAGTCTTAAATTTAATTCTCACTTTAATTTGTAGAATCTCTGTACTTGGTTGGATTTATCCCTTTATGATAATGAAATTTATGCTCCAATTATAATTATCTCATGTCAAAATTTTATTGATAAACAATATATGTAGTTGTCACAGTCGTGGTGGGGGGAGGGGGTGGGGTGTGTGTGTGTGTGTGCGTAGGTGTGCGTGTGTGCGTGGCGGGGGGGGGAGGGGGGGTATGTGTATATGTGTGTGTATGGTGGTGTGTGGTGGGGTAGGGGGGTAGTGGGGGTGGTGTGTGGTGGGGGAGCTGATAATATTTTGTTATAATTTGTGGGGGGAGGGGGTGGGGGTGGGGTGTGTGTGTGCGTAGGTGTGTGCGTGTGTGCGTGGCGGGTGGGGTAGGGGTGTGTGTATGTGTACTATTAACATTTTTTTTTATCTGTACTAATAACATTTTTTTTACAGCAAAAATGTCTCCTTCAGATATTAAGGCGAAGATGATGATGATGTTTATGATGATGTCGTCTGGGTTCGGTGGTAGCGGAGGCGACGAGGGCTCCTCCACCCCTAGGCTCCCCAAATATGGAAAATTTGGGATTACCGTCGAGAACAAGTCGGAGCTATTAGCGAGATCCCTCGAGCTGCTAAAGACGGTTATCGGCCCGGGGTTTATGAGTTGGAAGGAGGTGCCATATGAGCTCAAGTTAGCTGTTTGGGCGGCACTATAGGTAATATATTTATATTTATATTTATATGAATATTTCAATTTCAATTTCAATTTCAATTTCAATTTCAATTTCAATTTCAATTTCAATTTCAATTTCATATTTATATTTATATTTATATTTATATTTATTCGCAACTAACATTGTATTTGTTGGACAGGAACAATTCAACTTGGATCCAAAGCTACGCGATTCCGTCTTGGAGCAGTTGAGGGAGCAACACAAGACGTGGAAGAAAAATATGCGAACACGGTACTTTGGGAAAACACGAGAGTCCATTATACAGTGGCGCGGATCCGTCCCGCCCAAGGAGCCGATCTCATTGGCACAATGGCAAAAGTTCATTGACAATGAGATCGAGGATCGACAATTGGCATCTCGCCAATCGGGGAGGGAAAATCGGGCAAAAAAGACGGACGTGCACTACTCCGGCCGGACCTCTTACGCTGAGGTGGAGCATAGGATGCAGGTAAGATTTAATTTATCTATAACTACAGAAATATATTATTCTTCATTATTTTACTTTGTGGGGCCGATACTAATTTTACTTTACTTAATTTTATTTCAGGGGGTAGGGAGTGGGCCAGGGGGTAAGCCACATAGGCTCGATACTTATGTGGCTCTTCGGACGAAGAAGGGGAAGGACAAGGAGGTGTCCCCGAGCGTCGCGGCCATGATTGTAAGTAATCCGACAGTTTAATTATTGTTAATTACGTTATAATTTTTTAGTTTACTTATTTTACTAATCATGTGTTTTTTGTCGTTTCAGGCAAAGATTAAGGAAGTGCATGAGTCGCAGTCTGATGCCGACAAGGCATCTTTGTCCACAGACGCACATAGCCAAGTGCTTGGCTCTGATCGCAAGGGGAGGACAAGGGGAGTGATCTCGCGGGTGGCCAAATCTAGGATCATCGGATTGGAGACGAGCGACACCGGGTTGGCTCGAACGGTGGATTCACACGACGCGAAGCTGTCCCGTTTGGAGGCGACGGTCCAAGATATGTACGCATTCATGAAGTGTACGTTGGGTGGAGATAATAAAGGGAAAGGGAAAGGGAAGGAGAAGGAGAAGGCGGTGGAGGAGGAGGTGCGGGAGGATGAGGCGCAGGATGACGAGGATGTGGACCTCGCTGCTTCATCACCGACACGTTCGTACTTCGATGATCCACTTCCCTATTTGCCGCCCTTCAACAGACCATTGTCGACACTTGGTTGGCCGAGCGTGTTCATATTGGACGTATTTGATGGCCAGCGGATAGGGCGGGGGTTGAGGGACCCGAATATCATCGAGGGTGGAATAGTCCATAGACGTGTGCTTCAAGAGATGGAGTCCCGGGTGCTCGTCACGCATGTCATACCCGGGAAGGAGAACTCCCTATTGTGGTTGCGCGAACAATGCGGCACGACGTATATTAGTGGGTGCGTCAATTCGTATGTCGTGTGGCCTACTCACCTCCTCAGTTTTATCCAAGACATGTAGTAACATTATTTTTAAGTTTGTCCATTTTAATTATATTTGTATTATATCGTCATGTATATTATTTTTACTTTGAATATTTGGATTATATCGTCATGAATATATATTTGCATCATCTTTAGTTTGTGTTGGATATATGATGTTTGGAACAGGTACAACGTTGCTATAACAGGTACAAATATACTGCTGGACAGTGGCAGTGGCCATACTGCCCAGCAGATTTTTTTTAAATTCTGCCTAGAATTGTCACGTTCATTGACCGTGACACGTCCGTGACAAAATTGTCACGTACGTGTTACGGTCAATGACCGTGACAAATCTGGGCAAGAGGGGTCACGACTTTGTCACAGTTTATAACCGTGACAAACGTGTCACGGTCATTGACCTTGACACGACCGTGACACAAAATGCGAGTTTTGTGTCAAGGTCAATGACCGTGACACGACCGTGATAAAAAAATTTGTCTTGCCTCGAAATGTCACGGTCATTGACCTTGACAAGTTGGATTTGTCAAGGTCAATGACCTTGACAAATGGGCAGATTTGGTGTAGTGCAATATTTTGACATTGTATCTGCTAGAGTAGCTCCCAATACGTGGAGTGTTTTCAATGGTGTTCATATGTTCAATCAACTTCATAGGACCCACATAGGCATTCCCAAAATTATATTTTGTTATAAGTGGGTCACCAGTGATAATACTTACTATTTAAAAACTAGGGTTATAAATAGAGCTTTAGTGGTTAACCTTACCGATTCCAATAGGGATTACTTTGACGATGAGGTGATTGCCAAAAATTGGCAATATGCCCCTCTACAAAGGGATGAAGTGTATAGTGGGTCAAAATGTCCTCATGAAGTCCATAAGATAGGTTGTTTCAAATTTTTACATAACTTTGTTAATAACTTTTCTCATGAAATGTTAATTAATCACTAGTTGCTTGTTTACTTGCAATTTATAGGAAGAGGAAGTGTCCCAAAAACGGTGACATTAACCTTAATAAGCTCAAGATCCTCTGGGGACTTCATCAGAAAATTGGCGAGGAACATACTAGGTCGGCATTATACTTGCTGAAATACAGGATTTCTATCACCTCCTTTATTGCTCGTCCTTCTGTAGTTGCTCCTACCATTGTGCTTGACTTAGACTAGGACCCAGTGTCCACATCATCAAGTAGTGGTGAACTTACTGTTGGTCTCTCTTTATCCTTGGATTCTAACATTCCTCTTTTTTCTGTTATGAGAAGAGAAAGTTCCTTAATATCATGGGAGATGTTTCTACCCCTGGCTCTACCAAATCTTCTACTGGTGGGGCCAGTAATAAAAAAGATATTGGGAAGAAAACCCCAGATAAGAAGGGTGAAGAGTCCCTTCTTAAATGTATAAGAAAAATTCTTTCTTCCAGACTTGTTGAAGGAACTGTTGATGTTGCCGACCAACAGAACTTGGTCTATTTATCTATTATTGACACTGGTTCTCCTGTGGCCATAGGTACTGGTTCAGCCATGCATTTGTTAAATTTGGTATTTTGTCAAATTATAGGGGTGTTGCCTCTGCCATGCCCCATTTGAAAATATCTGAAAGGGTTGCTCAAAGCCTTGCCTTGGTAAGTGTTCTATCTTCTTCATACTTGTACTTTTTTGCTATTTTCTTGTACTAATTTGGCTTCTCTATTTGTAATTTTTAGTTGATTTTAACCATATGTTGGAGAAGGACGATGCACTTCATTCTTCTTAAAACGATGAAGAAGAGGATTTTGAAGTTTAGAACAAGTCCTTGCTTAACTCCCAACAAGCATTGGAAACAGAGAAGCAATCTTGGGAGAACAAAATAAAAACTGCTGAGGAGGCTCAGAAGAAAGTTGAGAATGAAATTATTGCAGCTCGAAGACAAATGTCTGAGTTAGAGAAGAACTTGTTTGCTGAGAAGGCCAAGAGGGTGAAGGATAGGGAAGCCTATTTTAATAAGGGATGGGATAAATCCATCACAGATGCTTCTGTCCAAATCGAATATGTGAAGAATAAGTTTTACAAGGATGGTTGGTCGGCAGCACTTTCTGAAGTTGGCACTCCACATGAGTCTGAGCTATTCCTCAGACATGATCCTAGTTCCCCACCAAACTTGGATAAGGAAGTTGAAGATGACGTGGGATTAGGGGATTCCACCCTTGTTTAGGAACCTACAGCCGACCAACTACATATAGTTCCTAAGTCCTCTCTCCCTAAAACTTGTGAGCAAATCACTCCACCTATTCATGTCTCCAATCAAGTTGAAACTTCTACTGATAGGGAGAAGGTGTAGACTTTCTCGACAATCATCCTTTTTCTTTTTTATCTTAATTTCTTTTTTATTTCCTTTCAATGTATTTATAATCTGACTTTTATTAATGAAAATGTCTCTGCCCATGTATTCTTTCGATTACTGCTTCAAACTCTTTATTCTATTGTTGATTGAATATTTCTTTACTCTTTTTAGTTCATAGCCAAAATGGACCAACTTTCCTCTACTAACTCCAAGCTACTCAAAAGGTGCAATAATCTTTTCAAGGCTGGTCACATGCCTTTGTCCGAGGAAGATTTGTCAAAGTTACTCGGGGCTGACGTTTCAGATCAAGCCAAGGAATCCTACTTTTACTATAACTATCTTCTTGATCGGGAAGTATCTAATAATATGGATTACTTTGAAATGTAGAAGAACTTTAAGAAAATCAAAAAGAAGCCAAGGCTCTCCTACATGCTTATTATGAGAAGAAGTACAAGGCTCTAAGGGAATCTTGGGGTTTTGAGGAAAAAATAGAGAAATATGCCTCTTCTTTTAGGAAGAACGAGTTTTTTCTCAAGTGCCATTGCCAAGTTGTTGAAAATAACAGTTTAAGAGAGGAGTTGAACTCTTTGAAGGTTACTTCAACTACTATTGCTGCTGATGAGGGAGTCTCATTTTTGGAGAATGATCTAAGAGAAGAACTGGAGTCTTTGAAAAAAATCTAAACCTTCTACTTCCTCCCGATCAAGAGAAAGACCTGGTCGAGCTGCAACTGATGAAAGAAGAACACAACATACACTTGCAAATCATGCTGCAAAAATAAAAGCCAAGAATTTAACCATTGCTGAGATGTCCAAAAAGATCCAAACCCAGGGCGAGCAACTTGCCACCCAGTCTTCTCAACTGCAAATCAAGGATGGAGTGCAGACGAAATTGTAACACCAGATTGAGAGATTAATTTTCCAGTTTCACAAGCAACCTAGAGAAGTTTGGATGGAGGGGTACAATGAGGCTCTTGGTCATTTTGATGAACGTTTTAGTCAAGCTTAGTGTGAAGGCTATAAATGGGGCTGGACCAATTGCCTAATAGTTATAAAGGTTGAGTAGGACAGTAGACTACGGTATTGGGCTTATCCAGGACTTTTGGAGTGTCCAGATCCTCCTTTTAAACTGGATATTAGCTGGATCCCTATAAAAATCATTCCGCAATGCTTGATCTCCAAATACTTAGGGTATTATAGTCTGCATGACGAGCTATAAATAGTTCATCCTCCGCATCTATTAGATGCTCTAAGTGGAAGAAATAGGAGAATTCTTCAAGATTTCAACTTCATCAACTCCCATACACATTGGATGATCCTCCAATAGGCATGGAACTAGCACCGAGCTCCTCTAAATCTAAAGGAAAGCGTCCAGTAGAATAGTCTTGAACAAAATTTGTTCCTATAATTCAATTATGAACAATATTTTCATGTAATGATCATTTATATGAATGAAATTATATTTGATTAACTTATTTTTTCAATTTCTGGTTGCGAATGACTTCTTTGTTTCATCAGTTCTATTGATACACTTAGGCATTTGCCCAAGTTTAGTACCAATTACTAATCAGATTATCATAGGTTCTATTGATATACTTAGATTTCTAAGTTTGGTATCAGTTACATTTTATGTGATCACAGGTTCTACTAGCACACTTAGATTTAAATACAAGTTTAGTACTAGTTACCCATGTTATTTCCATAGGTTCTACTAATGCACCTAAATTTTTAGGTTTAGAATGAGTTACCAATGGTGACCAGACGTATGTGGAATATGTGTCTACATTCCTTTTTAGGAATCTTCATAATGTTCTTCCGCCATTTTTCCCCATTTGAATTGATTTATCCCTGATTGTGTTGACCAAGTATTAAGGACTTAAAGTCCTAATTTAACTTGGATTTTTGGATGCAGTTGATAAGCTTTTGCTTGTGCCGACTGACTGTGATCATCAATCAACTATGTGGTTGTTGTTCTTGATAGTGACGACCAACGATTTGAGAGATCACCAATCAACTACGTAGTGGTTGTTCCGAGAAACTTTTGCATGTTTACCAACCAAGCGATCAAGTGTGTGGTGATGTATATCATCAGTACTCCAAAAAAATTGAAAAAAATGGAGGAAATCATCATTTTATTGATACTAAAATGACATGATTACAAAGATGTGTCTCATTACATTATCGGTAATATTTCCTAAGATGCTCAGCTTGCCAAGGATTTTTTAAACTTTTATCCTTCCAAAGTCTCAATTCTGTAAGTACCTGGTCGGACAACTGCTAAGATACGATATGGCCCATGATAATTAGCTTCAAGTTTGTTGGTCTTCTGAATCACCTTCTTGAGCACATAATTCCCTTCCTTGAAGTTGGTAGGCTTCATACTTTTGTTATAAAATCATGTTGTTCTTTGTTGGTAAGAAACATTTCTCAAGGATTTATCATTTCGCACTTCCTTCAGCATATCTAGGTCTAATCTTCGCATCAAAACACTAACAGGAGAATTAAAATTCAACACTCTGTGGGTTGGAAAACCCAGTTCAACTGGTATCACCGCTTCAGTTCCAAGCGCCAACATGTATGGTGTTTCTCCAGTAGCACTCCTTAGATTTGTTCGGTATGCCCATAAAATGGAGTGTAGTTTTATTAATCCAATTTTCTTTAGCCTCACCAAGTCTTTTCTTTAATCCATTGAGCAGAGTCTTGTTCGTCACTTCAGTTTGCCTGTTGCTTTGAGGATGACATGGAGCAGAGTGCAGCTTGTGAATGTTTGATTGGGCACAATAGGCAGTAAATTCTTCATAATCAAACTATGTGCCATGATTTGTGATGAAGGCGTAAGGAAAACCATATCTACAAATGATGTTTCTCTAGATTAACTGGTAGACCTTATCATAGGGCATGTCTATCAATGGTTCTGACTCAACCCATTTTGTGAAATAGTCCACAGCCATGACCAAGTAATTAAATTTTCCTCGGGTGGTCGGCAGCGGCCCAACCAAGTCTATTCCCCACATAACGAATGGCCAAGGTGAGGTGATCAAAGTTAGAGAAGCTTATCGAATTTTACGAATGTTGAAGTACCTTTGGAACTTATCACATCTCCTGGTGAAAGCTGTATATTCTTCTCTCATAGTTGGACAATAGTATCCATGTGTATTAATTCACTGAAAAAATGATCTTCCTGCCACGTGAGCCCCATAAGACTCTTAATGGACTTCTTCTATCAAGTCTTGAACCTCCATTGGATGGACACAGCGCTGGAGAGTAGCTGTTAACCCTCTTCTGTATAGTAATCCCTTTTCTAGCACATATCTTGCTGATTTATACTTACTTTTTTTTGCCTCGATTAGATCTACTGGCAGGATTAATTTTTCAATATAAGATTTAATGGGATCCATCCAAGATGGCTCCATATCTATTGTGATGAAATTAATCATTAAATCTTCATCAATACTCTTGTTGGTCAAAATTTTAATGGGAATAGTTCTTCGAAGCTCGATTCTGGTGGCTGATGCTAGCCGAGCAAGTGCATCAGCTCAAGCATTCTCTAATGTTGGAATTCTGCTTACTTGAATAGCTGGAAATTTGGCTAAGACTTCCACCTCCTTGTCTAAGTATCTTGTCATTAGCTCTCCTTTGGCTCCATATAAACTCAGAATTTGATTCACCGCCAATTGAGAATCACTGTGTGCTACAACTTGCTCGACGTTCAGCGATTGAGCTAGACTTAATCCCACAATGAGAGATTTATACTCTGCTTTATTATTTGAGGCCTCAAACTGGAATCGTAGAGCATATTCAATATATGTTCCATCAGGAGTGTTGAGTATTATACCTTCTACACTTCCTATTGCACAAGATAATCCTTCTACATACAAGTTCTATACGGGGATGTCATCATCAAATGCTTAGTCTGATAATATCCCATGATGGAATATTTTACTCCTTGTTTCCTCATATATTTTGGCTATCTCCTGTGCTCTAGTCGACGTCTATGGTAGGTCAGCAACAATTTCTTCTGAGTTTTCCCTTAATGGGGTTTGCTCGGGGTGTTGGTCGTTTATGACATCACTTGGGTTGTCCCCCATTTGGATTTGCTATGCGTGAGTTCTTCGTTGCTCAAGAACCTCTGAATAAGTTAATTTAGCAATGAAATATGCCACAACTTGGCCTTTTAGTGAGGATCGTGGCTCATACACAATATCATATTCTCCCATCTCTACTGACCAATACTTTAATCTCCCAGACTTCTCCGATTTATGCAAGGCTTGTCGAAGAGGCATGTCAGTGTACACCATAATAGTATGGGCTTGAAAATAAGTTTTCATCCGCCTGGATATCTCAATCAAAGCCAACGCTAATTTTTTCAGGTGTGGATATCTAATTTATGTCCCTCGTAAGGCTTTGCTTATGTAGAAGACAAGCTTTTGAACTCCATTGTCTTCTCGTACCAAGGCGTAACTCATAGATGACTCAGAGATGGTCAAGTATAATTATAACTTTTCTCCTATAATTGGTCTAGAGAGCAATGGAGGTGATCCCAAATACTTTTTCAACTCTAAAAAAACTTTCTCGCATTCGTCGTTCCATTCAAAACTCTTCCTTAACACTTTAAATAACGGTAGACACTTGTCAGTAGCTCGGGACACAAATCCGTCCAAGGCTGCTACTCACCCAATTAGCCTTTACACCTCCTTCTTGTAATTAGGGGATTGCATTTCAATCAACGTTTTGATCTTATTTGGGTTTTCTTCAATTCCCCTGTGGTTGACTATGTACTCAAGAAATATTCCTTCATGAACACCAAATACACACTTGGTCAGATACAACTTCATTTGGTGCTTCTCCAGCTGATCAAAGGTGTGGCTGAGATCGACAATGTGGTCGAATGCTTTTTTTCTCTTTGTCAGCATGTCATCTACGTATACTTTCATATTCTTGCCTATTTGCTCCTCAAAGAATTTATTCACCAATCTCTAGTAAATAGAACCTGCATTTTCAAACCAAATGGTATAACATTATAGTATTAAGTTCCTCGAAGAGTAATAAAAGAAGTGTTTTCCCTATCTTCGGGTTTCATCTTAATCTGGTTATAACCAGAATACGCATCCATGAAACTTAATATCTCATACCCTAATGTAGCATAAACGAATTGATCAATCTGTGGCAAGGGGAAGTGATCCTTTGGGCATGCCTTGTTCAAATCTGTGAAGTCCACATACATTCTGCACATATTATTTTTCTTTTTGACCAAAACAATGTTGGCCAACCAATTTAGATATTTCACATCTTCAATGAATGAGGCTTTTTCAATCTTTTCAACTTCCTCCTGAATAGCATGGTTCTTCTCGGGACTAAATAATCTATGCCTTTACTTCACAGGCTTGACATACTTATTAACATTGAGTTCATGGAAAATATAATTAGGGTCAATCCCAGGCATATCTTCCTGACTCCAAGCGAACACATGTTTCCTTTCTCTCAGGAATGTCACTCTCTCCTGTTTAAGAATATGATCCAGTGTTATTCCTATTTGAGGAGTTATATCCATCTTATCATCATCTAGAACAATGCTTTCTGTTGCTTCTACTATCTGACCTTTCACCAATTCTGTTTCTTCCCTCGGATCTAGGGAAGTGGTGGTCTTTCTCATTATTTATTCCAAATTTTCTTGCTCGGCAGAGGAGTAATAGCATTCCCGAGCTAATTTATGATCTCCTTTTACCATGCCTACTCCGAAGTTGGTAGGGAACTTCAAACATTGATGGACTATAGATGGTACAACTTCAAATTTCTTCAATCCTACTCTTCCCCGTGATCATATTATAAGCAGAATGAACATTTTTATCCATTACAAAGAAACGTATCTTCTTTGTCCAACTTTCTGGCCAAGTGTCGATCAATACTTCCAGCTTGATTATGCCCAATGAAAATACTTTTTCTCCAGAAAAACCTATTAAAGGCCTGTGATAAGGTTCTAATTGGCTGAGCTTCAAGTCCAAACTGTCAAAGAAAGGGCATAACATGATGTTTGCCGAGCTATCATTATCAACTAATGCCCTAGAAATAATTATATACTGTCTTCTGACTTTGATTACTAAGGGGTCATTATGGGGATATATTACCCTTAAAAGGTCATTTTTAGAACATTCAATCACCAGCTTATCTTTGTTAACCTTCCTTGGTCGATCTTCCTCGGCCAAATTAATTCTCTGGATATAAGAGCAAGCTTGAGCCTCATTTAGGTAAGATTTCCTTTTAGTGGTATGATCTTCTCCTTCTACATCTCCACGTGTAATCATTTGACAATTAAACGATCCAAAACTAAGCATGAATACCTCATATTTGGGTTTCCTGGGCCTTTTAGGTAGGTTGGGGTCTTCTTCTTGATCATCTTCATGAGTTCTTTTTTTCTCATCGCTGGGCTTACATGGAGACTTTGACCGTTGTCGTGCTATATTATTGTCCTTCTGATCAATAAATCTATCTAGCTTTCCTCTCCGAAAGTGCTTCAATTTCATTCTAAAGAGTAATGCATCGATCTGTCGTATGCTCATGATCTCTGTGAAATTTATAGTATTTGGACCTATCTCTCTTTCCAGCAGGTGTTCTCAGATTTTTAGGCCAATGTACCTCCTTACTATGCTTTATTTCCTCTAAGACATGGTGTATGCCCATTGTTAATGGAGTGTAATTATTATTTTTCTTATGTCTATCTATATTCCCCCTTTGATTTAATTCCCTGTGCTCCTTATGCTCTTTCTGCTCCTTTTTCTCAATTTTAGTTTCAGTTTTTACTCCCAAGTTTTGTTTGGACATCAACTCTGTCATCATCTTCGGAGGGTCTTTGGTAAGTGTGTTGTAGAGATTCTCGAGGAGAAATCTACTCATGAGGGTTGTAATAGATATTTTTTCCTCGTAATCAATGACTTTCAGCTTCTCGTTGTCGAAGAGAGTAATATAATCTCTATTACTTTCTCCCACCTTTTGTCTTAAACTGAGCAAATGGGCTACTCTTTTCAAAGGTTTGGCTCCAAAGAATAAATTACCAATGAATAGCTTGGTGAGCTAATTGAAACTAGAGACTTGTCCCTGAGGAAGGTCATTATACCAAATATGTGCAAGACCTATAATTGCTCTTGAGAATGCCCTGCATCTCATTTAATCGGGGATGGCATAAATGTCAGCTCCAGTCTGATATTTTTCTATTTGAAGAACAGGATCAGTATTCCCATCATACTTGGGCGTAACCACAGGAGCCTTAAACTTTGAAGGAGTGGGAAAATCCACAATACTTTGCATAAAAGGAGATCCTTTCATAAAATTCTCTGCCAACGGTTCTTCGCCTTCACCATTTCTCCCAGCCTATCTTCCAATCGTCGAATAGAGCCCTTCTAAGAATTATTACCAACATCTGATCTATGCATTGAAGCTCGGCTGTTTTGACCAATTATTTATGCTGAACTCTCCTCTTGCTCGGCACAGGCAGTTCTTCAGGCATCTGATCTGGATTGGGCTGAGCCTTCACGTTGATCGATTGGTTGTCGAGTATTTCCCAACAATGCCCTAGGAACATTTATGTTCCCCCTGGGTCCCAAACGATCAAAGGAAGATACTCTTTTCAACCTTTTCAAAGCACTCAATCTTTCAGGAGTTAAAGATTGTTCATTATATGGTTTTGAAGTTCTAAGTGAAGAACGTTCTCCTGTACGATAAGAAGTATCTCTGATAGTCCTGGATTAGCTATATCTCCTATTTTTTAGAGGCGGTGGTGGCATATTTCCACGAGTAGACAAGTCAAAGGACATGGACTACAGTGTTTGGGCTAATTGCCTTATGGTATCTTGTATAGCCTCTTGACCTCTAGCGAGGCAAGCCAAGATTCCAGAAAAATCGTTATTCGTTGGTGGAGAAGATGGAACAGGCGGGCATCATTCCTGATACTTGATTCAGGAACATCAGCTATGTTGTGTAGATGAATGAGTGAAAAACATTTATCAATACGTTTCTTACAGACGACACCAATATGTTGATGTAAAAAACTAGACTAGGTCTAATTAATCAATCACAGATAATATTTGTAAGTAAAAGAAATAAACAATAAGGTTTTTAAAGTGGTTCGGCCTATAGAGAAAAGCCTACGTCCACTGTACTTGTTATTGCCTTGTGTTTACCTTTCAATCACTTGCCCTTGATGAAGGGATTATAATGTATATATAGACCAATATGAATACCAAGAGATGGAATGCTAAAGGATGGAGTGCCTTTATAAATTGGGCATTTACATCAGTATAGAAAGTTCATAATGTTTATGGTTGTTGGCGATTTGTTGACAGTGTTAGTCGGCCTCCCTACTAGTGGTCGGGCTTCTTGGTGTTGGTCGGTATTCCAATATGATGGTCGGCATTCTAAGACATGGTCAGTGGTTATTCCTTGCTAACTAGGATTATTGCCAAAGTGGATGACACATGTGTATTTCTAATTGGTCCACGTAAGTGGGTAAATTTTGGTATCAACAAATATGTTCCCATCTCTAGATTTCACTGGTTGGCATATTTGGAACAGTAGAAATAAGTTCATTTTTAAAAATTGTCACCTATCCCCTAGCCATGTGTTTTCTGCAGTTGACCGGGACCATCAAGAATTTATTGAGGCTAATAGATGTGATAGTGTTGTAACTCCATGCAACAGCTCTAATATAACTTCTCTTGATATCTGGTGCCCTCCTACTGTTGGTAGCTTAAAATTTAATGTTAAATGTGCCTTCTCAAATCAAATAGAGCCTACTACCATTAGTTGCATTCTCTGAAATCATAAGGGTCACATTATTAATGATTTCCATCTCAATGCTACTACTACTTCGGTTTTATTGGGGGGGGGGGCTCTTTGGCTATTAGATATGCTTGCAAAAAGATCTCGGGTAATAATTATCAAGGTGTGACAATCGAAAGCGACAAAAAATAATTTAACCATCTGTGCAAGAACATGAAATCGGGGCCCTTATGCAGTAATTTAATTCTTGCTGACGTCCTAGTATTGTCTTCCTCCATATCCTTCAAATTTTTATTGCGTCAGAAGTTGGTGGAACTCATTGTAATATGGATTGGGTGAACCGTACCCACATCCATCTTTTAAGCCTTTTACTTGTTGATTGTCCTCTTTAGGTTCTTTGGAGCCTTTTTCTTATCCAAAGAAAAAAGAAAATACTATATATATATATATATAGAGAGAGAGAGAGAGAGAGAGAGAGACAGAGAGAGAGAGAGAGGTTCTTAAGTGAACCAAAATAATGAACTTTTTAATGAACCTAATAAGACATTAATAAATAACCCAATTAATTTTAATTCTTATGTTGTAATTGGTCAGTGCCAGTGGCACCGGACACGCGTGTGACATGCATGTTTTTTAATACACACACATCTTACCCCACCCACTCCAGCCCAACCCAACCCATCTACCATAAGTTATCGAACGGGTCTCGTCTAATACAAGATTGGTGTTCTATGAGGTTCCGGGTTTGGGCTAGTCCAGGTTTGGGACTGGTGGATTCTGGTTGGACGAGTTTGGGTATGGTGGGTTTCGAATATGGGTATGTGAGTTCAGGTGGATCTGGGTTTCGCTGGAGCAAGAGGGAATCGTCGGAGATTTGTATTTCTGCCTGGAGTTGTAAAATTCGTCGGCGTGGAGGTTTGGTAAATGTTGTCAGATTGAGGCATCTAAGTGGCCAGAGTAATGGATTTTCAGTCTGCAGTTTAGGCCGGAATAGTTGGTCGCTGATTTGGGAGATATAGGTTCCGACGTGGTATGGTGGTGTAAGGGAAAGTCGTCGGAGATGGGTTCCATGGAATTGGGTTTGTTTGGCAGGTTGATGGCATTTGCAAATTGGGAGGTTAGAAAATCTCACTGTTCTAAAAAACCCGCCTAGGCTCCATCTAGGCACGCCTAGGCTTGAGGCTTGGGAGAAACGCCCCGCCTTAAGATTTTGACGCCTTATGCTTGGTAAAACCCTTAAGGCGTACTTTTTCTCTAAAAACAACAATGCTTTAGTGAAACGATATCACCTTTTAAAGATTTTTTTGCAAACCGGACCATTATCTCATCAAAAATAATCAAATAATATTTTTATTTGCAAATATTCAGACATATTTTTATGATATGTACAATTTTAATATTTTAATAGCCTTGTTATGGTTAAAAAATATTAAAATATATTAAAAAGACCTAAACGCCTTTTCACGCCTTTTACGCCAAGGCCCGCCTAGGCTTCTAAGGCTTAAGGCTTGGCCTCCACGCCTCGATCACGCCCCGCGTTTTTTAGAACCTTGGAAAATCTCGTCAGAAAATGGTCATCTTTGATGAAGAAGCATAACCCAATCGGCATGATTTGACAAAATAGCTAACATCTCGGTCATATTAGTTCAGATAAAGACGATCCGCAAATAAATTGGGGGCTGCTGTTGGTGGTAAGGTTTGTTGGGTATGTATATGAAAAAATACATGTGTCACACGCGTGTCCGTTGTCGTTGGCGTGGAGCAATTACAACATAGAAATTAAAATTGATTGGGTTATTTTTAATTTCTTATTAGATTCATTAAAAAGTTCATTATTTTGGTCACTTAAGAACCTCTCTCTCTCTCTCTCTCTCTCTCTCTCTCTCTCTCTATATATATATATATATATATATATATATAAATATATATATATACACAGACATACACACACACTAATGTGCATTAATGTATATATGAGTAAGAGAGTATATTTTTTATTGAAAAAATGAGTCAACTGACTATAAAATCTATTAATTAACAAATTACCTGAGTTTTTAAATTCAACCAACTAATATGAAAATAGATGAAACCAGATTATAAATAATAAGAACTAGTAAACCTTAAAGGGTAAAAAGACCAAATAATTTATTAGTATGAAAGAAAAAGAAACAAAGAGTATATGATTTTGATTTCGTGGATGCAACAAAATAATTATGGATTATGCGTCTCAAAACTTCTGTGTTGGAAGAAGGGTAAGTAAGTCAATTTGTGGTTAGGCGTCTGTGTTGACACAATCAAGGAATTATTTTTCAAGTTCTATTTTCTTGAAAAAGCAAATAAATTCTTCTCCATATGTATTCCCATTATTAGAGGTTTCAAAGTAAGAAAAAAGAAAGAGGTACGATGATCCTTAACGTTAAAAATGTGAACATTACAAAATTGTTACAGTTTACAATTGATAGGTTGATAAGTTAGAATCCTTTTTTTTCGCTCTCAATAGTTGATGAGTTGGAATCATTAAAGGGAATCCTACCAAAACACCAAAAGAAGCTAAATGGCTACAATTAATTATGAGTAAAGTTATGCCGACACAGGGGTGTCGACACAGTCCATTGACACAGTGAGGTGTCAATTTTTTGTTGGATAAAAACTGTTTTTTTTTGTACATTTCTTTTATAAAACAGTTTTTGTGTCATCAAAATTAAAAAAAGAAAACAATTTTTATTAAAAAAAAAATGTTGTCTTTTTAAAAATAATTTTGACAATTTTTTTTATCTATAAAATCAATTTTTTAAAATCACAAATGGATCAAAACAGTAAAAGATTAAAAAATATTTGATGATAAAAAAATTAAAAAATAATAATTACAAAAAATTCAGGGTTTAAATACAAAAATATTTTGTTAGTGCCGCTTTTTATCGCAATTGGTTAGTGTCGCTGGCGCGGACCCACATTCATTAAGAGATGGGGGTCCGTGTCAAACCAATCGCTATAATGTGGGTCCTAATTTTTTAATGAATAAATTTTATTTTATTTTAAATCACACAGTAAAAGATTCAAAAATATTTTATGATAAAAAAAATAAAAAAATAATAATTACGAAAAATTCAGGGTTTAAATACAAAAATATTTTGTTAGTGCCAAATTTTATCGCAATTGGTTAGTGTCGCTGGCGCGGAGCCACATTCATTAAGAGATGTAATGCTTTTACGAGGATTTTTATGATGTGTAAAACCATTGATCTTCGATTAAACTTCATCAAAACTCACATATTGATTTTTTCTCTCAAATATTTTATTTTGAATAAATCAATTCTCATATGTAGCGAAGCATCAATATTATTTGAAATTGGCATGACACTTCATATTTTTTCTTTTTATGTTCCTTTAATCTTAGGCTGTTTTCTTTTTCAAATGGTGGTTATTCACACAAAGACAACCTTTCTTTCACAACCCGATTCCATTGCATTAAATATAACTCATTTACTGGAGATGTGATTTTCAATTTTTTCAATCCGGACAATGGTCCTTACAAGCATTACTTTTATTATCTCGTTTTCTCACATTTGATTCGTTTTAAAAGAAGTATTGAGATGAAAACACTACAAACGACAGGTGAAAGGTAAGTACAATACTCAAATAAGTTTATGCTCGTGTGCATTAAAGGTGACAAGGAGTCAAACATGTAGCAAGTAGTCATCATATCATATCATATCTTAATGACTCAACATATTATAAAGCACAAAATGAAATGATGTCATGTTTTAAAAGACTACAAAATGTCCACGTGGATATGGAATGAATGGGTGACTCTGGCATCCTTAATGTTCATCCACATATGGTGTAAAAAAAATACAAAACTCTTTTTGGATTTTTCAAAACTTTTATCAAAAATAAAATATTTTTGGCTTTTTCATTTTTTCTAAAAAGAAGCCGAAAATCTTTTTGTATTTTTCCAAAAAATTTCAAAAAATTCAAGAAATATATCAAAATGGAAAAAGATAAATACAATAGTAATACAATGGTAGTACACACTAGCAATAGTTATAAAGATATGAACATGAAAAAGTATCCTATGCTTGCAAAACTCAATCATTAGGCACGGAGCAGTTCGCTAAAAGAGACAACATTCTATGAAAAACATCCATCAAATCATGAGAAATTTTGACCAAATACTCAACTTGTCGTCGAAAATGATCAAATTATCTCATGTGATTTGTGGGGGCATACGAAATAACATGTGTGGGAGTGCGTGTGGGAAAAGTGTAGTAACATATCATGGAAGATACTTATAAGACATACTACCAACTTAAAATAAAATTCCCTAAGGTGACCTCTTTTCTTGCAATAACAACAAACATACACAGGCTTGGGTACACCTCTCTTAAAACATCTCGGGCGAGCTCTCTTACGTGGAATCGTATGCGTAGGTGGGTTTGGTTGAGGGATATATGGATCTAAAACAAACTTGGGAATCGTATTGGGTGCTATATGGGAAGTGTGCACACCGTTATAACCTATTCATATCCCCTTAACATTACCCAAAGCGGGACCGAGGATCATCTTTCCTACCTTCTTAGATGTTTCCTTTAAAGTACTTTTGACCGCCCAGGCGCATTCGATATCTGTACCGAATTGGGATACACAAGATTCACATTTCTCATGAGTCTCCAATGAAGATTGAAGATCTCATTTAATACTAGCCACGGTGTTGGTCAAGTCTCTCTTTTTTCGGCTTAAGACGATTAACTTCTCACACAAATAAACTTTTACCTTCTCGAGTTAACTTATCGACGCCTCACACACCCTCAAAGCTTTCACCTATATCTCCAAATCTAACACTATAAGACTCAAATCTTTGTTTAACTTTTGGTTTTTAATGTCTCGGTGTATAAATCACTAAAGGCTTTTTGGAGATCCCCTTATCCCTCACTTGTAATATCATCCTCACACTCGCTAGAATGGATCGAAATATCATCGAGGCTCTCACATTTACATGTATCCTCATCGTCATGGGAAAAACTAGGAATACTCACATAACTAGCCATGAAAGCAACACACTTGTCATGTGGTGATTCTCCCCCTGAACCAACTAACTCAATGTCATTATCGCTAAGAGTGGCCTTATTAGAGCCCTTTCTCCTTTAGCATAGTGGGACACTCAAATGACTTGTGCCATTTACCCTCGCATTCAAAACACTTTATCTCTTCCTTTTTGTCACCTCTATCCTTGACTTTATCTTTATATTTATTTTTCTCCCAAATCTTTTTATTAAAATAATTCTTTTTGGAAAATTTGAGAAACTTTTAAAAAAATCGCAAATAAGGCCAAATCATCAAAATCACACTCTCCCCCAGAATCAGACTCGCAAACTCTCTTCTTTTTCTTCTTATTAGCTTGAGTCTTTAAAGCTACCCTTATATCCTTAGGTTTAATGGTATTAGGGAACATATCTATCTCATAAGTCTGAAGGTCTCCTACGAGTTCTTTTAACTTAAGAGTGTCTAAATCCCTAATGAGTTAAGCACGGTGACCTTAGGAATAAAATGGGGTAGGAGTAATCTAAAAAAAACTAACAACCCTAATCTCACGAATTTTCTCACCCAAATTAAAAATAGTGTTTACGATGTCCAAAAACCTAGCGTAAAATTCGTCAAAACTCTCGGACTCTAACATAGTGATGATCCCAAATTGGGTCGTCAAATTTTGAAGCTTAAACGCATTGATAGCGTTTGTACACTCATGTGCTATTTATAGGATATCCCATACTTCTTTAGATGTAGTGCATGTCATGATGTAGCGTAACTCGTCAGAGGTGACGGCTTTAGAAATAGCACTAAGGTCGCGAGAGTTGTAGGTACTCCACTTGAACTCATCGTCAGTCCAGGAAGAGATAGGTTTAGTATTTGTAACATTATCAACATTGATCATGGTTAGGCATAGTTGGATCCATCGAAAATTGTCATCCTATTATATAAGTTCTCCAAAAATAAAATTTGCAATTTTTCAAAATCAAATTTTCAAAACAATTGATGTCACAAAAGATTTTGCAAAAAATCAAGATCACACGATAACTTGGTGCAACCTTCTCTGATACTATTTTGAGAGTGAGAAATTCTTTAATGGTGTAAATTATTTAATTAGATGTCAACCCATAAATAAATATTAATTACTTTAAATTCTAAACATGTAACTACGTGATTTAAGACATTAAGCAATAAAGCATGCAATCACAAAATTCAACACATGTTTCACGAAAAATTCCCACGGGACAAAACCTTTTATTTCAAAAATACAGTTTATAAATCACAACTTGCAATCTTATGAGTGAAATATAGCCCAAAAAATCTCCCGCATGTGACCTTTGTCTTCTTCAGTAGTGGTTCTCACAAGTACCACAATAATCGCAGTCTTCCTTCAACAATGATTCCTGTAATAATTACAAGAGCAGCAGTAAATACTCCGTATATACAAGATCAATGTGAACTCCTTCACAATCGTAACTTCAATATAGAAGTGGTTTAGTGTTTCAAAGATGATTCACAAAAGTATATGTGAGTG
The DNA here is from genome assembly GCA_949130495.1 of Sambucus nigra. Lineage (NCBI taxonomy): Eukaryota > Viridiplantae > Streptophyta > Magnoliopsida > Dipsacales > Adoxaceae > Sambucus > Sambucus nigra. The sequence goes on along the minus strand of OX422213.1, from coordinate 469,845,008 downwards.
ATTGTGTGAATCAAAAAGGTATTTTTCCCTTTTTAAAAGTGAAGACATTATACAGCAGGTTTGCATTTTACGTAAATAAAAAGTCTTATAAAAAACCCTACAGAAAGCAAGTTTTTATAAGAATATACAAAAATTAAGGTGGCATAGTCTCGTTCGAAAGAAAATGCTCTGTCATTCTAATGAGATCATCATCTCGTTCTAATGAAGTAGGTTTCATTTCTAACGACCCGCAAAAAATAAAAATAGTAAGTCCTCTTTCGAACATCATTTGATAAACTCTTCAAACGACCTTTGAATGAGACTCAAGGTCGTTCTAATGAAATCATGATCTCATTTGAACAAAGCATGAAAAAATTAAAATAATTTGTAAATTAAAAATTTAGCCTCGTTTTGTAAAAACATTTTAATAACAAATCTCCCAATACGATACGAAAAATCCATGATGTCCAAAGCGATAACTATACCAAAATTACGTGGCATCTTAAAGCATAATGAAAATAATCATGGAGCATATTGAAGAAAAAGTGGATCACATTGGCGATGCACTACGTGATGCTTGATAATCGGATCCCTCTTCTTGAAAGTGAGCGCGTGTAGTACCATGACGAAAGTAATGGGATATGACATACTCGATGTAACCTAGATTTTATGGATAAGTTCTAGATATTAGGGGCAATGTCAAAAAAAAATTCCGTTACAGTTAACTTATCGTGTTTGGTGGGTTCACTCTTCAAAATTCGTTAAGATTTCAGTCAAACTATAAAAAATCATTTTACTCATTTTGAGTTATCGAATTGTATATCATTTTACCATCCCTGAGTACCATATAGAATTCATACACAATGTGTATATTTAATGCTTCACAATGCAAAATTTTATGATAAATGTGAATGTGATATGATAATAATTAGTATTAATAATTTAAAAGATATCATCTCTATTAAGATGGTGTAAATGACACATTGAATTCATTGGCATTAAACCTCAAAAAACCTTGTAATGCAACTATGAAGATTAACATTATGTATACACATTTGCATAAATATTAATAAAAAAACATATTCGCATAGGGGGTAAGATTAAACCCGCTAAAATTTCAAGTTCTATAGTGAAGAAGACTAACAAGAATGTATACAAATAGAATTGAGACTCTTGTTTCAATGAGAGGGAAGGGGTTTTGCTTGGTTCACGTTGAGCCTATACCGTTTTAATAAAAATCAAATCAAAATAGAGAAAGCACAAGACAAATAAGTCTTTTTACTTCCACAAATACTTCTCTCGCGAACATTTCTGCTTCCATAAAGACAGTCACAAGTTTTTTTTTCACAGTCCCCTTTTTAATTAGAGAGCAAACTATTAATTTCAAGTTAGTTTTTCAATTAACTGAGAACAATAATTTCAATTTTATTCATATAAAGGATTAATAATAAATATGGAAAATGATAAGGATGTAAATTGAAATAAATCCAATCCAACTCGTACATGAATAGAGTAGTGAAATAATTGTTACTTTGAACCATATTATCTGATTGTTCTCTTTTTAAATCATTATTTTTGTATGATATCTAAAAATTATAATACTTAAAATATTATTAGTTGAATCATATTAATAGTGTTGTTCATGACATAATATAATCAATATTATATCTCTAATACAATAGTATCAGAGGTGTTAATTCTCATTAGTGCTACAATTGTAATTTTAAGGCCATGAGAACCATCTCCTCCCCCAAACAGTATCCAGCCTTTTAGTTAAAATATTCCCCTCCCTAGGATTACAAAACACTCTTAACTCTCCATATCCCATGGCTCTTTCAACTTCGGCTTCCCTCTACACAATGAATACATACATTATATTAAAAGATTTAAAGGTTTCTTTGCCACATATATATTTGGAGATTTCAACCTCAACAATATCCAATCATCTTCAGGTAGTTCGAATCGTTTTCATACTCTCCTCCATTTTTTTTATTTCTAGTCAAATTTCGTCATATATTTGGTTCTAAGAAAAAAATAACGATTTTATTTTATACAGTGTATTGGTTTGGAGCATACTTTTTGTTATCATTCAATCTTCATTGAAAATAAGGTAATTACCAATCCCTTGATATCATGGTAAATTATGGCATTGATGGTTGCATAGTATGTGTTTGATTTTTTTACTCTTTGATTCGTATAATCCACTACACAAAAACACTAATACTGATATGGAACATTTTCATTCCTTTAATTCCATGTGAAAGAATAATTATTTTCTGTTAACGTGGGATTGTCAAAAAATCCAAAGAAAGTTAAATGTAATTGCACTGATATTGAAGGGGTTTCAAGCAATGTGATCCCTAAGACTTTTGATTTACTGACTGGTGAGGAAAAATGAAATATTGTTGATTGTGATTTCCCTAATGATAGGCTGCCCATTGAGAATGTTCAATTGAAGGCATGTTCTGGTGGTAGTATCTACTTATGAAGTTAATATTTGTTCCTTGATGATAGGCTGCCCTCGTTTTGTAAAAATTTAATGAAATTAATATTTGTTCAAGTTATGGTATTTTATATAGTTTATTTTTGAGTGACACTTTGATCAAGTAACTCATGCTGGGATCATGAGATTTATATCTCCAAAATAGCCTTGATTTATGTCCTCAAGACATATGTGATATATATAATCCAAGTATTTCAAGGTATAGTATAAGAAAAATGTTAAAATAATCAACTATGGGAAACCAATAGAAAATATAATATATATTAATACACTTCTAAATATAAGAATATCAATTCACATTTGAGTGATGATTGACTAAAAAAATTTCCCATGTATTGCTTTTGTTTATCATAAGAATATTTCTAACGAAACAAAATATTTTACATGAAACACTAGCTTATGATTATTACCAAAGAGCTCAGAAAAAATTTCCTCCCAATTTGATTTGTCAAAAACCTACATTGTCCATAGTGGCATATATACATCGCTTTACAGTAGAAATTGCCTCCCATTTTCACTTTCTTTATTAAGCACCCTCACTTTTTACTTGATAACATCTTGATTCATTTTCACTATTAAGAGAAGTTTTCCACCTAATAACAAGTTCCTAGATTATAAATACAAACATAAATAATGATACCGAAATTGAATGATTGGGATGATCTTTATTTACACTGAAAAAGCATAGAACCGATCTAGTTGGAAAACAAAATGATTCTTACATCACTCAATAGTAAATCATGCGGCTCAAGAATGTGAATTGCATCTCCCTTTTTAGGCCTGTTTTTGACATCTAAATCAACATAACGAAGATAAATGAGAAGAATTTTCTTGATTTCACAAGTTTTTAACCTACATTTTTACTTTATCTACCTAAAAACTAAGATGAAAGTGTAGCTGGTGTCCAATTACCACTTGACCTCTTGCCTGAAGAGGATGACAAATATAGAATAACCTTATATTGGTATGAACTGATTTTTATTGATCTTTTAGTTTTTGTTGCAAGTATACAATATATATTTTGGATAGTAGTAGGGAGTGCGTCCAATCATAAGTTTTCTATTTGCACACTTTTTAAATGTAACTTTGTTAGGACAAAGTACAAGGTCAGTCATTTTACTTTTTTTAGTTTTCTTCTCTCGATTTTATTATCTCCAATAATAATAATTTTAAATCATCTTCGACTTCAAAATTTTATAAGGAGTACAATGGTGCATTATCCATGTTCCTCGTTCCATTTTCATTTTAGATCTTAGTTTGCATGGTCATATATATCAAGGATTGAGCAAGTTAAAAAAGTCTTAAATTGTTAAAAATGTCTGAATTGTTATTGGAGAACAAGGATTGAGGAAGTTAAAAACGTCTGAATTACTAAGGACTTTTCTCATTTTAATAATCATTGTATTGTGGATTTATTTTAACGCTCATAACGTTTTATCATTTCATTAAAAGTTATGTTATGTGTTTTATTTAAGTAAAATTTCTTCAATATCATATTTTAGTAACGCATTTACTATGCTACTATGCGACTTCATATCTCATTTCAATATAATTAGTTCCTTGCTCTATGATAATACACTTATATTTATTATTTCCTTCCATTATATTTTGTTCTACACATGTGCGCGTGCCCATGCATCACGTTGGTTACTTTCTAGTATAGGTACTATTTCATGGGCAATGATAGTGTGATGTAATTTATTGTGGTATGCATAATGCATTACATTATACTTATGGATGAGTACGTTGTGGTTTTTATGAAACCATAGGTATTTGGTCTGAAAAAAATATGATTTTTCTTTATTGTTTTTTATTATCGAAAATCTAAATTACAAAAAGTTGTGATTGTTTTTGTCTAGACATCTCAAAAATCAATTTATTGAAAATATCATACCAAAATCAAAATATTAAAACTACTGTCCCAAACTAACAATTTAATGTGAAAAAAGGTCATGAATTGAAATCATTTAACATAATAGTTAATATTAAAAGTTATATCGACTCATATTTTCTCTCCCATATAAATTTATTGGTTAGACTTCTCTTCCATTGGATAAGTGGATGTAATTTTCCATTTTCAACAAAGTATATATAGTTTTTTTCAAATTAGTAATAGATGATTGTTTAGTTTTTTTTTCTCCAATCTGGGTCTATCCTTAGAATATTTTATATTTTAAGTGCATAGTATAAATATGTATGTTAGTTTATGTGTTAATTTGATTATTATAATTAGAATTTCGAAATAATGAAAAAATATTGATACAAAAAAAATAAAAATAAAACTAAGAATGAAGAAAAAAAGGAAAATTACTGAAAAAAAAATTTAGCAGAAAATTAAAAGCTTTTGCAAAACAAACGAAAATTGAAACTACGGACTTATTTTTTTATTGTATTGATTTTGGTCAAATACTGACCAAACTGACTAAAAATAACCTCTATGTCAACCTATTGTTATACTATATACACTAACACAATATTATAACACATTTTACTTTTGGGAAACCTTAAAAGAATTATCACTAATGCTAAGTCGACCCTCATTTTGAATTCCATGGCACGTGTAGCACACGTATTAGTTCATGTTTAGACAACATTAGTATTGGTCCCGAACACGAACCAATGTGGGTGCGACACATCAACGAGTCACACTCATTGAGTCCCAAATGAGAGTTCACATAGAACTACTCGGTAACCACCATATTCTATGATACAAGGTAACTACCATTCTACATACTATTAAGTAGTTTTTAAGGAAAAATACATTAAACCCCTAAATGTTACTACTCTGCTAAATTGCACCTCTAAATTGTTTAAAAGGATGAGGAACCTTCTTATACTATTTACATATTGCACTTAATCCAAATCTGGTAGTTTCCTCAAATATTTATAAAAAAATTGGTAATCTGTTGTGCACATGCTAGATCATTTTTTTCAATCACTACGCTATCATTTCATACGTTAACCTATAGATTAAATAAGAACTGGTTACATAAACCTAATTTGTAAAAGATCAATACAAGAGAAAATTATCTTAATCCCCTTAACTATTTACCCAACATTTTAACCTCTTATATTAATCATTTGTTGCATTTAACTTGAACATAACATACAATATTAACTGAAATTATTAAAGACAAAATAATTTGTTAGTGATCTTATTTTATAGACAAAAACTATAAATGACAAAATAAAAAAAAATAAAAGTAAAGCACCATTTATATATAAAAATATGTGTCATAATAATTCATATTTCAAGTATAAACAAACTGTAAACTTTATAAAAATTACCACCAACCTCTATCCTAATTATTTCTCTTATGGGCTCGCTACTCACCTCTTCTTTATAAACTTTCCATTCTTCGCCCACATTTTTCGCATCCTATACAAATTACCATTGCTTCCATCCTTCAACTATTATCGTATCCAAACATTCACTTGGTCATGTCATGTCTTTTCATGTTAAATGTATGTTAAAAATGGAACAAGAATACACATTTGTTAAGCGTCCTATAGAATTTGTGATTTATTTCAATTGCGTGTTCGTTATATATATTATGTTTGTGTCATGCTTATATGGTCGGGTTTGCATCACCGAATTGTGTTAAGATGTATAATGGTCATCTGATTAAGACCCAAACCCCATTAACTAATAATTTTGTTTTCCATTCACATCGTGTCTCAGTTTTTAAGTTTAATCATCTCCGTTAAAACTCCCATATTGGAATTTTCCTTCAAACATATATAAGTAACTCCCTCAAATGTAACCAAAAATACATTTTAATCATCGATCATTAATTAAAAGCTTCCACACTTTCAAGTACAAATCAATTCGCCATTATCCTCTCAATTTAACCGACCACTATAACTCTACTCTCTTAGTTGTAAGGAACTAGTCTTCTCAATATTTGGTCGAAAACCTAACTAGCAGGGTCTAACTTGAAGGGCTTTGTACCATGGAGAATGAATAGGTATCTCGAGATGCATTTTGAGGTATCTTAAATTAATAGAGATATTATTATGATATATATATATATATATATATATATATATATATATATATATATATATATATATATATATATATATATATTTATATATATATGTGTGTGTGTGTGTGTGTGTGTGTGTGTGTGTGTGTGTGTTTCGGGTGTTTAGGGTTGCATGTGAGTTTATAGATTGGTTATTTGGTGGGTGCAATGTTTTGATAGTGATGGATTCTAGTTGTGGCGGTCCACCTATTGTATTAGACTACATATTAATTTATTTAAATTTGTTTTTGATTAAACATTAGAGAAAGCGAAACTATATATTGATTAAGTTGTTCTTAAACTTATATCTGAGTAAGAGAAGGTCAATGTAGTTATATATAACATTTAACTGGCATGTTAAAGGAACATGCATAATTGATTTTAAACATGAATATTTTCACATTAAATTTTACAGAGAAGATATATTGGTGATTAGGGTTGGGGAGTTGGGGGTGGGTAAATGGGTAATGTATTTTAGGGAGTAACTTGTTGAATCTCTCGACATTAAGGGCTTTAAGTTAATTTACCGTTATATGGATATTTTAATCATGATAATATATCGTGCATCATGTTCTAAATTAAAATAAATGAAATCGATTAATGTAGGTGAAATTATCCCATTGATAATAATCCTTAACAATTAATGTCAAACATAAAGAAAATAATCTCATGAGATAAGGATTTAAGTCCATGGAGTGTTCCAATATTCTTATTATATTTTTCTCTCTTGATAAGAAGAATTATATGTCCTTGTTCCTTAGGGTAAGGGTTACATTTATAGGTAAGGGGGAGATGAAGTCGTGAAAGACTTATCTTGCTTGCTCATGAACTCGCTGAGTGATTGTGACCATCTCTTTTTAAGATCTACGCATGTGTAAATAATATTTGTTGTTATATCTAATTGAGATCATTAAACAGTTATTTTTTTCAAGTTTTTATTTGACCCAAGGTACTCGAATTATTCGAATTACTCCCCAATAATTCCCCCCAAAGCTCTGTTACTTGAATGGGGCAGAAAGGTTGAGATATGAGTTAGTCAGCCAACGTGGTTGGTTTTGGGTTGATATTATGTCCTCCCACTCTTAGAAAGATTTCTTAAATGAATATTCTACTAGATTTCTCCCATTGGGCCCTCAAAGGGTACTCTTGTAGTTTCCCAATTTAGTTGGGGGTACACTAGTAATTTTTTTTTAAAAACTAAAGCGTCTCTGTCAATTACAGAACTTGGGTTTTGTTTTCAATGATGAGGTGTCTCAAAATTGATCCATGAAATCAAAAGCTTCCAATCACCATTTCATTATATCACTTTAATTATTCAAAATATTAGGATCTCCTACCGTAACCTTCGTTTGTAGTTCTCTCCTCCTTCAGATTTTCAATTTTTCTGTGAAGATTACTTGAATTTCTTCATTTTTGCCACTTTTTCTTCTATTTTTAGGGGGAAAATGGTTTATTTTGTAAATTAAAGAACTTTAGTGGCATTTAGGGACAATTATTCTATCTTCCTTGAGTAAAATGTACTGATATTACGGTTAACTAATGCCACATTGAACTCGACCACTAGATTCAAACCATATTAGTGGCCGAAAGGGGCATGCCATTACCCCCTAATTAATTATTCTTAGAATTTTGAGAAGCTTTCCACATCGTTCCTACCCAGTGATATCCAAACACATGGGGAATTATAAATGGTACGAATTATATAGGACCCAAATAGGGATCCCAAAACTCAAATATTTCTACTCATGGCCAAAGACAACTAATAATGTATTTTATTTGAAGGAAAGAAAGGCTGATAGGGTTTTGGTTGTTAATCTCCCCAATTCTAATAAGGGTATTGGAATCAAGGTTTTATTGATAGAAGTTGGAAACGATCACTAATTTATGAGGGTGATAAAACATGTGGAGGTTTTTTATGTCCTGCCAGAGGGAGAATAGTAAGTTGATATCATTTTTATTATTTTTGTTACCTTTTTGCCTATTTTATTTGTCCTAGTGATGATTGTTAGTTAGCTGAAATAGACATTAATATTTTGCCTTCTCATTTCTTTTATTCATCTAGGTCAAAGAAAATAGAGCCTCCCCTTTCAATCACGAAGAGCATATCAAAGTTTGGAATTTAAGAATATCATTAGTTACAGGTGGAGGGATTCCTATGTTGGTGTCCTTTCTTCTCGAGTATACCAATTCCATAACTAGCTTTACATTTATGCCTTTGGATTCCATTCTTGAAATACCATTTCCTTCCACTAGTGAGGGATCTTCCAGAGCCTCCACCTCGTCTTTATTCGAGCCTATGACCATGAACACCATTTGAACTACTGAAGATGAGGTCGTGGCCCCATGAAATAGTGACATTAGTCTTGTGGGTGACTCCAACCTCTCCACTTACCTAACATAAAAGGTTTAAAAAGGAAGGAGGTCAGAGCCCCTTCCAAGCTCGTTATTATAGTATATTCTCTTGATAAAGAAAGGGAGAAAAAGGATAAAGACATTCTTTCTTCCTCTGTTATCCCACCAAGGGGGTGGATGCCTACAATGTGGGTAAAGGCGACCAAATTATATCGGCGACTAAGAATCCATCTATAATACCCCGTAATTTTTATGACTTTTAAAATGGGTTATATTTTAAATTAATGGATTAATTGGATTTTTATTATTAATTAATTCATTTGGGTTTTATCCGAATTGTGGATATTAAAATGGATGATTCTGAATATTACTTAAAGATATTTAAGTAATATATGAATGTGATGTCATTGATATGACGGTGTGATATAAAATCGGTAATTTGAATTTTTAGTCAGACGCGGTATGGGACGTGTCGGGACTAATTTATTAAATTAAAAAGGAAATTTATTTTCTATCGACCTTATAGTCATTTCGACTTCGTCGTTGTGTCCGGAAGGTTCGAAATAGTCAGAAAAGTCTATTTAGATGTTAATTTTGAGTCTCGGGTCATTTGGAAATAAATAGACAACCCGAAAGGGCATTTTGGTCATTTTTCTAGGGGGGATGAATAGTGATTTCAGATTTTGTCCTATTATAAGTATTGGTAGATTAAGTGTATGTGGGTTATTCATCTCCTCTACACAAAATAGAGAAGTCATCTTCCTAGAGAGAGTGAAAGGGTGCTTGGGAAGGGAAAAGCCTACTTCGGAAGGAGAAGAACAAGAACCAAGGTTCACCACCACCAACCACCACCGGAGGTTGACCGGAGAAGGGACAACCAACTGAGATATACTACACCAAAGGATCAGACCTTCAGTAAAGGCAAGTGTTTGATAATGGCAATTTAAGTTTGTATATTGTCCATGTTAGAATAGTATGAAAAGAGAATTATTCATGTTTGGAAGAAATAATGGAGTATTAAATGGATTTCTGGAAACTGGAATGATATAGGAATTAAACTCATGTTTTAGGTTGATAATAATCCACGAAATAGACATGAATCTGTTGAAGAAATTATGAAAACCATTGATGTGTTTTTGAAGATGATATGTTGATAATTTTATGGAAATAAGGAGATAAACATGATTTTTAATCCAATCCCTTGATGATCCTAAGATGTTTAGAGTACTGGAAATCGTTCATATATGTTGACATATCATGTAGTAATAATTATAACTCATTTTGGAGGTTAATATGAAGGATAAAATGAATAAAAATGGTGAAACCCGTAGTTGCTGAAATACAGAAAAACCAGGTGGTGACATGAGGGATCGATCAATCGACCCCTGCCTTCGATCGATCGACCTCCCCAGAATATGTAAAGTTGTTTCTTTTTAAATGTTGATTCTTATCCCAAAACTTTTTTGGATCTTTGGTGATTATTATTTGGATATTATGGGACTTAGAAAATATCAGTAAACCCTTGATAAGATTATAATTAATTTGATTTGGATTCAAGTGATTAAAATGATGAAAATTATATTGAATGGAATTTCGATTGCTAGATTCATTTGTTAAATTCCAAATGGGGATGTATGAGGATTAAAGATAGGACCAGTAGGGGTGATTGAATATAACACCTGGGTATCCTTAAGTTGACAAGAGGGTTTAATCCTAAGTGAAAGAAGATGCGTTTATAAGAGATTCGAAACTATCGGTTTTAACCTTAATTAAAAGGAGAACTAAACTCGTGGTAATTCGAGAGAAATGATATTATGGACCAGTAGGATATTAGTGACTTCTTACTGAATATATGTTGAGGAAAAACCTATTTGAATCTTGTGTATTGAGTGAGAGTAACCTTAGGGTTACAATTTGAACATCAAGGACTGAGTTTAAACTCATTATTGATTTCGCAAGGACTGAGTGTAGTACAAGAGCGTAGTGGTATGGCTCCTGGATAGAGATGGGAGTTTAGAACACATTTGGTTGAAAGAGGGTATGAGGTTATCCCGATCGCATAGTTGAAGTTGTCAGACCTATTTGATAATACCTATTTGATTGATTTATGATTTACGTGTATGACATACCTAGCTTACTTGCTATCGGCGGGAGGTTTGCGCGTGAGGGCAGTCATATCCTGATGAATCCATGGGATCTTTGATTTGTCGCTCGAGAACATAGGTCTATGAAAGACTTATCGGGGAGTTGATAAGTCCGCTGACTGTGGGTACGTAGGTATGTGCGTGACCCATGGATACGAGAACTATGTTCGCCTCCAATGTTTGTGTTATTGTTTATGGTTCGAGGAATCCTTACCGAACCTTTTGTCCACTATTCGGCGACCAGCGATGATGGGACATGATAGCAGAGTAATGTATTGCACCGCAGCTGTGACTCGGGGTGCTGTATTATATATGAATATATATATATAATGAAATAAATGATTGAATGGATATATATTGGGGTTAACTCTATCTACGGTGATAATTGTAGATAACGGTTAATGAATGTTTATGCTTATAGAATTGAAAAGCTTAATTCATATTAATGAGAAATGATTCATGTTAATGAGAAACGATTCATATAAATGAAAAATGTATAAGAATGATTATATAACGTATGGTATGGGACATATGAGGTTATGATATGGGAATGTAATCATATGATGGAAATTAGTATTGAGGAACCATTAACTAGGAGGTTAACAGGAAACGTTAAGTGTGCACTCTAGTTGAGATGTGAGAATAGCAAGTGAGAGTTGGATCTAACATGTACATAATAAATGCTTTATTGCACTTGTTAAATACTTACTGTTTTAAAAATCATTTACACATTCGGGCTCTGACCCGTTTCCTCGCATATTTTCTCTTCTATTGTATCTCTATATCAGGTGTCCAGCAACAGGGATGCCAACCTTAGCGGATTTTGACAGGCTATGGATTTATGAAGTTTTGCTTAGACGCCTATCTTCATTTGATTCACAGTATTCTTAGTTAGGGCATGTCGCCCAAAGGATTTCAGTTATCTTTTCTATCGAGGTCAAATACTATTGTATTCGGGTCTTTTTAATACAGTTGTTATTGATGGGATTACTGTAATGGATTAATATTATTTGAGAATGTTTATTCCAATTGCATTTAAATTCTTTTGTGTTATTTATTGTGTTATCAGTGTTGTGGAATAAAATGTGTAGTGTTATTCTTAAACTAAAAATGGTTTTGTTGAAATTTAAATTTGGAAAGTTTTTAACACCAGCTTAAATGGGTATTGGGTGAGTTGTAAATATTTTCGACAGTGATGCTAAGAATGAGCCAACTGTATATTCTGTTTTAATTTGGTATGGGACTGGCCACCCGGTATTTAATTAGGCGGGGTGTTACAGGTGGTATCAGAGCATCAGGTTCTAGTGTCCTTTAGGGTCTGTACGGCTTACTGTGTTTTCAGCTTAGCGTTCTTTGATATAGAGCCCTATGTTTAGGATTGTTGATCTCTTTGGTAAGATTTCGTATATATCAGTGAATCTTATCTACGTTCGGGAGTGATCGAACAAAGAAGTATGGCAGATGAGGGCCATTGGACGGATAGCGAAGATCGTACTTTGGAGGTTACGAAGTATGTTCGAGTATGATGACCGTAGTCGAGGTCACCCCTATTACGGAAAAATTGAGGAGAGTCATCAGTAGAAGTTCTTGAAATGCGGGAATTTTGTGTGTTACCTAGCGAAGGCAATATATTCAAAGGCTTGGGCATATAGTGGAGTGTGGTTAACTAGAACTGCAAATTTGGGGTAAAATTTTGTCTTGACTTATTGGAGCAAAGTTTTATTAGTGGGAGCCAATAACCACCACCCGCGAATGAGGGTATGATTTCTATCTAAGGGATTATGAAGGGTATATTGATTTTTGTAGTTATTGATATTGTGTGGGCAAAAGGGTTGCTAAACTTAGCCTATAGCATCGTTATTTACGTAGACTCACTGAGGGGTGTGGGACACCTATATATTACTTGTTATCACGTGGGTTTGATTTTTATCATGGGATTACTTACCTTGGGCATGTCCGAGCGTGATGAGACTATCGGCGTGCATGGACTTGTGGTATAAGAGAGCGTATGTACTGCTACTATCCTGCGTCTTGTCTTTTATAAGAGAGTAGATGCGTAGATCTATAAACCATATTTTTTTAAATCGACAAACCAAATTTTTTATATATTATTGACTAAGGACCTTGGGAGTTTCGATGACCGACTACTTTAGGAAGTAGTGTATCGGGGTGGTTCCTTGTTTGGATTTCGCTTGCGAGACACCCCACGCATGAAACTAATAACCGTTGGGAGTCGAAATAAGTTTGGTCTTTGGAATATGAGTTTATAACCTTTACGAAAATTTTAATATTGAAAGTCGTACGAGAGGGTGTATGGGCGCCCTTGATGATTGGATTGTAGTAGTTTTCATTATTGTAAAAAGGTAAGTTGTTGGAACTTCAGGATTTATTTGTTCAATGTGTGAGGCTCAGTTTTCCCAAAGTTTGTCACAAGCACGGTATAGGGAAGATTAGGTAAAGTCTAAATTTGATTCAGTTGAAACTATATGGTGAGGCTTGGCGTATAACATCGATAGGGATTTTGTTAATGTACTGTATGGGCGGTACATCTTGGATTTCTTGCGATGTGAGATTTATACTCGGAGTTGACCTTACCGGTATGACTTATATTCCTGAATTCCGGGATGAAATTCTGTTGTAAGGGGGGGAAGTATGTAATACCGCGTAATTTTTATGACTTTTAAAATGGGTTATATTTTAAATTAATGGATTAATTGGATTATTATTATTAATTAATTCATTTGGGTTTTATCCGAATTGTGGATATTAAAATGGATGATTCTGAATATTACTTAAAGATATTTAAGTAATATATGAATGTGATGTCATTGATATGACGGTGTGATATAAAATCGGTAATTTGATTTTTTAGTAAGACACGGTATGGGACGTGTCGGGACTAATTTATTAAATTAAAAAGGAAAATTATTTTCTATCGACCTTATAGTCATTTCGACTGCGTCGTTGCGTCCGGAAGGTTCGAAATAGTCAGAAAAGTCTATTTGAATGTTAATTTTGAGTCTCGGGTCATTTGAAAATAAATAGACAACCCGAAAGGGCATTTTGGTCATTTTTCTAGGGGGGTGAATAGTGATTTCGGATTTTGTCCTATTATAAGTATTGGTAGATTAAGTGTATGTGGGTTTTTCATCTCCTCTACACAAAATAGAGAAGTCATCTTCCTATAGAGAGTGAAAGGGTGCTTGGGAAGGGAAAAGCCTACTTGGGAAGGAGAAGAACAAGAACTAAGGTTCACCACCACCAACCACCACCGAAGGTTGACCGGAGAAGGGACAACCAACTAAGATATACTACACCAAAGGATCAGACCTTCAGTAAAGGCAAGTGTTTGATAATGGCAATTTAAGTTTGTATATTGTCCATGTTAGAATAGTATGAAAAGAGAAGATTATTCATGTTTGGAAGATTATTCATGTCCGGCGCAGTATAAATTTCTGAATCAGGATGAGATTGGGGAATCCCACCTTTGATATGGAATTTCAGAAACCAGCGGAGATAAGGTTTCATTTCGAGTAGGATGTATCACCCTTAGCCAGGGAATAGGCGCACGGTGATTAAAGATTTTTGGAGCTACATGGAAGAGATTTCGGAATCTTGATACAATGATTTTAGGAATGCTCTGTAGAAGCACTCGTACCAGTTTGTCGCTTACGAGGTGCTTATTTAGGTTTTGTTATGGAAGAACCTCGACTATTCTCCTTCCGTATGCCTAGAGGTGAGTAAATAATCAAAAATTTTGGATCGGCCGAGATAATATCCGATAACTATGGTGGAATTCCACGACTGTTTTAGGCGAGCAAGAGTGATCAAATGTTCGTATAATTTTCTCAGAATGGGAGTTTTGTATATGAAAAGATCCGAGCAGTTATCATGTAGTGAGGTGCGGCCTCCTAATGATAGTGAGATAATGAAATTTATAACGTATAGGCGTGACCTATGCGAATTTTATCGGTTGGGAGCACAATGTGAAGTGTCTCCAATGATAATGTAAAACAAAGTTGTTGTGAGGAAAAAGCTATAAGGATTGAGCGCAGTACTATGTAGATAGTTTGCGTACTGACAAGGATATCCAGAATTGTGCTACCTGGTATGCCTTATTTTCCGAATTTCGGGACGAAATTCCGTTATTAGGGGGGAAGTATGTAATACCCCGTATTTTCATGGCTTTTAAATTTAGGGATTTATTAAATTTAATTGAGATAAATTAATTTAATTTTTATCCGAAATGTTGTTTTAAATATTTACTAGTGTGACGAGAGTTAGTAATTATTGGAAATTTGTTATTTGTTGAATGTTAATGGATGAGTATAGTAGTATATGAGATTTATTTTTATAATATTGTCACGTGAGAATAAAATGGCAATTATGGAAATTTAAGTTGGGACGCGCCTGTGTCGTATCGGGACTAAATGTTGATTTATAAAAGTGAATATTTTATAAGTTTTTCGTATGGTCGTTTTGAGTGTGCCAACGCATTCGGAAGGGTTGAGGTAGTCGGAAAAGTGTACCCGGGGGTTTAGTTTGGGTCTCGGGGCGTTTTTAGACTTAATTAGTACCCCGGGAGGGCATTTTAGTCATTTTGTATTTTGGGAAATTAAACCCACGAAAATTAGTAATCTATATCAGCCATTAGGGTTAGTCATCTAGGGTTAGAAAACTCAAAACTCTAGAACGGCCATTGGAGAGGAGAGGAGAGGAGAGAGAGCTCTCAAGGCATTCCAAGGCTCAAAACTCAACCGTTTGCACCGCCGCCACCGCCAACGCGTAGATCGCGAGACGGGGAATGCAACCACACAAATTTCGGCACCAAACCAGACTCCTGAAAATCCCAGGCAAGTGTTTATCTTGCTTATTTCGTTGATGCATCTTTCATATTAGTTTAGGAATGATTAGGGTGAGTTGTATGGAAGAAAAACCCAATTTGAGATAGGAAATTGCATGTAGTGATCGATAAATTGATAATTCTGGAAACCCTTGCCATGTAGAGGAATTGCCTATGAAATTATGATGTTTATAAGAAGAAATTTTCTGGAAATACTGGTTGGAACTCTGTTTATGAAAATTCTAGGGTTCTTGATAATTATATAAATTTTTGGGCCATAAATCCATGATTGGTGTTAGAAATCTACATGCTTTACGTTAGAAATACCTAGTATGATGATATAACGTTTGTGGTATGAATTTTGGGTCAATTGGGTATGATAATTATGGAATTAGTGAAGGTTAGAAGATGAAACCCGTAACTGCAAATCTGCAGATTTCGCAGACCTGCTTGATCGAGCCCCAGACCTCGATCGATCGACCCCTCCTGGCAGACTCATGTTTTCCCTTCTTAATTAGTTGAAATTCACTTTAATGAGGAATAATTCATGGACACCCTTATAAATATGTCTTATGAGATAAAGAGGACCAGTAGGGTATATGAATAAGTTTTGGGACCTTTAAGTTTAGACGAGAGTTGTATCCTTGGGAGATTTCATATATAGGAAACGATAAAACTACGTATTTAAAGTGAGAAGATTACGTAAAATAGTTACGAAAGAGAATATATGAATACCTACTGAATTTTTATAGGTGGGAGGATAAAACCATGAGAGTTATGTGGTAAGTTGGAATAATACCGAAGCAAGGTTAGAAACGAACTGTTACATGTGATAACAAATAGTGAGATATGAGAAATAATGTCGTAATTATGGGATTTGAGAATATACCCAATATTGATATGGTAATATTAGAATAGTTATATGATTGTGTATGCATATGCTATCTATGTGTGAAAAACATGCCCACGCTACTTGCTATCCCTGAGGTTACCGCGCTGGGACAGTCTTATCTCGATGGGACCTTTATGGGGGATATTGACTTGTACCCTAGAAGATAGATATCCTTGGTACAGGCTATCGGAATGATAGTTCAGACGGTCCTAAGAGACGCGAGTATGTGCTTTCCTCTTAGAGATTTGGAATCTATGCTTCGCCTCAATATTGTTTGTGTATGTGTTAATACAATTCGAGAGTGATTCCGAATTTGTATTCCCCTTAATACGAGTGATACGGGGTTTGGATAGTAGAGTATTCCCGCACCATAGTTATAATTTGGGCTGCTGTTATAATATATATATATATATATATTATACGAGTATTTAATATATATATGAAATACTGTAATTTGGAACTGCCTACTGTGATATGGTAAGTAGGACATGGTTGATGACTCATATTGTAAATACTTGTTTTGAGAGAGTATAATATGACACTGGAAAACTTTATAAATTAATAAAGTTAAAATGAGAATTTTGGATACTAATTGAAATATTCTTTTCAAACAATTGTATCGTTCAATTTTAAATTCTGCGAATAACCTAAGATAAGTTAAATCCTTGGGGAGAGATAGTGTGATATATGAAGAGATAAACCATTGGGAAGGTTAGTGCGATAGGAGTGCACATTAGAAGAGAGGTGAGAATTTCTCAAGAGAGTGTCGCACTAATATGTTGTTGCATTGGCCTGTATCAATTTAAATACTTGCTAAACGAATTTTTAAATCATACACTATCGGGCTCTGACCCGTTCCTATTTCTCTTTCTCTCTTGTATATATATGTATATATTACAGGTGCCCATCCACAGGGGTGTCTTGCTTAGGATCCCTTGGAAGGAACGTGTTGCAGCTTAGGTGGGAGTTGCAGGCCACTTGCTTAGACGATTTCATTTACTTGATTCCACTTCTATCATTCTCCTCATTGGGCATGTGTCGCCCTTTCCACTATTTATCTGTTCTATTGGGACATTTGTATTTCAGTTATTTCTAGTGCTGTTGCTTTGGGATTTATTCAGCATGAATGTTTTACTTTAAGTTTTAAATGTTGGGATTTTGAATGTTGAATGTTTAAATTAATTGGATTATGTTCCAGGATATTTGTGGTATGATTCTTACTTATTAAAAATGTTGTTAATAAATAAATAAGTTTTTCTTTAAAAATACAATTTGGTTAGAAAGGTTAAAAATGGTTTTGACACTTAGCTTAATTAATTAGGGTGTTAATTTGGAAAAAGTTATTTTTATGACAGTGATGCTAAGAATGAACCAACTGTTCACCTTGATTTTAATTTAATAAAGGAGTGATCGCCCGGTAGTTAATTAGGCGGAATTAAAAAGGAAATTTATTTTCTATCGACCTTATAGTCATTTCGACTTCGTCGTTGCGTCCGGAAGGTTCGAAATAGTCAGAAAAGTATATTTGGATGTTAATTTTGAGTCTCGGGTCATTTGGAAATAAATAGACAACCCGAAAGGGCATTTTGGTCATTTTTCTAGGGGGGATGAATAGTGATTTCGGATTTTATCCTATTATAAGTATTGGTAGATTAAGTGTATGTGGGTTATTCATCTCCTCTACACAAAATAGAGAAGTCATCTTCCTAGAGAGAGTGAAAGGGTGCTTGGGAAGGGAAAAACCTACTTGGGAAGGAGAAGAACAAGAACCAAGGTTCACCACCACCAACCACCACCGGAGGTTGACCGGAGAAGGGACAACCAACTGATATATACTACACCAAAGGATCAGACCTTCAGTAAAGGCAAGTGTTTGATAATGGCAATTTAAGTTTGTATATTGTCCATGTTAGAATAGTATGAAAAGAGAAGATTATTCATGTTTGGAAGAAATAATGGAGTATTAAATGGATTTCTGGAAACTGGAATGATATAGGAATTAAACTCATGTTTTAGGTTGATAATAATCCACGAAATAGTCATGAATCTGTTGAAAAAATTATGAAAACCATTGATGTGTTTTTGAAGATGATATGTTGATAATTTTATGGAAATAAGGAGATAAACATGATTTTTAATCCAATCCCTTGATGATCCTAAGATGTTTAGAGTACTGGAAATCGTTCATATATGTTGACATATCATGTAGTAATAATTATAACTCATTTTGGAGGTTAATATGAAGGATAAAATGAATAAAAATGGTGAAACCCGTAGTTGCTGAAATGCAGAAAAACCAGGTGGTGACCTGAGGGATCGATCAATCGACCCTTGCCTTCGATCGATCGACCTCCCCAGAATATGTAAAGTTGTTTCTTTTTAAATGTTGATTATTATCCCAAAACTTTTGTGGATCTTTGGTGATTATTATTTGGATATTATGGGACTTAGAAAATATCAGTAAACCCTTGATAAGATTATAATTAATTTGATTTGGATTCAAGTGATTAAAATGATGAAAATTATATTGAATGGAATTTCGATTGCTAGATTCATTTTTTAAATTCCAAATGGGGATGTATGAGGATTAAAGATAGGACCAGTAGGGGTGATTGAATATAACACCTGGGTATCCTTAAGTTGACAAGAGGGTTTAATCCTAAGTGAAAGAAGATGCGTTTATAAGAGATTCGAAACTATCGGTTTTAACCTTAATTAAAAGGAGAACTAAACTCGTGGTAATTCGGGAGAAATGATATTATGGACCAGTAGGATATTAGTGACTTCTTACTGAATATATGTTGAGGAAAAACCTATTTGAATCTTGTGTATTGAGTGAGAGTAACCTTAGGGTTACAATTTGAACATCAAGGACTGAGTTTAAACTCATTATTGATTTCGCAAGGACTGAGTGTAGTACAAGAGCGTAGTGGTATGGCTTCTGGATAGAGATGGGAGTTTAGAACACATTTGGTTGAAAGAGGGTATGAGGTTATCCCGATCGCATAGTTGAAGTTGTCAGACCTCCTCGATCGACAAAGTTAAGTAGTAGTGTATTGGAGGGGTTGCTTGTTTGGATTTCGCTTTGCGAGACGCTCCGTGCATGAACCTTAACGACGTCGGGAGTGGAGAGATGTTATAGGATGCGAGGATAATTAAATTATGAAGTAAAGATATGATATTTTATTATGGGGAATTTAAAAGAGATAAAATGCTACGTATGGGAATTATCGAAGGGTAGTGATATTACCTTATTGATATTATGTTATAGGTATGATAATACCTATTTGATTGATTTATGATTTACGTGTATGACATACCTAGCTTACTTGCTATCGGCGGGAGGTTTGCGCGTGAGGGCAGTCATATCCTGATGAATCCATGGGATCTTTGATTTGTCGCTCGAGAACATAGGTCTATGAAAGACTTATCGGGGAGTTGATAAGTCCGCTGACTGTGGGTACGTAGGTATGTGTGTGACCCATAGATACGAGAACTATGTTCACCTCCAATGTTTATGTTATTGTTTATGGTTCGAGGAATCCTTACCGAACCTTTTGTCCACTATTCGGCGACCATCGATGATGGGACATGATAGCAGAGTAATGCATTGCACCGCAGCTGTGACTCGGGGTGCTGTATTATATATGAATATATATATAATGAAATAAATGATTGAATGGATATATATTGGGGTTAACTCTATCTACGGTGATAATTGTAGATAACGGTTAATGAATGCTTATGCTTATAGAATTGAAAAGCTTAATTCATATTAATGAGAAATGATTCATGTTAATGAGAAACGATTCATATAAATGAAAAATGTATAAGAATGATTATATAACGTATGGTATGGGACATATGGGGTTATGATATGGGAATGTAATCATATGATGGAAATTAGTATTGAGGAACCATTAACTAGGAGGTTAATAGGAAACGTTAAGTGTGCACTCTAGTTGAGAGGTGAGAATAGCAAGTGAGAGTTGGATCTAACATGTACATAATAAATGCTTTATTGCACTTGTTAAATACTTGCTGTTTTAAAAATCATTTACACATTCGGGCTCTGACCCATTTCCTTGCATATTTTCTCTTCTATTGTATCTCTATATCAGGTGTCCAGCAACAGGGACGCCAACCTTAGCGAATTTTGACAGGCTATGGATTTATGAAGTTTTGCTTAGACGCCTATCTTCATTTGATTCACAGTATTCTTAGTTAGGGCATGTCGCCCAAAGGATTTTAGTTATCTTTTCTATCGAGGTCAAATACTATTGTATTCGGGTCTTTTTAATACAGTTGTTATTGATGGGATTACTATAATGGATTAATATTATTTGGGAATGTTTATTCCAATTGCATTTAAATTCTTTTGTGTTATTTATTGTGTTATCAGTGTTGTAGAATAAAATGGTTAGTGTTATTCTTAAACTAAAAATGGTTTTGTTGAAATTTAAATTTGGAAAGTTTTTAACACCAGCTTAATTGGGTATTGGGTGAGTTGTAAATGCTTTCGACAGTGATGCTAAGAATGAGCCAACTGTATATTCTGTTTTAATTTGGTATGGGACTGGCCACCCGGTATTTAATTAGTCGGGGTGTTACACCATCTTTGAACCTTAGTCTGCCAAAGGGGAGCATGATGGTACTAAATCGGGAATTGGTTGACACAACGACCTCAGATCATCTTTCTTCTTATGATGCACATGCATTATCCTTGGTAAGTTTAACACTTGTTGATTTGATTCTTTCTTCATTTTGGTCGCCGAGTTGACATGATTTTTATCTTTACAGTTCCTGGAAGATTTTGTTGCTATACTTAATAAAGTTTCTAGTTAGTCTAAGGGCCGAGGATGCTAAAGAAATCTAAAGAGTCTTTGGCTGCTACTAAGATGGCGTACGAGGAAGTGAATAGGTCCACCAACGTGGAAGTTAACAAGTTGAAGAAAGAGAGTAACTAACTGATGATTGAGTGCGATACACTAAAGAAAGCTAGAGATGATCGTGCTTGGATTTTGGTAATGGATAAATATAAGACCTTTTACCATGGGTGTGTGGAGGCCTTCTTCCAAGCCAGGAAATAATTATATTTTATTTGAGAGTCGAATTTTAATAAAAGTTGGGATGCATCCTTAGTTAAGACTAATGTCCCTTCAGAATTCAATTTTTTTAGGGAGCATGGTTGAGTCTCTCCACCAAGGGAGGACGAAGGAGACACGGTTTGAGGAAATGATTAGATAGGGGCTATTTCCAATCAAGAAACGATTGGTGATGATCAAGGAAAACATTCAAATCCGTAAGAGAAGGTGAAGGAAAAAAAGGGTCAAATCTCGTTAGGATTAACATAGCTAAAAAAATCTTTATACTCTTATGATTTTGAATGTTTGTAAGGGATTGCACCACTTTTAATCCCTTGAATAGTTTTCGGAGTTTGAAATCATATCTTTTTGTTCTCGAATGGTTTTTTCTTGAATTTTATAGCTTATAAATATAACTGTAGGGGTCCCACCTATTCAAGGGATTACAGACCTAGATATAGTACTTGGTTGGTTGGTTAGTCAGTAGTAAAGATCGTGGCACTTTCACGTCTATTCATAAAGCTCTCTAAAAATGAAAAGTGCTTTTGATAGAAAGTCTCATTTGTCTGTTAAATTAAAGAGTGGTGTTAAGGATGTGAGCGATGTTGCAAAGCTTTTGAAAAATAAGAATATTACTCTAAGGGAAAGGGTAAAAAAATCTTTAGAGGACTTAAGGACACATAGGGTGATCAAACTAGGACTTGTTCATGACATAATAAAGTGGAAATACCTCTTTAATAAGGGTCCTCGAGTAATTTGGGCCTTTGGCTATGATGGCGGATGATGATAAAGAATATTACCCGAAGATAGATTAAACTTAGTTTATAGGTTTATATAATAATGGTGAAGTAAAGAAGCGATATAACAAGTAAAATAATAAGTGGAGCGGATGAGAGATAAAGAATATACACATTTATAAGTGGTTTGTCCTTGGCCTACGTCCACTATGCAAAGAGTAAACCTCTTTCACTAAATAATGAGTCTGGAATCCATTAACAAAGTTACAAGCTTTTCGATACTTTCATTCTTTAACACAATGCAATGTTGTAGGGTTTGTATATAACAATCCCTGTAAAAGAATGGGATGAGCTCCTTTTATATATTGGATGTCTGCAATATCACCCCTTATCATGTAGCTTGTGTGAATGATATCAAGTAAGCAATGATAGTGTGACAGCTGTACAATGAGGTGTGTAATTCATGATGGCTAAATATTCCCTTCACATGGGGGTTGATATGCTATAACATCATTGGTCACGTGTGTCAACAATATGCTTGTCATATGTTCCATGCTCATATGTTATGTCTAAGGTTTAGAGTCTTGACTAGCCGAGACTGGTGAAGCATCGATACTCAAGGATGGATCTGAGACAAGGCTGAATACACTTTTGGCGTGTGTCGTGGGCGATGATTTATAGACAGGGTTTTTCCGCGATGTCGCATCACCGATGCTGATCGTTTGTTATATTCGGGTCACCAACTCTATGCAAAAACCTAAACAATGACTACACTCTTTTGAGGGAGAATAGCGGCCAGTCCGAGCATCAAAAATCCACAGAGATGAGTTGCTGGAATTTATAAGGTTTAATACTTCTAAATAAAAGTTTAAAAGATATTTTCTAACAAAAATGAAAACATAACAAAAGGAAAGATTAAACTAGGCGAGTGTATTTAAACGAAATTAACAAAGAGAATAAAAACTATAGGTTGCGTCGGATATCCCTCACCTAGAGTTAATTAGTATAAAATGGTTACATGGGCTCACTAGTTATTAAGATTGCGTCTCGTTTCGATAGTTAATTAAACCAAGAGTTGTCACACCCCAAAATTTTCATAAAAGTCTAATAAGATTTTGGCGTCAACAAATATCCCAGAAATTGCGCACGCAAGGTTGTAAATACAGAGCATATGTGATATACCTCGTTAAATCTCCTAGGCGTAATAACTACAACAAACCCAATCGAAATAAACATTTAAAAACCATCACTAAAGCAAAGCAACACGTCAACCCTAGGTGAGTTCAATCCAACACAACCTAAACTAAATTATCCACTACACATAAAAAAGACATTAATTAAACTAACTAATTAATTAAAGTAACTAAATAAATTAACAACTGAAATTATCTAGGCTTGGAAATATTTAAGTAAACATGGAAATAAATGGACAAAACACAAATAAAAGGAAGATGACAATGAATAGTACAAGGAACTTACATTAATGGGAAAAATCGAACATAAATGAGAAGAGGGGTGGTCTCCAACAATAAACCCCCAAAATGCTTACTAACCCTAAACCTAATGTAAAATGTAAGATATCTTACAAAAGAGAACAAACATTCTCTTATATAGTAAGTTGGGAAATAAAATAGAAAAGGAAAGGAAAAAGAAAAGAAAAATATCAAGTTGCTAAATATCTGCGATACTCGGTCACCGTAAGGTCATGACCCATCGATCGGGCCTCTAGGAAAAAGCCAACTATCTTCAGCCAAAGGAAAAATCACAAGACGCGGTCGAACACCCCCTGGGCACGATCGACCGGTACTCTGTTTTCTGATGTCATTTGGTCTTCACATGGGAGGAGAGCTGAATAACGGAAATGGCCATAACATCTTCATCCGAACTCGAAACGATGCATCGTTTATGGACACGCGATGCCAAATCAATGAACTACGCATCCATTGAAATTCCATGAGCCAGAGATGAAGCATGAATTAACTAAAATGCCCTTGAAGTAACGTTCGATGACTGAATTTCTCCGAAATGCAATTGATCCTCACTTTTAGCGTTCCAATACCTACAAAAGCACAATTAACCCCTACAAAACATATATATATCCAATCCGAGGTTGTCTTGTTAACGAGCATAAATATAGGAATTAAGAATGTAAAAGGGCTAGAATGCACAAAGATAAAGGGCGCAAATATGCAATTTTCGTGACGTATGACACCCCTAACTAAGACATTGCTAGTCCCTAGTGATGAAACAAATAAAACCAGTCCACAGAAGGCGATACAAAAAATTATATATGCATCGAAATATAAATGCCACTTTCATAGGAAACACGATTGCATTTATCATATGCAATAATCCGTTAAACCCTTAGGTTACCCTAGTGGACGAGTGTTGTCTCGTGAGGGTTTTCAAGGATGAAACCCACAAACATCATATGGTTTCATCAAAATATGCCCAATCAACATGAGATAAGCCTAACAATACGAAAAAGATTTCATACACGTTATTAGAAAAGTGAATGAATTCACACAAAAGTCTGTATTATTAACAGTATAGAATGAACTTCATTGAATTGAAACCTTAAAATGTGGGAGGGGAGAGAGCACATGCAAAGTATGATTTGGAAAAAAAACTTATATAAACAAAATAAAAATTAAAGCATGCATATATTTAATCCTCACGGGAATTACACTCAACAAAGGAAATCACTCAGAAATGGGAGGTAATATACGGGACATACGGGCATAAAGAGTAAATGTAAATGGTTACTAGGCTGCACACATGTCATATATGAAGAACGCTATATATAAAATAAAAACTTGTAATCTTAATTAAAGATATCGCTCATTAAAGGAGGCAAAATGAATTTTCAGAGATTATCAAAACTATTTAAACTTTTAAATTAAATGCACCATAAGATCACATAGGACTTGTATAGGGTTGTAATGTAGTCTAGGCTAGGGTACGAAACGAAGGATATGTATGTACGGATTCAAAGTGTTCGGAATGAAAACTTAGAATAATGGGAAGAATGTAAGCAATATCAAAAATTGGAAAATACAATCCATAAAAGGCATTGAATATAACAATGGGGAGAGTAAATAAAGCTTATTTGAACACTATATACACAATATAAAACTTTCTCTTTCTTTTCTTTTCTTCTTTTTCTCACTTTTTTCTTTTTTTTCTTTTGTTTTCTACTTTCTCTTTTTCACTCTTTTTCACTTCTTTATTTTCTTTAGTTTTCACACTCTCACATGCCTAAATTGCAGCCACGCGACAACATCATTCAATCCCAAGCAACATTCCAAACAAAGGCATGGAAGGTGTATTTATGGTATAGAACTCCAAATCGGATTTGGTTTTGGGATTTGGATTATGAAACGAAGGGCTATATTTAGGCTCAAAGGGGTTAACAAGGAAAAACATTCAAGGCGAGGTCAAGGTAAATATGAGTGATATAAAAAAGATGGCCAATGATCATTTGCTAAAGTTTACGCAATTCTCGAGTCAAAACAAACTTTAAAAATCATGATCAAGTAATACGTTTCAAGAATGAACTCAATTAATGAGTGACCAAGTGAAAGAATAGAGAGATTACCAATGACTGTAATGTTTTCAAAGAGGAAAAAGTAGTGTATAACAGTCACAAACGATAAAATGTACAAAGCTTATTCGGTGTAAGTATATACAATGTAACAAAAGATTACCGAGTTATAAAAATCTTACACCAAATCAATAAAGCAAGAAAAGTGCATGTGCTCATGGGATTAAAGTTTAATTCATGAAGTTATTCATAATATAAATGATAGAGGACTAAAGTCTAATAACTTCTAAAATCGAGAACACGCATCTTTGAGTTGTTTATTGGATCGGGCAATTATTGAAATTTATCATCGGAAACAAAGGCAAAATGCCGCAAAAAGGAGAAAAATGAAAGAAAAAATTTTTGAAATTTTTAATTTTTACAAGAAAAGAATGCTTGGAAATAACATGTAATCCAAATCATGTACTAAGAAATGAATGGATAGAATATCCCACACCCCCTAACTTAAAACCTGACATTTTCCTCATTGTAAATTAAGAACCAAATTCAAGAGAGGAAAAGAGCGATACTACCCAAAAATGAGCGATCTCGTGATAGTACATAACCAATGATTGTACAAAACATGTTAGTACCATAGCATAACAAAAAGAAAGAATAAATTTTTTAACTAATTACACTATACTATAAGTAAAAACAAAGAAGAAAAATAAAGAAAATAACAACTAACTATTTACAAACTAAATTTTAATTCTAATTAACTATACACTAGAAGTTGAAATTTTTTAGGGTCCACCCGAAACACGATTTGACTTTGGAGGATAACCGATATACCTCACTTGAAAGCATGCCTTTAGAAAAATAAGAATTTTGTTTGAACAACGGAAGGCATGTGTAAGGCGTAAGAAATGAACCATCCCCATTTAAATTTTTTAGCGAGAGTATGGGGGATTTGGATAAGACGGGTGACAAATACACATGGGGGATAAGAAAAATTGAATCATCTCCCAACGATTTAGCAAGTTTAATGGGAGGTGGTGCACATGGAGGCAAAAATGCCTTCATGGAGAGCAACTCGAGAAAGTACACCTCATCGATGCATGGGTTAAACGTTTAAAGTTCGGCACTGATTCATCGGGTACTTATGATGGTGTGAAAACAAAGAATAAAAAGGGGGAGGAAAGAAATTCAAACTCGAGAGATGAGTTATCATCGCTCAAAGTCGGAATTTTGAAGGAGATAGGATCATTTTCAATGAAACTTTCTTCTTTGGGATCCAAAGACGAAATTATTTCATTGCAAATGGATACAACATCCATTTCATCCTCACTTTCTTTCTCTATTAAACCCTGGGCCAAGTCAAGAATTGTTTGTTCCAAAGTAGGCAAAAAATCCTCATTTGGTTCAAAACATTCCTTGACTTCAAAAGTTTCGGAAGAAAAATCGTCGTCAGATTCAAATAATAAATCCAATTCATGTTCCAACAAATAATTTTCTTCCCGATAACGGTCTTTATACCTCTCATTCTCAAGCATGAGCAAACCCTCACCGAAAGTCATAGGTCGGGGTACGGATTCTTGGAAATGAGAAGTTTAAAAATTATTATCGGAACTATAGTCAAACTAATTATTATAAGAATTTTGAAAACTATTGCAATTTGTTTCAAAATTCCTATTATAAGGAATTAGAGGCCCAAAATCGTTATCCTCCTCCTCAAAATATACGCACTCGAAAGCTTGACTTTTGTAATACTCGCCCAAAGTCATTTTTGAATTTGCAATTTTTTGGGACTCTAAGTATTGAAAAAAATTCATAGGTTTACGTGGATTTTGAGAATTATCATAATGATTACCGAAAGGATTGGAATAAGACATGCTTACCCCAAAGATGGCTCGAAATAGCAAAATCCACAAAGTGATGCGCGCGCAAAAAATTCGAACGGTTCTTGACGCTCAAATGTAGAAGTCCTATAAAAATGTTAGGCAAAAAATACAAATAGAAAAAAAACTACGAAATACTAAATCAAATAAATTCTAAAACAACAAGTCCCTGGCAACGGCGCCATTTGATAGACATAGTTTTACCGCGGTGTCGTGTCACCGATGCTGGTCGTTTGTTATATTCAGCTCACCAACTCTATGCAAAAACCAAAACTATGACTACACTCTTTTAAGGGTGTATAACGGCCAGTTCGGGTATCAAAAATCCACAAAGATGAGTTGCTAGAATTTATAAGGTTTAAAACTTTTAAATAAAAGTGTAAAAGGTATTTTCTGACAAAAAGGAAAACATAACAAAAGGAAAAGATTAAACTAGGCGAATGTATTGACTATATTAACAAAGAGAATAAAAACTATAGGTTGCGCCGGATATCCCTCACCTAGAGTTAATTAGTATAAAATGATTACATGGTCTCACTAGTTATTAAGATTGTGTATCGTTTCGACAGTTAATTAAATCAAGAGTTGTCACACACCTAAATTCGCATAAAAATCTAATAAGAAATTGGCGTCAACAAATATCCCAGAAATTACGCACGCAAGGTCGTAAATACGGAGCATACACGATATACCCCATTAAATCTCCTAGGCATAATAACTAAAACAATCCAATCGAAATAAACATGTAAAAACCATCACCAAAGCAAAGCAACACGCCAACCCTAGGTAAGCTCAATCCGACACAGCCTAGACTAAATTAGCCACTACACATAATTAAAGAGATTGATTAAACTAACTAATTAATTAAAGTAACTAAATAAATTAACAACTAAAATTATCTAGGCATAGAAATATTTAACTAAGCATGGAAATAAATGTCCAAAGCACAAATAAAAGGAAGGTGACAATGAATAGTATAAGGAACTTACATTAATGGAGAAAATCCAACACAAATGAGGAGAGGGGTGGTCTCAAATAATAAACCCCCAAATGTTTACTAACCCTAAACCTAATGCAAAATGTAAGATATCTTACAAAAGAGAACAAAGGTTATCTTATATAGTAAGTCGGGAAATAAAATAGATTAGAAAAGGAAAAAGAAAAGAAAAAGATCGAGTTGCCAAATATCTGTGACACCCGGTCGACCGCGAGGTCATGACCTTTAGACCGATCCTCTAGGAAAAGACCACTGTCCTCCGCCAAAGGCAAAATCATAAGACGCGTTCGATCGGCCCCCTGGGCACGGTTGACCGGTACTCTATTTTCTGGTGTCATTTGGTCTTCACATGGGAGGAAAGCTTAATAACGAAAATGGACATAACTTCTTCGTTCGAATCGAAACGACGTGCCATTTGCAGCCACGTGATGTTAACTCAATGAACTACGCATCCGTGGAAATTACATGAGCCAGAGATAAAGAGTGAATTGACTAAAATTCCCTTGAAGTAGCGTCCGATGATGGAATTTCTTCGAAATGCAACCGATCCTCACTTTTAGCATTCTAATACCTACAAAAGCACAATTAACCCCTGCAAAACATATATATGTCCAAATCCGAGGTTGTCTTATTAACGAGCATAAATATTGATTAAGGACGTAAAAGTGATAGACTGCACAAAGATAAAAGGCTTAAATATGCAATATTCGTGACGTATCAATGATGTATCGGCATCATAGAACTATCTTAGGTCAAAATTATTGGGGTAAATTGGTGAGGCCTAGGAAATTTATGGAAGGGAAATTAGTCTTAAAGGTAGTGGTGAAGCATATTCGAGGGCTCCCATTGCCTAAATTCGCTACAAATTGGGAGGGACCGTTCATTGTAAAGGAGCCTCATGATTCAAGTTACTGCTTAATTTCTAATGTGGAAGAGGATAAACCTTTCAAAATTAACAAGAAATGGTTGAAAGTTTATCATTTATAGGCTAGTAACCTTAGTTAGAATTTTTTTTGTTATGGTGAAATTCATTGTATGAGTTATTTATTTTATAATGAGATGAAAAGAAAGAGTGTGTTCATAAATTGTAAAGGTTTGAACTTTGCGATAAAAAGAGATATTGCAATGAAACAAAACATGATGACAAAATACTATATCTTTTTCATTAATTTAACCTATAACGATTACAAAACAATTAGGAGCTAATGTCCAATATTTTCATATGCAAAAAGAGAAATAGGGTGTCATCCCAAGAAGAACAACAGATCTGGGGTAGAAAAGAAATCCCCAGGTAAGACCGAAAAAACTGTAAGGAATGCTTGTTGTTCAGCGATAGAACCCTCAAGTCTGGCATGGGATTGAGCCCGTTGAATGACCAGGGTCTCACGTGCCTGCATCACCTTAAGTAAACCTTGACTCTGAGATCATAAGCCTCCATCAAAGGCACTAACTCCAGCAATTTAGTCTCCTTATCCCATTGGGCCTCCACTTTCCTTTGTAACAGTTCCGTCTAGTTAGTCAGTTGGGTGGACTTCATAACCTTATAGTATTCAACGAGACAAAAAAACTAGAATCCATCCCTACCCAGCTCCCTAATGTTTCCAAAATATTGATTCATAACTGGCCTAGATAAAGGTGAAGTGGGAGTATTAATGACCTCAGCCACTATAGTCACCATACCCTGAATCCTAGAGCCCATCAAGACAATGTTTGAATGGAGGAAGTTCGGGGTAAAGATCTCCGAGTGATGAACGACCTGTCGCTCGATAATGGATTGATGGCTGGCGAAAAATTGAGGGGATTATTAAAGGACCTGTAAGCAAAAGGCATGAAGGTCCACATCAGGAAGTGGCACTTCGCGGACGGATTCACAGTCAGCCTAAATATTTTTAGTTAAATCGTGGTCGTTGTGGGTTGACTCATTCGGGGAAGATGGTTCTTGATGGGGCGAAGCGATAGGTTAAGGACTTCATTGTGTTTGGTCTCTAGAGGAACAATCTCTTTCATAATCTAGAAAGAGATAAAGAAATATGAGTTTGACAAAAAAAATTAACAAGTGGTTTTCATTGTTAAGTCACCGTTACTAGTGGAGTTTGAAGAAAAATCTTAACAAGTGGTTTTCATTGTTAAGTCACCGTTACTAGTGGAGTTTGACAAAAAAATCTTAACAAGTGGTTTTCATTGTTAAGACATCATTATTGGTTAACAAGTGGTTTTCATTGTTAAGTCACTGTTATTGGTAGAGTTTGACGAAAAATTTTAACAAGTGGTTTTCATTATTAAGTCACCATTACAAGTGGATTTTAATAAAAACTCTTAACAAGTGGTTCTCATTGTTAAGTAACAAATTAGATTGTGTCATATTCCTCATTATAACAGACATAATGATAACACTTATGCAAAATAAAGGGAGAAAGAAACAACTACCTCTTGGGCAATTGCCGAAGGAATAATGTTAAGAATAGCGACTTCGTCCTCCCTCGGTCCTTCATAAGACACTTTCGTTAGAGGATCCTCAATTTTAAGCCAAAGTACCATCTCATTTAAAAGGCACATGGTATAAAACTGGAGTTGTCCGCACTGGAGTAGTTCCCATTAGAGAAGTGCCCATGAACGATATAGGAACTGGAGAGGGAATAGGCCCTGTAGAAGAAGAAACAACACTAGAGCTATATTCACCAGTAGCAACTACAGAAATATATGCAACCACAGGCTGGAACGGGGGAGTCAAAGATGGAAAAAGATGCAGACATAAAGCTAAGTGTTAAATGCAAGAAATATTTTACTAAAAAGGGGTAAGGAAAACATTTATCTTACCATAGTGATACTGGCAAAGGGGGAAATCCAAAGATTGGCCTCAATAGAGGAAGATGCAGAAGAGCGTCAATGAGGGACGAGACCAAGGAAGAGCCAGCTTCAACCTGAAATATATCAGGTTACTTAGAAGTTATGTCAAAAAAGAAAGAAATATATGAGAGATCTAAAAGTCATTACCTCAGGAATACTTGGAAAACTAGAATGATGTCTAGAAGAACCACAGATAAAAGGGAATTACTCGGAAGAAGCTAGGGGAGTCTCCTTTAATTGAGAGGAAACACCCTCAGATTCAACGAAAGCATTGGACCTTTTAGTAACCTTCGCTGCATGACGGGAGGGAGAACAACAGGAATAGATGAGCTTGATCATGGGAGAATGGGAAGGGTAGGTAATAGTCACAGGCCAACTAAAGCGTCCTCCCGTGAAGGGACTCACTAGAGGCGAAGCCCTTTTTCTAACAACCTCCTAACAAAAACAAATAAATTGGCATAAGAGTTAAAAATATACTGTCACTAAGATGTAAATGGCTAACTGTTGGAAAATTTACCTCTTGCTCTGGAGAGGAGTGTGATGAGATGACCACATCGAGGTAGGAAGAGAGTAGTTATCATAATACCTTTTGGTGAGGCCAGGCTCAACCTAGGGACTATCATCAGCAGGAATAAGATCAATGGTAGAAGGGGGAGGAGAGGTGCTGGGACTAGAAGCAGCTGCCATTAGACGAACTTCAAATGCTCAATTGTTTCATGATCTTTTCCCCAAAGTTTTTTTCCCTTTTCTATAGGCACCAATAATAGTTAGAGATTTAGACCCCCCCTTTCTCTTAGAAGCCCCCTCAGATGGATCCACCACGATTGAAGGAAATGCTAAAGGGGGATGAACTGGAGGGTTGGCTTCGTTAAACGCTTGTTGAAACCACACTAGCTTAGCCTGGAACTTCAAATGTATTTCCTCATTTATCTCGGTGTTGAGGGGCAATAAAGCAAATGGGTAAGCGTCTAGAGGAGCCTAGGACTTGGATTTTAATTTAGAACCGGTACCACTCATGGACACCTTTGTTTTCTTGACAGCTAGTTGCGAAGGACCCTCACCAAAATCTGTAGCAGTGGAAGTAACTTTGAAGGGGGGTTTAGGTGTTGGAGATTTATTGGGCTTGGATACATCAACAGGTACCATTGGGCAATAAGAAAGAAGCTCACATGGAGGGTCTTTGGGAGTTTTTCTCAAAGGGAACTCAACCCCAAGAACAGAGTTGACTTTAAGGCCCAGTTCTAAAGTTAGAAAGGAAAGGACTAGAGGATACTGAGGGGGACTTTTGATGAATTCTTAAATTTTGGCCAGTTGCATTGGCCAAAATTTGGTCCCAAATAAGGTACTAATATCCCCTACTCTGGTGGCACTTAGGATGGTGAGACGTCCTACAAGTGTGGCACTGATAGACTAGGCTGCACAACGAGTGTAACAACAGCATGCCTTAGTAAAAGTGACCTTTTGATGGGATAGTCAAAACACTGGCTGAGGAGACCCTTGTCTGAAACCAAACTATTGGCTGTAACATTTGGGGTTGTAATGTTCTGAAGTGTAGCCCCACTCAGTGTAGGAAGGTAAATATATAGGAGAGAACAGAAGAACCGCGACTTATGAGGGATCTTCCTTTATAAGGGCCTTAGTGGTGGCTTGGACCACTCTTACTTTAGAATTAAAAAATTTCCAAGAATGGTCAAAGACTTATTCTTCATAAGGCCTCATGACAAAGGACTCAAGTTTGTCAAAAATGCCCATTATCTCCTTTCGGCTTTGTTTCTTATGAAAACGCAAAAGGCGAGGGGGCTTAATGGCTTGGCAAATAGGATAAGGGGTGAAGTTTACAGATATGGTAGGAAAATAAGTGTAGAGGAAATCCATCAGAAGAATGGTGTTAGCAAAATTAGCCAGGTTGTAATGACTAAGAGACCGTTCCATATCAAGATGGGTCCAGTCCAACCAAGTGTAGAGGGATCCTAAGGCAATGGAAGCCAAAGGGATCTTAAATCCTCTGGCCAAACGGATGGAGATATTTGTAAGGTACCTCCAAGTTTGAGGCTCCTCTAAACGCCTTCCAGTCTTTGGTGAAATTTTAATCGATCTTGAAATATGGATTTATTGGAAGATCCAGTGCAACTTTGGCAGATTCGATCCAACTCTGACTGATCAGTAGCCTCTTCTATGTTGAGAGCCTCGTCAGTGTAAGGTGTATAACATATGTGTTCAAGCCCTAGCATCTCACAGGTTTCTTTTAACAAAATGGTGAATTCTCCCCAATAAGAAATGAAAGTATGAGTGGTGATGTTCTAGCGGGAGACCAACACTTGAAGAGAAACTTTATTCTTGGAGAGGGTTAACTCCCCAAGACACTTGGCCCATTAAAGACCAACCCGAGCAAGAACGTCAGTATGGGAACTCTGAATGTGAGCATTCTAAGCTGTAAAATGGGCTGAAGAGCCCCCTGGTGCTTCGAAGTCAATCTGAGAGCTAGGGAAGTCACCTCGATCAAGTCTAAAATTTAGAGTCTCCTCTAGGGGGAGGAGACCCTATTCATTTGAGGCTTCATATTCATTACCTAACAATAAAAGGTCACACTTAGTTTTGAAACTGTAAGATTTGCAGGTGCTGGCAAAGGCGTCGTCCTTGCCAAAGATGGGGGAGTGAAGATAGAATCAAAGTTGTTTTTGATGGGAAGTTAATAGGAGCAGTAACGGTCATAGATGGAGTTATGGGGGTACAAATGCTAGAAGCTCTTATGGAATCCATGGATGAAGTGGATGAGAGTGGAGCGCTTGAAGAAAAGTAAGAAGGGTTTGATATATGGCAGAGTACATCCACTAAAGGTGACAAAGGAGACAAGAAAGGAGAAAAAGTGGGTGGAAGCTTGGCAATAATGGAGGTTTTACTCTTTCTATCTCTAATAAAGCTTTGAGTTTGAAGAAGATGAAGTAAGCATGAATGGAAAAATGGCTAAATGTTTTGATAATAGTCGTTTGATTTTTCAAATTTGCATTTGAGTTTTCCACCCCCACATGTGACAAGACATCCATAATCATTTCAGATGGACACGCGGTACTTCAGGGAGTGCTCTGACAGTTGAAAATACATTCCCACATCATTAATGAAGTGACTCTTGGGGAAGAGAGAGGGTTTGGTTTCAAAAGAAGTTATGATTTTGGCGCCAGAATCTGTCAAACATATCGTAAACCCTAGGATCCCAAACAATGACATAACAGATTGAAGGGGGGGTGACAGAAACAGTTTCACTACTAATCCATAGCGAAGAAGATACTACCACAGTTCAAAAAGCTACGATGTACCCTTTCCATAAGTCCAAACGGGGTTAAATTTAACTTAGGTACATCGGGGATAATTTTTCTTTTGAATAATATGAAACGGTGTTGGCCAAACTATAAGTATCTCAGGGAGAACTAACTTACAAGCACAGTTCAAACGATCACAAGACCACCTTGTAAGCAACCCAAATGTAGTTAACTTTGACCTAAAATTAAAGATAAGAATGATAATCACTAAGGGTCAGTCCCAACGAGGCAGTACCTTCAACTTGGGAGAATTTATGAAAGAGAATCCAACTCTGAGTTGACAGAACGACCACGATATCCATAAAGTAATGATGTCCCCTCACCATAAGCCCAAGGCATGAAGAGCTTTGGTTTAGGTACATAGGGGAGAATTTTACTTTTTAATAGAAGATATAATAGCAGAAGATGCAACGAATACACAAACAAGTGAATTTTTCAACGCAACTAAAAAAGGGCATATAGAATTGAGAAGTATTTATTGAAGAAATTTCTTGTTCGTTAAAAAAAATCTCCACATAAATGGGCAAATGTAGGGGGGATTGAAGCCAATCCCCGGATTAGATGGAGATTCCCTAAATAGCATAAGAGACTCAAGAGAAAGAACCAATGAGGCTACTCAGCAATGCAGCTCAGTGAGCGAGCTTAGTTTTTTTCGTTCTTACTTAGTCATGCTTTAACTTTTGTTTATATTAACTATGAGTTATAACGATTATAAAAATGTAATGATTATTACTATTCAATATGAGTTCAAACGGTACTCATAAGAGACCAGTCCTGGCAAGGCTTGGGAGAGCTTTCATACTCTATCTAATGACCTTGTCGTGGGAACTTTGGAGGGACATGGTTTGGAAGATTGATAATTGAGGCATCATTAGGGCTTTTCCTGGCCATCTTAGATACACTTAGTACAACACTGAGAGAACTTTCACCATGGAAGCTTGTGTGCAGAAGCCTGGAGTTCCATCATATTTTAAGTTTTGAACCAAATATCCCTCTACCCTATGTCATATAGGTGATGTCACTAACCAGCCAAGCACTGTCCAATCAGTACTTGAGTAAATCACCGTGGTATTGGGATTGTTATATGCTTTGGTGAGCCACCTCTGCGATGACAGTACTCTGACGCACAACGATTAGGCAAAAGGCATGTCTTGGTATTTAATGTTTATGATGTAGAGCTGACTAGTCCATCAGGCATTTAATGTTTGTGGCGTAAAGCATGGGATGACGTATGTTCATCGCCGTAAGGGACTAAGGCATCTTAAGAGTGGTGTGGGGGATATTTAGTGGCCTTAACCAACTTTGAGAGAGGGGGTTCTTTCTAGAGATTAGTGGCTATAAAGATAATATACCAGAGAGAAGTTATTACAAACCAGAGATCTTTCTCACCCTCCATTGTCATTTATTGTGAAGCTTTTATAGACAACTAGAGATCTTTCAGGAGTTGTTGGCGTGTTTGTCTTCCTGCCAAGGTGTATCTAGGGTGCTTACCTCTCTCTCCCTTTGGCTGAGTTATTTATGAGTTTCCTTTATTATTGTTTAAGTTATACACGAGTGTCTTATGAGTTCAATCTGAGTGTTAATCAAATATAATATTGTGTGTTAATTTGTATTTGTTGAAGAGTTCTTGGGTTATCATTCATTACCATACCTATAGGGGTTATACCTCAACATTATTACCCTACTCCCAGGCTACAAAGGGGACTACCCTCTTATAATCTTATTAAACTTTTAGATGCCCTTAGGTTAGAGAACCTCAGGAAATCCAAAGGGGTTTGCTCTATAAATTGAGCTTGGGGTTATTTATCTAGTTTAGGGTAAGCTTGATTTCTATACTTGTTCCCAACGAACTAGACTAGATTTTGTATATATTTTATTCAAAAATTCAAAAATATTTTTAGTTTCTTTTGTTTTAGAAAATTTTCAAAAATAAAAAATATTTTTTTAGGATATGTTTGTGAGATATTCGGGTCAAAATATCATTCCATTTTCATGTGACTGGCCATAAGTAGCTAGCCTCCATATCGTGTCACTTGTGCCTCTTATGCACTGTTAAGACGCATTGATGCTTGTTTATGATATATCCTTTTATGTTGACTTCAATTCATTACCTTAATGCACACACCCTTTCATGGGTTCTTGAGGATGTTAGTCTCACTTTATGTATGCTAGGTGGAGTTATCAATCTTATCACCTAATGTTATGACCTAATGTTAAAGCAATAGACACAAAAATTGTTCATGTAAGAACTATTGCCTATGTTTATAGAATATGTCAAAATGAGAGAGCAATGGAATCGGGATGCGAAAAGAAAAATCTTTTGCGTGAAAAGCCACCATTGAAAAGAGTCTAAAAAACTTATGGCATTGAAAAAAAATATTCAAGTCGAAGGTGATAGAGGGAGAATGGATTTTTTTTACGTATGAGGGTGATATAAGTCGAAGATCAATGGGTTTCCACAAAAATTCATATCATTGCACTTTATGTGACGCTATTGGCATGAGAATTATGACACCTCTAGGCATGTTTTTTGAGTGAATTTACTCCAATTGAATCCCTTTACCTTGACACAAGGTTGAATTACATGTTTAACTTTTAGGAATTTTTTTTGTCATCTTGCACGTTTACGATATCTTAGGTGATGCTCCTATTCTATTTGCTCACATCCCTACATTCCCTATCCATGAACTGAATATTTTTAACATTTCCTCGAATTCGTTTTAAACCAAATTTTTAGTTATATTTTCTATGATGGTTCTTATTTTTTAATTATATATTATTTTTCTTTATTTTTGAGATTTTAGGCCAGACTGAAATCTCGTTCGAAGTCACATTCAAACGAGCTTCTAACAAACCATACCTCAGCCACTGCTACCTTCGCGTTTGAAGTTTTGTTCGAAAGTCATTCTAACGACGTCGTTCGAACGAGAAACACTCCGTTCGAACGATCAGCATTTTTATAGGTTAGTTTGTTTTATTTTGACCGTTTGAGTTTCCAATTCAAATACTCAAAATCATTTTACCTCCAATATTTTTGTCACCCATTCACTCTAAACCTCTCCACCTCTCAATACTTCAACCCTCCATCTTGTCTATCCTCCTATATAAACCCACACCATCTAAGGCTATCCTCCATTACTCTTAGGGACATCTTCTTATGTTTTTGGAAAAATTTCTTGAGTTACATTCTCAATTTCTCCTCTAAACCCATTGTTTTTCATTTTCTTTGGTTGAGTTCATGAACATTGGACAAATATTTACTACATGCAACAATATTTTTTGCCTATTTTTCAAAAATGACCCATTTTTATGTATTCTCGACTCATTCGGGGCTATGTTTATGTGTGTGTATCACTTTTCTTAAAAGTGATTTTGCCCCTAATTGAATGACTTTTTCATGAGTTTTCTTGAAGTTATTTTGATCTCTTATAACCTTTTGTCAAAAATCCATGAAATATAATCATTTTATTTATTTTATTTTATTTTGGCTCATATTATTAATATTGATAATATTATAATGGAGCCTATTTTTATTGATCTTTTTTTGATATGTTGTTGGCGAATTGATTGGTTATTTTTGGTTAAGTGTAGATTTTTTATTTATTCATACGGCTCCTAGTTGTCGTAACCGGCGTGCTATTCAATCCAACGAGGAATACTGCTCCAAAAATAAAGAATCCATTCCCAAACTTTGACTACATTGGGGAAGTTGCTCCAACTACACCTTGTATCATACTCTACGTTTGCCTACTCGTTCCATAGTTAGGGAAAAGATCATAAACCTAGCCTCTTTGATCGATACCATTGTCTTCACTTGTCTTGCAACTCGAGGATAGGATCCGATTTTCAATCTTATGACCCCATCTACAATGATCTCATTCGAGAATTTTTCTTTGGTATGCTTATTAGTGAGCGTGGTCTTGTGTCTACAATCTGTGGTAGATAACTCCTTATTACTGAGGAATTCATAGCTAGCATTGACAATTTTCTCCGCGTTGCCAATCCCACCTACCCTTAACCTGATGCACATAGACCCGATTTTAACCATATTCATGATGCACTTTTTGAGAACTATGAATCGGGATCCACTATTTTATATCATAAGCACCTTAAAGATGACTTTAGGATCCTTAATTGGATTTCTTATGCATGTCTTCTTCCCCGCGCAACCCATACACAAATTAGGCCTAAACATGTGTGCCTAATGTTTGCTATTAGAGTTTGTGATTATATCAATCTCCCGTATCATATTTTTGATGTCCTCCTATTATCTAGGTATTCTACTACTGCATCAATTAGACAGGATTTACCATATGTTATTTTAGTCTCTAGGCACTGTCTTCACGCCGGTTGTCCTCTCCTCGCTACTAATATTCTTGACACTAAATATCAGACTATCAACTCTTCATCCATTGGATTGTCTAGAAGTCATTTAACTATTGTGGTGACTCATCCCACTAGATCACATTCTGAGTCATCTCATCTGCTACCTACTCTACTCATGTCCGATCCTGACCATCTACCTCCCGTAGTCACCCTCTATCTGAGTCTGAGGAACTTAGGATGATGCTTTTACAAGTGGAACATATGGAAAAAAATAACGTCAAGATAGAGAAATGGTGAGGGAATTCTTCGCTTAAGAGAGAGATAGATAGATAGATAGATAGATAGATAGATAGATAGATAGATAGATAGATAGATAGATAGATAGATAGATAGATAGATAGATAGATAGATAGATAGATAGATAGATAGATAGATAGATAGATAGATAGATAGATAGATAGATAGATAGATAGATAGATAGATAGATAGATAGATAGATAGATAGATAGATAGATAGATAGATAGATAGATAGATGGATAGATAGATAGATGGATAGATGGATGGATAGATGGATAGATAGATGGATGGATAGATAGATAGATGGATAGATAGATAGATAGATAGATAGATAGATAGATAGATAGATAGATAGATAGATAGATAGATAGATAGATAGATAGATAGATAGATAGATAGATAGATAGATAGATAGATAGATAGATAGATAGATAGATAGATAGATAGATAGATAGATAGATAGATAGATAGATAGATAGATAGATAGATAGATAGATAGATAGATAGATAGATAGATAGATAGAGAGAGAGAGAGAGAGAGAGAGAGAGAGAGAGAGAGAGCATGGAGAGGAGGCGCATGCAAGAAGAGCTGAAGAATAGCCCCATCGTGATTCTGGGCTCACATAGTACCGTAAAAGGATTAGGCACGCTGAGATACAACGTGAATCAAATCCTTTCGATGGTGTATCTTCATTTAATGATACCTTTGATGATGCACGTGATGACCCAGCTTAGTGATTTCCATTTTCGTACTTCAATTTTTATCTGTACTTGTGAGATAGCGTTTCTTGTTATATTCATTTACTCTCATTTGTATCGAATATTTGGATATCTTTTATTCTTCTGCATTTAATTCAGGATTTATGTTTATGGCACAATTAGATAATTGATTTAATTTTATTCATCATATGGTGACTTCTTACATACGATGTAATGTGGATGATTTTTATTGTGATATATCTGTTTTGTGATAACTCGTGATAATGCTTAAATTCTATTCACTATTATACTTCATGAATTATTCACTAACTTTGCAGGTTTTATTCATACCCTTTGTATTTTCTGGACAAAAATGAGGATAACATAATAAGCGGGAGCAATCTAAATGGATATTTATATTATCTTCTCTGCATGCATTTGTGTGTTTGCTGTTTCATGTGGGTAGGCAATTAAAATTTTTCTAAAGACTCAAGCTTACAATGAGATTCATGCACTTAGGTTGCTAGAAATTTGAGTTTGTTAATTTTCGTTTAGGTTTTGGGGATGGGCATTAGGAACGGCCTCGCTTAGAAAATTTTAAGTCTTTGTATATTTTATGGTTTGTCCCAGAATAGACAAAGGGGAAGATTTATAAGGGAAAATTTATGCATCGATCCAATTTGTAGTATTGTCTATTTAAGTTATGACAAAACATGTTAGTTGTAAATGTGTCATATCATATTCTAGACTGCAGAATCTGAATGTTCAAGAATTCAATGCAGCAATGAAGTTCACATCATCATGCTGAATGATTATTGTACCTAAAGTTATATGACCCTTTTTTTAAAACAGTTGGAGAAACTTTTATAAATTTTTATAAGGCTTTTATTGATTTTCCAAAATCAAAATTTGTTTAAACATGTCTATTTTTCCTAAATTGAGATTTCATTTGAAATCTCGCTCTAACGAGATTACTCTCTTTCGAATGATATGTCCAACGATATCCTCGAGATCTCTACTATGAATGCGTTAGAATACTCGTTCTAAATAGAATTTGTGAACTCGTTCAAATGAGACCCCAAGTAGTTAGAACGACCGAAGCAGTTATTGAAAATGGTAGTTATCTTCAGCTGTTTTATCCATGATCCCCCCTATCCCACTTCTTTAACCTATAAAACAAAGGGAACTCGCGAATAACTGATGAAACTCCACTTTAATCTTTTTCAAAAGCCAAAACTTTTTATCCAAACACTCTCCAACTTTTACATGATCACCTCGAATTATTTTTGAAGAACAAACCCAAAATTTTACTTTCTCTATTCTTCACCATTGTGACTGTGTGGTGGACCTCCATACGGGTTGAAGGTAGTGTATTGCCTATCGGTATTTACGGAGACACGGAACATGTTGTGGAAGCATGCTGGAGCTACACATGATACAGATGGAGGGGTTTGAGACGACATTAATGATACTTATGGTGTCAAATCTATAAGTATTTTATGTTCTCACATTAAAAACGTATTCATAGTGAATTTGGTCAAGGCCTGGTCGTTCGAGGTTTTTCCCAGTTGGATTTTCCTCGTACATCATGCCATTGTGTTATGTTCTTTATGTTGCAATTTTTATACCTAAATACATGATTAGGTTAAAAATAATAAAATCAGCTTAACCACAACTCTTGAATAATGTAATGCTTAAATCACACTAGGAACTTGATTAATAAAATTTATGCATGCCCATGTAGTATTAATTAGTCAAGACTGAAATTGAAAATGCATCAATTGTAACTGGCCTACTCATAATTTTTTCCCTGTGTTGTGTTTATGTTTTATTTACCCTTGGAGTGTATTTCAAGAATTCAAAGTCTTTTCCATATAACCACTTTCCCTCACTAAAAAGCCTCAGAAACCCAATTACAACCCTCGGGTACCTATTCTATACTATGTTGACCTAGTCCGGACCATCCGTGCACTCAAAACTGCAATCCAAGTCACCTAACATAAAATTTTATTTCATTCTTGACATCAGTCGACCCGCATGTTTCGAATGAACACTGATAAACCCGTCACTTTAACTCACTTAAGACATAAGATAATTTAATAGGTTATCATTTACTTATCACACAAGTAAATATAAATATACATAAATATTAATCCATTTTATTCTTTAATTAATAGTTATTTAAGCCAATTTACTCTCCGATTAAATTAAAATTATGTACACATGTGTAATATAAAATGGTTTAAAATTACAAGGTGTCACAAGATGTTCCCAGTTCGAACAAGTAGGACCACCTTTCCCGTTGGCATATTCATCTTCCAAACGGAGCCATCCAAAGGGATGGTAACTTCTTTCAAGTCTTCCATCTTGAGATTAAGTTTTTTTAAAATCTATTAATACATAACCTCATAGGAGCATCCCTGATCAACTAGCAAATTATACACGCCTTAATTTGTAATAGTGAGGATGATTTCCAGTGCATCATGATGCGGGGTTCTAATTCCAATCTAGTCATCCTTTGTGAAGACTATGTGTTTGTTATAATTTCTGTCTTCTGAGCATTGGTGCTTTTCCTCCGAACCCTTGGTAGCGTCAATTTAGAGAGCCTCCATTATCATTGTGACTTTCTTGGGCTCCATCCAAATACCGTTGCCTTATATCTGTTAACAGATAGAGTTGTCTTGAATGATAACGAGCTCATGTCCCAATTCATCTTCTTGGACATTTTCAGGAATTAGGTTGACGTTGATGATGAATTTGGCCGTTTTCTTTTCCCCATAGTCACTTAGGTGTTCATCTTGGACTAATTATTCCATATGAGATATCAGGGATTTATAGTTCTCTATTTTATGCTCATTCTCCTTGTCATACACGCACCTAATTTTGTTATTTCTCTTGGTCAATTATCCCCACATCTTATTGGACACTTGAGGAATTATCCATCCTTTATTTTCTTGGGATCTTATACATCAGTTCTTTTAACACAATGGGTATTGCTTGGAAAGCCTTGGCAGCATCTTCCTTGTCCCCATTCTTAGATCCTATGTTTTTCCTCTTGACCCATCTTGGGGACATTTTCTTTATCATTGCCTTTGGTCGCCTTCGATAACTTGTTGTCATCCTAGGTGATGGCGAATATATCTTCTACTTTGGTGTTTTTGTCTATGCGAGATACAAGGTCATTGAAGGTGTCCACATCCTTCTTGGTTAGGTACTAATGTAACATAGAACTACTAGGAAAAATTATTTTAAGTGAGGCTATAACGATAGGCTTTGATAAATTCTCAACCTCGTGTATGTCTCTTAGTATCATCTACGTATTTCCCCAAGGTTTCCTAGGGTTTCTTCCTCATCATGAGGAGAGAATCCATTCTCTTCATATGGGGTCTATTAGTGATGAAGTGAGCAGTGAAGGATTCGATGAGATGCTTACAATTGTTAATTGGCATATGTGGAAATCTCTCAAATAACTTTTGCGTGATATCCACCAGGTTAGAGGGCAATATACACCACATAAAGACCGTCATTGTAGTTTCACATTGTCATGGTCTACCTGTACTGACACACGTGGTCAATGGGGTCAATCTTTCCATCATAAATTTTGAACCTCGGAGTTATAAACTTCTTTGGGGTGTCTTGTTCTTCAATTTCCCTTGAAAAAGGAGACTGCATTTGGATGATGAGGTCCCTCATGGCTAAATCCTTAGGGGATAATAATGTAGATATCTTATCTTCAATGTCCTTCCTCTTTATCTCGTCTCATTGAATGACTCTCGTGCTCTGAGTTCTCTTGATCGCGATGTTAAATCCTTCCTCGGTTGGGAGTTTTACTCGTCCGATGAATGGGGTTTGACCATGGTTCTTGTGCTTTCTTCGCGGAGCTCTCTCCATCCTTTTGGGGATGCTAAAGACATGCATTTTCCTCCATCTGGAGGCATGTGGCCTCATCCATTAGCCATGAGATGTGAGTGGATCTAGGTTGCTCGTCTATTTGTTAAGAGTGTTTCTCTTGTGGGTGATAATACGCATGAGGGGTTTCTTGATCCTATTGGGGTGGAGTTCAAACCTCACTTTAGGTTTTATGAGTCCACCCTATTGGTGGCCATTGCATGATATAGATGCACTATGTGGGTGAGATATGGATGTTTATTGACTTTAACTAATTTAGGGTGTGGAAACTCATTTCCCACATTTGGTACCAATTTTAGATGATATTATTCCACATATAATAATCCTTTGAAGTCACCAAGAAGAAATAAAATAATCTCACAAGAAAAGCATTTACCTGGTTCGAAAATGGCCTACGTCCACGACGTGTAACACTATTCTTACTATATTCCTATATCTTGTTAATAATAATTATATACCCCTATTCCCTTAAGTAAGGGTTACATTTATAGGGAATAGAGAGATGGAACCATGCAGGACTTCCCTT
This sequence comes from Sambucus nigra, assembly GCA_949130495.1. NCBI lineage: Eukaryota > Viridiplantae > Streptophyta > Magnoliopsida > Dipsacales > Adoxaceae > Sambucus > Sambucus nigra. The sequence continues at coordinate 469,800,106 of OX422213.1, read as the reverse complement.
GCTTGTTGATAAACTTGTTTCTTGATTGTGCCATATCTTCCTTGATCCTTACAGGTGGAAATCATATTTACGATTATCTCTAATTGCGATCCTCACCCAACTATTATGGTTCGATTTTTATCCGAACCCAATTTATTTGAACAGTTTGGATCGCTCATCAATAATTAATATAACTATTAAACGAGATGTTAATAGACAATCATGTGAGTAATGGTAAATTAAATAACACATCATAATTTAGTAGTATGTTCAAAATAAAAAAAATTCATATTATATCAAAAAATGAAAAAATGTATATAATTTATCAATATAATATTCATAACGTTATTTGAACTAAATAAAGATTTTTAATTTTCAGAATTATAAAAATTTGAAATTAGGTATATAATTACATAGTCCACAACCCAAGCTTGAAACTAAAATCAAATCATAACTATGTTGGGGGGGGGGGGGGGGGGGGGCTGAGAGAGAGAGATTGTATTTTTCCTAATGAAATTGTAGGATGAGTTCATTATATCTAGGTTTGAAGTTTGAAATCTTCATAGATATGTATTTCTCTTATTTGAATAAACATCTAAATACATATATTTTCAAAATTAATTTACATTTTAGTGGGAATAAGAGCCTCTATTGTGTATTAGTAATTCACGTGTAATATGGCCCAATTACAAAATTTGATACCCAAAAACATTTAGCACATTTAAACTCTAATAAACTCATATGTTGACCAAATATATTTAAATAAACAACATATTAATCTGTTAGAGTTAATACCTCTTATTATTTTAGATTTATAATTTGAATAAGGTTATATATGGCTTTTGTAAATGTTTATAAGTGTTTTTATGCATTGAATTAACAGTATCTTCTCATACGCAATAGAGAAAAATATAAGAGGCCGATTGGTTATGTAAAATATATCAAAAGGAAATCTTTCAGTACAATAAATATTTATATAAATATACAAAATAATTGTACAAGACTTCTTATTTGTTATAGTGATAGCGAGAGAGGGTTGAGAGAGAGAGAGAGAGAGAGAGAGAGAGAATAGTGAATAAACATGGCCCTTGAACTTGTAAAATAAAATCTATTTTTTATAACCCACTAAAAATATGTAGAACCATAATAAATTTTATATTGTGATAAGATCCACACCCTCCGCAAAACCCTTCTTAACTCTAGTAGAAGGGTTTTGTCGGAGAATCTGCCATTTACTCCCTAAATGCTCCCTCCTATATGAAGGCTTTTCTCCGTCGGATAATCTGCCTTTTTTGTCGGAGAATCTGCCCCTCGGAGAATTTCCTTTATAACAATACTCCTCATTTTTTTTTGTGCTTGGAATAAATTGTCGTCTCCGAAGAATTTATGTCTATGTAACAATCGAAAGGTCAAAATCATTGAAAACCCTTAGTCTTTATTTTACACCATAGAGTGGTGTGTGGTTGTGGGCGCTCCTCACAATAGATTAAGTGTCTTTGTCTTTTTTATGTCACAGAAAATATAAGTTTAAGTCAATGCATCTTTGAGGCCGAGGAGATGGAGGCATACTTAGTGATATTCTGTGATATCAAATGATTTTGGCTATAGAGTGGTTAAGATGTTGAAACATTTACAAACGTTTTACTTATGAAAACATAAAGGATCATTGATACTGAGAAATTAGGTTATTAACTAGGGAGAATGATTTGAAATTTGTAAAATGTGATAGGCTAATGACATTTATAATAAGTTGTTATATTTACAGGAACCCTAGGACTAACCCTAATACTATACACAGGATCCTTAGGATCACTTTTTCGGGTTGTTTGAGGATTTAAGAGAGATTATAGGGAGATAAGTTATGAGGGAGAGTAAGGTATCTCTTAGTGATAATGTGAGATCGTAGCAAGAAACTAAGATATAGTGGAGGGGTTCATTCACCTAAGGTTGCTAGGTAAAACTATTATTACCTGATGATTATCAAAGATGTTCGTCGTTACCGTTCAATAAGGTCATTACTGGACGATTTGGCCGTGAGAGGTCCAATTATTTCCATAAACTATTATAAAATGTCGTTCTTGGCCAGTTTATGATTACAACGACTAGATTCACAAGTTAGTAAATTTTTTATTGAATATTGGAACATTTGTCATTATTCCCTGGTCCAATTAGTGTCTTTCCTTTTATACAGATTTTTAAGTGCTCTCATCACTAGGTAACCAATCTTAGTCTATCCAAAATCTATCATTTTCATGCCTTGGATCCCTTAAGTTACATTAGGAAGAATTGAGTGATATAGGTAAATCGGGTCGTCAGGACAAATGAGGTCATCATAGATCTATTTAGCAATTTTTAGCAGGTGTAGGTTAGACTAAAATAACTTTGCCATTTTTTATAAATTTTGAACTTCATAGATTAATTTAACAATCATAGGTCAAATGAGGTATTCGTAAGCCGGTTTCATTAGGCTAATGTTGGTTGTCCTAGACCAACATTACTATTTTAGGTCAATTTTTACTGTCATGGATCAATTTGATCATCCTAGATTGAATGATGCCATCGTAGGCCAAATTTAGAAATCGTAGGCTTAAGTTAGTCGTTATATACCATATTGACTAATTCAGGTGAATTTTAATCGTCATAAATCAATTTAACCATCTTAGGTCGAATAAGGCATAGTAGAACAATTTTAGCTAACATGGGATGATGTTGGTCATTTTAGACCAACTTGACCTTTCTTGGTCAATTTGATTATAATAGATCCAATTGAGGCCATTGTATGCCGATTTAATCCTAACTAGGCTATTGTTAGTCAACATCAACAAACTTGATCATTTTTGGTCAATTTAATCATCATAAATGCCTAGGCTAATGTTGGTTTATATACAAACTTTACCGTTGTTGGGAAATTTTATCGTTAAAGATTAATTTGACCATCTTAAGTCAAATGAGGCCATCATAGGTCTATTTTAGTTTTCTTAGGCTAATGTTGGTCGATGTAGAGAAACTTGACCGTTCTTGGTCAATTTGATTGTCATAGATTAATGTAACCATCTTAGGCCAAATAAGATTATCGTATGTCAATTTTAGTAGATATAGGTTCGTGTTGGTCGTCGTACACTAACTTGGCCATTTTCTGTCAATATGATTGCCATAGATAATTTGACTATCTTCGGTCAAATGAGGCAATGGTAGGCCGATTTTAGCTGCTATGTTAATATTAGTCATCGTAGATGAACTAAATCGTTCTTATAAAATTTGATTATCATAGATCAATTTGATCATTTTAGGTCAAATGAGGTAGTCATATGCTGATTTTAGTCGTTCTAGGCTAATTTTGGTCAACATAGATCAACTTGAACATTTTTAGTTAGTCTGATCTTTACATATCAATTTTGACTATCTTAAGTCAAATGAGGATATTATAGGTCGATTTTATCTGTACTAGGTTAATGTTGGTCAACGTAGGTCATCTTAACCATTCTTAATCAATTTGATCATTTAAGTGAAATGAAGTTAGGCCGATTTTATCCATCTTATGAATCGTTAGTCTTTATAGACCAACTTGACCATTCATAGACAAATTTATCATCATAGATTAATTTTATCCTCTTAAGTCAAATATTATTATAGTAGGTCAACTTTTTCGTCCTAGGCTAATGTTGTGCGATGTAGGGAAACTTGACCGTTCTTGGTCAATTAGATCGTCATAGATCAATTTAATCTCCTTAGGTCAAATGATGTTATCCTAGGTCAATCTTATCTAATTTGTGCCACCGTGAATGGAGGGATTGTGCCTAATCTAGGAAAAATCGACATGTTATGTCGTACTATTATAAATGGTGGGTTTGTTACTAGTCTAAGAGAAATTGACTTGTGCTAAGTCTTAGTAACATGAAAAGTGGGTTTGTACCCAATCTAGGAAAAATCTACTTGTGCTAAGTGATTAACCGTGAATATTGAGTTTGTTTCCAATTCGAGAGCAATCGACTTGCACTGACTCATACCATCGTGAATAGGGGTTTGTGCCCAATCGAAAACTCATACCATTACTTATGTGGTTTTAATGCCAAATTTTAGATGATCGAATTGCTATAAGTTATACCATTGCTATATTGGTTTTAATTCCAAATCGTAGGCAATAGACTTGTTAGAAGTCATATCAATGCTTGAGCGGGTTTAATGCCAAATTACAGGCATCAATCTTGTTTTAAGTCACGCCACTCCTTGAATGGGTTTAATGACAAATCACAGGCAACTGACTTGTTCTAAGTTGTATCACTACTTTTGTGGGTTTAATGCCAAATCATACATGACTGAATTGTTCTAAGTAATACCACTACTCGAGTGGATTTAATGTTAAGTCATAGGCGACCGACTTATTATAAGTCCTACCACTTCTCGGGTGGGTTTAATGCTAAATATTATATGATTAGCTTATTCTAAGTCATACCACTGATCGAATGGGTTTAATGGTAAATCATAAGTGACCAACTTATTCTAAGTCGTGACATGGATCAAGTAGGTTGTAAGGAGAAATTTCAATGTGTCAAGTTTGTAAAATGATTATTGTAAAAATTTGTAATGTTAGATTTATTTCGTTTGGAGAAAAATATTTGTGTCATTGGTTAAGATCATGTTCATTTTATCCATCAAGACTATGATGCATATTATATACCATAGAGACCAAGATAAAGAAACATCAACTTCCATGTCGAGTTGTCTTCATCCATGGGTTCTCAAAAAAGGGGTTAATGGTGTATTATGTGGATCTATGGAATTCTATTAGGTTGTTTATGTTTTTTATATAATTGAGGCTCATTTTTTAAAATATCTTTTAAAGATTTTTTTTTTGCAAAGTCATTTAAACGAAGTCAGTTTTTTATTCTAACGAGTTTGAAGATTTCATTCGAATGAGTTGTTTGTCTTGTGTAAACGAGTTAATGGGTTTTGTTCAAATGAGCATCGAATGAGAAAATTTTATCTTGGTAAAAAAGTTTCGTTGGAATCTCGATCGATCCTCATTCAAATGATATTTGTGATCTTATTCGAACGACCTTTAGGTTCATTCAAATGGGGTTTCCATTCTTATTTGAATGACCTCGAGTTTTATTTAAATGAGATGCCTCGAAGTTTGTTCCTCTGACTTTTCATCTTCGTTTATAAATATATGGTCTAGCAAAGTTATTTTAAGTTCAAGGGTTTCAAATTTAAAATAACTTATCATGCTTCACCAATCAAGCTTCGTCGCTTTCTATAGGGGCTTGCATCGCCATTAGCACCCAATCTGAGGGGAGAAACATGGATTTACCAGCTATGTTAAAACAACTCTTAGAGTTTGGGATGAAATTACCTACCGAGATGGATGTTGATTATCGAACATTTAGTGGCTTGTTCATGGAAGCCCGAAAATGGTCTCGGGAATCAGATGAATGGGTGGTACCTATTGAAGAAGTCTGTATAGATGATGTGGGACATACCATGGATAACATGTTTTGATAGACAAGAAAAAATTGTAGCATTTCTGAGTTACTTAACGCTTTGAAGCTTCAGGGATGGTTGGTCCATTCACTCCTGCACCTCCCCGCTGAGTGGGAAGATTTGAATGATGAAGTCATTGAGGTTGTTAAATATATTATTTACTTTTGGCAAGAGGACATAGTTACAACCGGATGGGGGAATGATTTTAACAGCTCAGATGATGAACTAAGATATAAAGAAGTCAGTCCGATAGCTAGCTTGTGTGGAATGATATCATTCAAAGATCTATTAGGAGAAATTAATAAAGTATCTGTCTAGCCCGAGGTAGATAAAACCATGAGGTTCTTGTTCTTTCCCACCCGAGTGAATCACACGACCAAGTTAGGGAGACACTATAAATATCCAATTCCTCTTGTAACCAAAATAGATCAAGGAAAGAGAGTTTCCAAATAACTTCCCATGCCAGATATAACCATCAAAGAAAGCAAAGTACTTGATCAGCCTAAAAAGACCCAAGATAATATCACCCTATGGGGGATTTTCATGTCCTCTCAGTTGCACTAGAATGCCTTGATAAATGCTCACTGGATCCACGGTCCCTCTTTCCACTACTCCCAAAGAAGCCGTAAATATGGTTGGGTCCTTGACCTCTTCCAAAATCCTTTCCTTTTTGAAGAAGAGATACCAAGTTAAGCCCTGATCACACTTATGAGCTCAATATCTCCATTGAAGTCTTAAGAAAGACAATCCCACTTTCACTTATTGATAATGTATCTGCTCTAAATGTTTGTCCTCTTAGAACCTTTAATTATTTCTAATTAAAAGTCAGTGATCTCACTCCTACATCTGCCGCTATGTGTAGTTATGACAATTCTCGTCGAGAAGTAATAGGGTCCATAAAACTCATACTAAGGTTTGGACCTATCAATCTTATCATCAAGTTTCTAGGCATCGACATACCTACATACTTCAATTTACTTCTTGGCCATCCATGGATCTACATCATTTGAGGGGTATCTTCTTCTTTTCATCTGAAACTGAAGTTCTTCGTTAAGGGTTAGATTATCACCATTTTAGGGGACAACGATAGTGCATACATTTCCAGCACTAGTTATCCAATATTAATAATCCAGTATTGGACGAATGAAATGTTCCTCTATGTCTTCAGAGTTGATCAATTTCCACTCCCATTAGGAGACAATTTTAAAGACCGAGTCTATCCGAAACACAACCCTCATACTAACATCAATGTGATTCAGATGTTCAAGAACATGCACTTTATGCCCAACATGGAGCTAGGGCTCTGCTAATGAGGGATCCTTGAGCCTATAGTCCTGAAGGAGAACTTTCCCCAATGTGGCCTGGGTTTCCAACCTTAATCTAATGAAATCATAGCGCTCTGTTGATTGAGACCGAAAAGAAGCTTAGACAGTGGAAAGACTGTTCCAAAAGACTCTTTCAATGGAAGATTTATCAAGGAGGGTGAATACTTCCCCTTTTGTGGCTTCCCTAAATCGTGGTATGATTGTGTTGATAAGAATATGAAACCTAGGCTTGAAATCTTCTCTCAAAACAATAACTCTTGGCCTGAAGACTGCAAACATGAAGTGAAACCTCTCACCGAGAAAGTCATGATAGTTACCAAAGACTCTAAGGAAAGTGAATTTGAAGACTCATTCGACCTACAGCTGGGGATATGTCTCTACTTGATCCACTAAAATGTCGTGTTATTGTACCCGTGCGCTCAAATTAAAGATGTTAACATGACTCTCATCAACGAGAATGCCATATCAGTCTAACCTGCTCATATTCAACCTAACTCTGTTATTTACCCTATTCAAGTCTCTTCATTTATTCTTAATTTTCATTATCCTAATATCAATATACGATTAACCATTACCCAGCATTGACATGATAGTGGACAACATGACTATCCATGTTCATAAGTGGTTTGTTGATGGATTCATCGGATATAACCAGATCAAGATGCACCCTGACCATAAGGAGAAAGATGCCTTTATTAACTTATGGGGAACCTTCTGCTATACTATCATGACATTCAGACTCAAGAATGCCACGGGCACCTACCAAAGGGCTTCCACAACCATCTTATATGACCTTATTCACAAGGAGGTAGAAGTCTACATAGATGACATGATCATTAAGTCTAATACTCGTGAAGATCATATTCCTGCCCTAGAAAGTTCTTAGAGCGGTAGCGGTAATTCCAGATGCAGATAAATTCATAGAAATGTGTTTATTTCATCACGAGAGGAAAACTCTTGGGATTCATGGTCTATGAGAAGGGAATCAAAGCAGACTCTATTAAGATAAAAGCCATACTTGAGATGACATCACTATGAACAAAGAAGGAAGTTCGAGGATTCCTGGGTAAACTACAGTATATAAGTTGGTTCATCATCCAACTGAACACTATCTGTGAACCCGCTTTAAAACTTCTCTAAATTTTTTTAACTAAAGTCTAGAATGAGGGCTGCCAAGAAGCCTTTGACCCAATCAAGAGGTACCTCACTCGACCTTCGGGGCTGATGCCTCCGCAGCCTAGTCTCCACCTCCCCTTATACTTGACCGTAATAAATACTGCAACAGGAGCTTTTCTATCCCAATACATTAAAGAATCCATTAAGGAAATAGAAATTTATTACGCTAATTGAAAACTGGCTCGTTATTAAGTCAACTACACTGCTTTGGGGAAGCATGTGTTGCCCTAGTCTGGGTCACGTAGAAGTTATGGCAGTACATGCTTTCCTTCCCCAACAGAGTCACCAAATGTCCATCTCGATGGGGGTCTGAGGATTGTTTCCCCTTTTCTCAGTGTGTGTGCGAGATTGCACCCTTTCTCGAGGTGCTCGGCCATCGTCGATGTGGGCTAATATATAGATATAGAGTCGCCAACCTATTTTTCAAAAAATAGGTAAAAGAAATGTTATCTCCTTAAGAGAACGACATCAAGGACAATATCGATTCGTACAAAAACAAGTAGTTCAAAGTTTCGAGGTCTAAGTTATAGAATGGGAAGGTGTTAGGTATCCATCCCACTCTTTCAGTCTCTCATGGGCATGTGTTAATCTACTCTTGTTAAACTCTGTAAAGTGTGTGCTTATGTGCATAACATAGATGGAGAGTGGATATACTCAACTCGCATCATGGAAGAGGACGGAGTGAGTTCATCGTTAGGAGTGTTCCTAAAATAATTATTCAAAATATAATGTAAGTGTTTGTCGATTCACAAGTCATTATAGAAGAAATAATGTATACATTGGACAAGACACAAGCATGAAAGCATATAAAATTCATTAAGAATATATATAATAAAAACAGGGTAACAAATGTATGTATGGGAGGAATCAAGTCTAAGGATTTACCCAAGACGCCTACGTAGCGCAAGGGGCATCAAAGTACATGTAGTTTCTAGATAACATTGGGTTATGTTTAACCCATAAATCCAAAAGGGGGGATTTTTCACATAGAGATAAACTTGCTTCAAGTGTGAGGATGTATAGTGAGAATCCCTCCTTTGGAATTTATTGGTAAACCCTTTTTTTCTTATTTTTATTTTTTTTAAGAAAATAAAGTGTGTGAAAATACTAATAATAAAGGATTGAGATTAAGGTATGTGATGTAATAAAATAAAGCGCTAAAGTAGTAACTAATACGAAAGTACGAGAATTTAAATACAAGGGTGGAGAATTGGACCTCCATATAAAACCTTGAAGTGGAACTTGATTTTAGATACGCTGATCTCAAAATGAGGTGATGGTGGTATGAGGAGATGGGTGAGAATTTGCTAAATGGAGTATGAAAAGGATGGAAGGAATGTGAGAAATGGGATTTTTAAATGAGGAACAACTCTGAATTCGAGAGAACGTTCTCTGAATTGCTGAGAGGGATGTTCAGGGGTACTTTTCAAAGTGAGGTTAGGGCCTCTATTTATAGGTCCAAGGTGGGTGACGATCAGTAATGTCTTGGACCTACCTATCAGTATATCCCCTCGGGCACACTATGGATAGGCAGAGTCCCAAGGGTTCCATTCGACAGTCTGGGAAAGGTTTTTCAAAAAAATGGTCGTAAAATATGAATTGTATGTCAAAATCATTCACGGGGTGGACAGTTGGAAAGGGTATGCAGAGCCCTTTAAGAATCCATTGAGCCACTCCCAGATCCAAGAGTTGATCGAGATCAAATAGGGCTAAAAATACCCCTTGGTCATTGGTCATTAAATTTATGAAGGAAAATAAATCGTTCGTTCGAAGCGTAAGGATGATTTAATATTTCATTCAGCTTCACTAGGTTCAGAGAGTTTACCAAGGTCAAATGTGGTCCAAAATCATTTGATGACGTTTCAGAGTAAAATGGGTTTTTTATCCGTACCATAAGGCTGATTTACGCATGGGATGGACCATTGAAAAGGGTATTCGGATCCCTTCAAAGATTCATTGAGCTTTGCTCAAGCTAGACAGTTAACTAGAGTGAAATGGGCCCCCAGAGTGCCCAATGGCCTCCAGATCAATTTTTGAGGTAAAATGAATTGTTCATCCGTACTGTAAGGAAGATTCGCACACAAGGTGGACCATTAGAAAGGGTATTCATAGATCTTCGAATATTCATTGATATTTAGCTCAAGAGAGGAAGTTAATCAAAGTCAAAACGGGCTCGAGAGTGTCTAGTGGCCTCCGAATCAGTTTCGATAGTAAAATGAATTGTTCATCCGAACTATAAGGATGATTCACGCACGAGGCAAACCATTAGAAAGGGGATTCAGAGCCCTTCGATGATTTCATTAAGCTTTCACTCAGGATAAGAAGTTGATCGGAGTCAAATGGGGTTCAAGAGCGCCTAGTGCTTGTTAGATCAATACTTGGAGTATGATCTAAGGTTTACGGTGAATGAGTGAGTGCTAGGGACCTAAGTAAGTGCTTAAGGGGTCCTAGGATGGGGTGTCTACAATTTTCGTTTAAATAAGATTTTATTCCTCTAACTTTTCATGTTATTTTATAAATATAAGTTCTAGCAAAGTTATGTTAAGTTCAAGGGTTTTGGAAACAAATTTTAGCAAAACCTTAACCTCAAAAGCCCTAGTTTACACCTTTTGTTTAAGATCAAATTTTCTACATAATATTATAGTATGAGATCTCACTTTTGAGTACCAGGATCAAGTTTATTCTTCCTTATTTTTGAGTTTTTTTTCGTCCAATGGATTTCGTGTATGTTACGATCGCAGTTAACTGGAAAAGGCAAGAAGATTAGAGGATATCGAGATACGAGAGGTGCATACATATTGAAGGCCGTTGGGAAGCATCCAATGGTAACTATGAAGAAGGTTCAAGGAGTAGAGATTTCATCAAGGCTTGGAATCACCGAGTTACGAGTAAGTATAATTCTTCGTTGTATGCTAACTATATCATAGTGAATTTATGTGGCTACGTCGTCCGAGATTTTTTCCATTGTGGGGTTCCTCTTACATCGCAACACTGTGGTTTGTTTTTTTATTTTATTATTGCACATATCACCTTGATGCATATTAGGGAAAGATAAAAGTGGTAATTAGTTTTTCACAACTTATATTAAGATGGTGATTAATTAAAATTCAATTAATTGATCATTTTTGTTTAATTTTAATTGAAAGACTAAAAAATATCAATCCATATACCTGTCCAGCACTATTTGTCATTTCTCAAATTGGTTTCAAAACACGTTGCACTAAATTATAGTGTTGATACTATTTTAGTGCACGCTTAGGGTTTTGGGTGGATTTTATCCATGAAGGTAGTTCCATAACCTGACTGCCCATGTTTGACGATTCAAATTTTCATTATTGGAAGGCTCGAATGAGATTTTTCCTAAAACCTATCAATGAGAATGTTTGGAACTTCATGGATCAAGGGTGGTCTCCTCCCACTAAATATGGTTTTTCGAAAGCATACTCCTTTTAGACAATGGCTAGAAAAAATACCTACAATTTTAATTCCAATAGCGTGAAAATGATTTTTTTGCGCTCTTGCGATGGAATACTTTAGATGCATTATGACTTATGTGAGTGCAAATGATGCTTGGTAAGTTTTAAAATTCACACACGAAGACACTGACACAATTAAGGTTTCTACGATGCAAAATCTGACAACAAAATTTAAAACTATTAAAATGGGTGAGAATGAGTCATTTGATGAGTTTTATGCCAAATTATCAAATATTGTTAGCTTCTCGTTCAGCTTAGGTTAGTCTATCGTTGAGTTGAGGGTGGTGAGAAAAATGTTAAGGTTATTGTCCGAAAGATTTAATTCCAAGATCATGGTCCTAGATTCTTTTAGTGGTGTCAATACTATGTGAGTTCAAGAACTTGTAGGTGAACTCCGAACTTATGAGATGAATACATGTCCTCCTATAAAGAAAGATGAAAATAATGAGAAGAGTATTTCTTTGAAAGCTCAAAAGGAGGATTGTCAAATCCGTATAGTGAGGGCAACTTAAATCTCGAAGTGATTGTTAGGTTTACTAGAAAGTTCACTAAATTTCTTAATCTTAGAGAAGATAATAAATTTAATTAAAAATTAATGAAATTTAAAAATGATCATGATAGGAAGAAGAGGTATATTCCAAATAAAGTGGATGGTCGGGACAAGTGTTTCGAATGCCAAGGGTTTGGGCATTATTTGCATGAGTGTCCCACTAAACTAAGGAAATAAGGTAAGAAGCGTAAGGCATATAATGATACCTTTAATGATAGTGAGTCAGAAGAGGAACCTAATTATCCCATGGAGCATAACTTCACTATTTTCATGGCTATTCATGTGAGCCTAAATGAAAAGTTTTTTGATATTGAAGATAATCATATGCATGACCGTTTTAAGGTCCGATCTTACGATCCCCAAGCTAGTGATGAAAAGGAAAAAGAAGAGATGAGCGAAGAGGATGAGAGTGAGCTTCACATTGCCTTCCATGAATTCTATACAAAACCATTGAAATTAAAAAATATAGACTTGAAGTTAGTGCCTAAGTTGAAAGAGCATGCCGCAGGCAATGATAATGATAAATTAATTAAGGATTTGAGGGCATGTAAGAAGACTCTTAAGGAGAAGCCTGAATACATTGAGGGGGAGAGATATAGCCTTTTAGGAATGATTGAACATATGAAGAGGGAGTCGCGAATGTTTGATGAATCAAAGATTTATCTCAAGAATTAGTAAAAAGAGTTAGAAGATAAATTGAGAGACTCCAATCATGTTAAAGTTGACTTTGAATCTAGGTCGGAGAAGTTAGATACGATTTTAGATACTATCTAAATCAAAAATAAAAAGATAAGTATAACTTCGATGGTCCAAATGATTCCACTCCTAAAGCCAAGACCAAGATGTTAAGAGAGTCAACCTTTGACAAGGACATTAGAAAATGTCAACCCAAGGGTGACATTCCTCATGTCTACACATGCACATATTTTTGTAGGAAACGTCACCTTAGGCTTTTTTGTTATGATTTTAAAAAAGTTTATAAAAAGTCCTTAGAAAGTTCTTAGAAAGTCTAAGTTTTGCGAACCATGGTTCCCAAAACCTGAGGCATTAAATCATCATTTATTTAGGTTAAGAAGTCTGATTTGGAGGTACTTAATGTTAGCTCAATTGATTTTCCTATGTTTTCACATGATTTATCACATGTATATCTCATGAGTGATTATCTTTGCATGTTTTCATACACTAGTTTTTTTTTTCTTCATGATATATGTTATGACTAGTGTTATGATGTGTGCGTCTTTTATATTTCGATTCTTCATTTTTAAATCTATTTGTTAAAATATAAAAAAAAGGATTTTCTCTTGAGTCATTCTATTAAAATAATTTTAAAAACTAAAAAAAAATTATTTTGTGTAGTAATTTTACAAATTTTGTGTGGCATATTAGTGTGTCTGAATCCCATTCATTATATGTTTCTATGTGGATAGAACATTAAAGTATGACTTACAGTGCTTTGGAGTGTTTCTTAATCATGCCTTGCATGGAGTTATTCGACTTTGGTTTGCATAATGGATTCATCTAAGTATATGCCTCCTCACACTTTCACGAGTTCTTTTGGATTTTAACTACTTATGTTGCATGAGTTAAATGAGGTGTTATCCTATCAATCTTGTTGTATACATATCTATATGTGTAGGGAATTTTTTCTTGTGAGAACCATTGTGGCGAGAATGCTTATATAAAAAAAAATGAGTGTGTTATGGATAAGAGCTATGAATGGATAAAATCGCCTTTTCATGAAAGGACACTAATGGAATGATCCTTTGGAAAAGAAAAGAAAAAGGGGAAATAAGATATTTACTAAGGTAAAGTTTAGTATTGATCATCAAAAGTGATATCTTTAAAAAGAGCTAAAAATGATATATGTTTATTTTCTAGGGTGTTATAAGTTGAAGATCAATGGGTTTGCACAATGAGTTCTAGTTCATTATTAATATTTGACGTTATTGATTTAAGAACATTAATATTTTCTAGGGTCGTGTGTATTTAGCTCGTTTGCAATTAAATATAACTCATTGGACCATCTTGATTGTTTGGGGAATATTTGTTTTATTTTCTAGATCATAATCCTTCACTCCGTACCACATTGGTTTAGACACAATTTATGTTATACGAGTGTGGAAAGCAATGTTTTTATGTGTTGGGTATGGTCTTATACCAATATGTGCGTGTGTATATATATATATAAATTGGATTCCTTGCATGCATTAAATCCACATTCATCGTATATGTTTACAATGGTATCATATGCTTAAAATTTGTGTCAAATTGGAATCATATGTTTCATCATTTGGATTATTTGTTCTTGTGTTGTCATGATTGTTTATCATTTCGTTTCACTTCACTTCACATCACATAATATTGCTTATTTACTTTATGTTTAAATAGTGAGTTTTACCTTTGTCTATTTCCAAACAAAAAGGGGGAGAAGTATTTCCTAAGGTGAAGATGCGTAACAAAGGGGCAAGGATTGTTTTTTCATATTCGGATTGTATATTTCTTATTCTCTATGCATCTGAAAGGTGTATTAAGTGTGTAGGTTTAAGCGGTGATGTGGAAACATTTCACAAGATCAAAGATACTCAAGAGATAGAATCGGTCAAGTGTCAATTCGTACTTTTTTCCTTTTAGGGTCGGGGATTGAATTTTAATGAGCTTGGTGACCTATGGCTTTTACTATTGGTTGGACCCGTCAAACTTCTCTGTTGTTTAAATGAGTTACGAACGGTGTGAAATCTCATGTTACGGGGCATGCTTCAATTGGTGGAATCATTCATAATTCTCAAGGTGATTTTATCTGCGCGTTTTCGAAAAATATCGAGTATGCGTCTTCGGTGCATGCGAAAATTTGGGCCATTAAAACTGGTTTAGACCTGGTATCTCACATGGGTATTAAATGTATTGAACTAGTAACCGATTGTCAAATTATATTTAATATGATTTACAGGAACACAACCCAGAATCCAGCTCACAGGGATTTGATCCAAGCCATCCGTGATGGTTTTTAGAGATTCCTACATGTTTCCCTCTATTTTTATTTTCGTAAAACTAATGTGTGTGTTGATGTCCTTGTTACTACATCAGTTTCATGTCTATTTTTTTTAAAGTGTCGTCTTTTTTAGATTCATATTTTTCAATGATGTTTATAAGAGTACTAGGATCAGACATGTAGCGAGTGACATCACTTATAAAACACCCTCTTTTGTATAAAGCTTATTTTTTCGGCAAAAAAAAAAAAAAAAAAAAAACTTTGTTAATAAAGGGTAACTCTGTCAGATCATTAAAACAATGAGATCTAAGAAATACTCCTGGTAAAGGGACCAAATTTAATAAAATAAGTTAATCATTTTTAGGGTACAAAAATAGAAACTAAAAATAAAATTGAAAAGATGAATGCCTTATAATCATGAGCCCTAAGATTCCATACTCTATATTTTTTTTTTTGGGTAACGAGGGAATTTCCCAAGAACGGGCCACTTTGTGAACCCCCCCTTAGTATCAAACCCCCGGGTCAGATTTTACACTCGCTCCAAAGTGTCCCAACTAGTTTATGTCAAGAACTTGGTACTGGCGGTGAGTATCATTCCCACACCAGCGGTTACTTTATTTCACCTTACTGAGGAAGACCCCCCATTACCAGCACCTAAACACCCAAGAGAGCTGGCCCCAAGACTCGAACTGATGACCTCAAGGACTTTGCCAAGAGTCTCAACCATTTGAGCTATCACCTGGGGTTTCCATACTCTATATTGGTTATAACCAAGGTTCTAAAAAACGTGGGGCGTGATCGAGGCGTGGAGGCCAAGCCTTAAGCCTTAGAAGCCTAGGCGGGCCTAGGGATAAAAAGGCGTGAAAAGACGTTTAGGCCTTTTTAATATATTTTAATATTTTTTAACCATAACAACACTATTAAAATACTAAAATTGTACATATCATAAATATATGTCTGAATATTTTCAAATAAAAATACTATTTGATTATTTTGGATGAGATAATGGTCCGATTTGTAAAAAAATCTTTAAAAGACGATATCGTTTCACTAAAGCATTGTTATTTTTAGAGAAAAAGTACGCCTTAAGAGTTTTACCAAGCATAAGGTGTCAAAATCTTAAAACGAGGCGTTTCTCCCAAGCCTCAAGCCTAGACGGAGCCTAGGCGGATTTTTTAATACAGTGGTTATTATGTTTGAATGTTCGGTTTTAACAGTTAACATGCCGGGCTGTCGGCATAGGTTGACTCGTTATAGGTTGACACGTTTTTTTGGGTTTTGCTGTTTTATTCCTTTTGTCCTATACAATGTTTAAAGAAAACGTGTTTTCTAAAGAGAAAGCGGAAAAGAATAAAGCAATACTGAATGGTAAGAAATTTATGCTTAATAGATGCATTGAACGTCTATGGTGAACTTATTAATGTTGAATATATACCAAACAAAAATATGGAAGTTGTATTGCATAGCTGTACTTCTACGCAGAAAGAGTATCCTTATAAGGCCATCTCCAGCAATGACGTCGTTACATCCTATATTTCAAATTTGTTTTTCGAAAATTTCTCGGTGATTTGACAATAACCTTTATATTCATAGAAAAGTTTTTGAAAAACAATCTCCAATGATCATATTTTTAAAAATACTTATATTTTATGTCTCAAGAATAGAATATCTGTAAATAATGTGTTGATCCAATTTTACATGTACATGTAATATAAATATATCCATTGAAACTCATTAGAAATTTCTATATCTGTATAGGAAGAGACGTAGAAACCACCATTGTAGAAAGTCTATATTTCTATCATAGAAATTTGTATAGATATAAATGACCAATAGAGAGCATCTAAGTTTTTAATGATTATGTCCATCTCTAAAGTATAATCCTAATTGGATTTTTTTTATAAATTGATACTAATATAATAATTTGTCAAATAAAGTTTATAAAATATCATAACATTTTAAAATTGTATATTTCGAAGCATATTTTCATTTTTATAGTGTTCCGAAAAGTGATGAACATATTAGCCTTGCACATATCAATGGGTGCGGCTATCAAAATTATTCCCCAACACTATGTGGTACCACTTAAACACAATATACAATTATTCATTATTTAATGGCACCCATTATCACAAAAAATACTTCTATTTTATTATCTATAATCTTTTCCTGATAAAAGAAAATGGATACTTGAAAGGGAGAATTTATCAAAAAGTCGATGATTTAATTTTTATTTACTTTTTAATCTAATATATTTTAGGCTTTATTTCCATTTAAGAAGCTTAACTAGACATCAATTTCAAGTGTTTTTCAAATTGTAATTAGTTACATAACCAAATTCTAATTGGTTCAAAAACGAAACTAATAAGAACCAAAGGGGTCATGGCCCCCTTAAACTTTTCAAATACTTTGCTGTTCTGTTACAGTAAATTAGTATAAAATGTAATTCGTTCCAAAACCCATGGACTCAAAATGTTCACTTTGAAGTTTTTTTTTTATACAAAGTGAGAAATGGGGTGGAGGTAAAAGACTTTTCACTCTTCTTTGTATTGACCCTCATTATTTTAATTATAAATTTAAGATTTGATTGCAAACGTAATTGTGAAACCTTACTCTTAATTTTAATTGTCAATCTAATTTTACCCTTAAATGCGTTGTAATTGCATAAAAAATTACCTAATCATAAAAAACCAAATTTTCATTTTTGTGTTTATTCTAGTTGCAACAATAATTTTTACCTTTTAATTAGCTCTAATTGCATATCTTTCTAGTTAAGAAATTGCTAGGGTTAGAGTTTAAAATTAATAGCCGAACATTGCATACATTTCATGTTGAAAAAAAAAATTCATAATAAATTTTGGCCCCCTAAGATTAAATCATGAATTCGTCCCAGAATTAGTTGATAGAGAATGACATGAAGCCCATGTTTTGTTAAACAATGACCGATAACTAAAAGAAATAAAATATGGTACCGTGTGCTAATAAATATGTACTTGTGACATTAACCCTTCACAAATGATTGCTTAACATTGCATGTCTCAATATCATCGCATATCATGTCAGAATTGATCTTAATGTAATACTGTCACATCAACATTCTCAAATAATCTTACTAAAACATCATTGATTAATATTAATGTGGTACTGCCATGTCACCAATCTTATGTATCATGTTAATGTTACTAATCATAAGCTAATATCAATATTAAAGTTTTACAAAATTTAAAAATATGTTGAAATTAAACTTTAAATGAACCAATTTTTAATGACTAAACATTAGTTAACCTTATTTATATAATAATTAACACACGGATCTTATTTCAAATAGCTACAAGATTTCGAATATTTTTCGTGCAGCTATTTGAACTCTAAAATTGCTGGTCCCCTAGTGCTAAACATTCTTATCATCATCTTGGGTGAAGCCAAATTTTTCAAAGGATTACATTCACGGCCAGCATACAACTTCATCATTGCCACAAGAAAATATAACCAAGAAAAAAAGGACTTATCTTAGGTGTCAAAGTCCCCATTTCCTAAAAGACAAATTAGCAGTCTATATAGCTCAAGTTTGGATCAAACTTTGATGTTTGAATCTCATTTTTCCATGTCGCATTAGTTGTTGATTGGTAATGCATCAAAGGATCCAGCGCAAGAAATTGTGAGTAATTTATTAACCTAACCATATCTCAAATTTAGTACGGAGAATAATAACTTATGTTTTTAGAGCACATGTTACGAATTTTAAAATAGTAAGTATTAAAGCTGTACAAGAGTATTTATATTTTGTTAAATATATGTCAAAACTTTGTCCCTATTATTTTTGAGTTATTAATGTATGCTTTTAAAACACATATTATCGAACAAGAAATTAAGTTGCAGGGGCTATTAAAATGAAGCCCATAATTTCGAGGAAGATTAATATTGAATTATGTGGTTGTGGAAACTTAAGTACTGTTTTCACTGTTGTTTTAATTGTCCTTGACATGACTTCATTTTGTTTTTCTTGGCTTCTTGATCAAAGGAGCCCTCGTGTCCTTGTTGGGTTTGATTGTCTGTTAAGGTTTTTATGTTATGTATTTCACATAAAATCATGTAATGACATCTCTTCGGCATTGACAATGCTTTCAATAACTTATAAATTGTAATACTATTGTTTCTCTAAACTTGTGTAAACAAAATTTTATAATTTATTCTATTACTATTAATCTGCTTGTTTGGTTATGTATTTAGGAGTAACACATTGATCATTATTTTTCTCGTAATTAAGCTAAATCGTGTTTTTGTAATTATTGTTTTTTGTTTATCTAAAGAATGATACAATTGAGGCAACCCTCTCCATCTCTGATCACTTATAGAGGGGACTATTTTCTTAGTTGGATTTGTACCCTTATTTTCTCTGCAAATGATGGTTAATCACATGGAAGACTTGTTGACTTATAATCGATGCTGTCACTCTTGATACCCTTTTATAAAATGTGGGAGGAAGTACTCGAATAATTAAATGGGCCTTTCTGCTCACTTTTGTTTTACTAGGATGGAGGGACCATCCAACGGAAGAAAAGAAGTGTGTTCTTTTTGAAAATATGAGACAAAATATCTATACGCATATGTATTTTTATTTTTATTTCTACTATTTAAAAAGATGAAACTTTTTTTTCAATGGTTAAAAGACTAAAATACTTTCATTAAATTTAAAATTCATATTATACCCTTAATAATAATCAACATATGTCTCCCCAATTCATTAGCTTTCATGAAATACCCAGGTTCATTGCATCCCATCTTTCTCATATTCATTCACACATACCAAACAACCAAATACATTCATGTTCCAACCCTAGAAATCCAGATTCAGTTGCCTCAAATTTCATTCTCCAATTCACTCACATTCATTCATCCTATCTCTCTCATATTCATTCACGCATATCAACCATCAAAATACATTCATCTTCCAACCCTAGAAATTCATCTTTACAAATGGAAGCTCAAACAACTATTTAATTGAAAGTCCATCATTTCTTTGCTTCGTTGTTGTCATTTCTTCTGCAAAAATCAAGGTCAATACTCTTAATTCCGTCTACAATTTTTTATTATGTCAGCAAAGTATGCATTTGTTAATTTGAAGATGAAGACAATTACATAAATTTTATAATTATATATATCTCATTGAAGAATTTTGTCTCTCATTTGAAGATGAAGACAATTATATAAATTTTATCATTATAATTATATAGATTAGGAAGAATTTTGTCTCCCATTTTTCATTTTTTCATGTTTTTAGAGATGTGTACTTATTACATACTCTAAGTTAAATGTTAATTTTAAAACAATTATAAACATTCATATCTTCCTACTGTTTTAAATGTTAATAATTTAAAAATTATGCATACTGATATAAACTTTTTTTGTATTAAACATTGTGCTTATTTTTCGTGATTTTTTTCTAATTACGGAAATTTCACTCATGATAATTTTTTTTATTAGTTTCGTAAGGTGGAAGTTCAGTACTACAATAGTTGATGGCACTATGACAAGTACTTAATTTATGGTTTATTGTCATTCTTATATAATTTCTAATTACAAAAATTTCACTCAAGGTAATAAATTTTGTTATTATTTTCACAAGGTGGAAGTTCAATATTTCGGTACTTTAGATGAGACAAGTATTTAAATTTATGGTATATTGTATAGCTTTGCTTTTTTGTATGTCGTTGTTGAAAGTCAAGTTAGTCAAAATTCTCAATTACCTACAAATATATAACAAACTCAAGTGTAGAGTGGTAAGTAAGGATGTCAACCCTAATCTAAGGTGTGAACATGCAAAACATGAGAGAATTATGAATATAATTCACTTGATTCCTTTTTTTTTTTTTTTTTTACTTTTGGGTTTTTCTAATTTTTTTTTTTTATGTTTTTCAAATATTAAAACAAGTAGGGGAGGTGAGGTGAGGTGAATTAACTCTAAACTAATATAAGAGATGAAATTAACAAACTAACTAGTGTGCCAAATAAGAACTAAGTAATAAGAATTGAGATGAACTTAAATTTGAGAAATATTCAAGGAATGAAACTTCACCACCACTTTATCAATTAAATGTATTAATTATTCTAGTATACTAATTTTCCAAATATTAATTCATCTTATCAATTAATTCTCATCAATTGACAAAACAAACTAATATAATTTTGTTAATCTAATTTTAATTCCCACGACTCAATTGAATAATTGATTTAGAAGTATTATATCAATCACTCGCTAGAATAGATTCATA
This sequence comes from Sambucus nigra, assembly GCA_949130495.1. Taxonomy (NCBI): domain Eukaryota; kingdom Viridiplantae; phylum Streptophyta; class Magnoliopsida; order Dipsacales; family Adoxaceae; genus Sambucus; species Sambucus nigra. Next base: position 469,778,858 of record OX422213.1, on the reverse strand, counting down.
TAATAAATTTTAAATCAAACAAAATTTTAATGTATGAGTATAATAAAATTTAATATAATTTAATTAGTGGGTCAAACTATCTCTAGTTTGAATCCACAAATTAAGAGTATATTAGATTTTATTCATTTCTCAAGGATAGTTTACCATTTCTCAATGCATAAACTCAAGTAGGAATGAAAAGAAAAATTAACTAAATGAAACCAAGTAGACTAGATTAATTAATACATTCAATTAATTATATGGGGCTTCATTTCACTCCTTGAATGGAGTGATTAGCCAACCATAGTCACAATTCAATTATTAACCATCTAATAAAACTTACTAAAAAAAATTAAAGAGAAAGATAAAAGAGATTCAAACCAACATATAGGAGATAAACACTTGCACTTATATTCAATCCAATATTCACTCAAGTGTGTACAATTTTTCTCTACTAATTTTTTTCTCTCTAGAATTCACTAATTTTTCTATCTTTATCCTCTAGCCTTCTCTCTCTAGTCCCCCTTTAAATGGTATCTTGAGTTTTCTTTTATAGTAAATGCATGGCACACATGGAGTTCAGAAGTATTTTTGGAAGGTTCATGGTATAGGATAAAATGGGGAGATGTTTTGAAATAAAGGTGAGAGTAATTTAGGAATTAGAAGAGGGCTTTTGGTTATGGTAAGGTCATGTGAGAAGGTGGGGGAAATGAAGTAATGGTGATAAAAAAAACAGATTTGGTTTATAAGGGTATTTTGGATAAAGGTTAGAAGAGGTTAGTTGGGGTTCTTATGGGAAAAGGGGAATAAAGGGGGTTTAAGTGGCACATGGGTATTTTAGTTTTGGGTTTTTTGGTCTTATTTTATGCAGGCACGATTTTGGGTTGGAGATGGGTGAATGGATATTGGCTATGGAAGATGGGTTTGGTTGTTGAATGGGTTTGGCTGAAAAAGTAGATCGATGAGAGAGAGAGGCCGAACACGACGCCAGCGCCGGAGAGGTGAGGCTGATCGTCGGTCAGTATCGACGGGACAAGGGTCGGCAGGGAGGAGTGTTGGTGGCCGGAGCGGGGGACAACTGCTGCTCGGGTTGGCTAGCGTAGAGGGTCGACAACCAGCCAGAGGCTGCTCCGGTTAGGGGTCGGGTTTTCCGGAGAGTTACGTCGGGGAGGGTCTCGTCGCCGGCAGGGGGTCGGAGTGGTTTCACCGGAGAGCTGCAGTGGTGGGTCGCAGTGGGTAGGAGAGATGGTCGCCGGGTATGGAGTGGTTCTCGGCAGTGGGTGTTTTGATGTTTGTTGGAGATGTTGTTAATGGGGGGAGAGAGAGGAGGTGAGAGGTTGAAGATGGGTTTTGGTGGGATAGTGTGGTTTAGGGTGTAGGGGAATATGGTGGGTGTGAGGTGGTAGAAGGGTAAGTGTGTGGGGGGTATATGGGATAATGTGTGTGTGTGTGTGTGTGTGTGTTTGGACCCAATTAAAATAATGGAAATAAAAATAATTAAAATCCTAAAAAAAATAAAATTAGTAAAAATTAAAAATAAAACTTCTAATAAAAAAAAATTAAAAGAAATAAAACTAAAAACCTAATAAGAATATAAAAACAAAAGATCGAAAAAGTAGTATAAAATAAAGATAAAAATAAACTCTTAAAAAGAACATGTAAAATCTAATAAAACTAATAAATAAATATAATCTTAAAAATTCCAATCCTAATAAAATAAAATAAAATAAAATAAAGCTAAAAACTTAATAAAATCAAAATAAAATAAAATTATATAAAAATAAAATAGAAAAATAGAAAATAAAACTTAGAAAATACTAAATAAATCTAAAATAAATCCTAAAAATAAAAATGATTCAATCTAAAAATCTAAAAAATGATCAAAAAGACACAAACTAAACACACACAGGATTCGGGGTACGCTTGGGCTAGGTTTAGGCTAGGTTAGGGAAGGTTGGGATACGGGACAAGGGTATTTCGCACCATATTGCACACAAATGCCTTGATTTAAGCGTTTGAACTCTGCAATGCAGGATTTGACCTACAAAATAAATATTTAAGCACATAAGACCCATATTGTCGAGAATTAGTAACTAAAGTACGTCTATTTGGGATATAAAATGTACAGTTTTCGGTGTTTATCAATAAAAAAATTTATTAGTTTCGTAAGGTGGAAGTTCAGTACTACAATAGTTGATGGCACTAAGACAAGTACTTAATTTATGGTTTATTGTCATTCTTATATAATTTCTAATTACGGAAATTTCACTCAAGGTAATAAATTTTTTTATTATTTTCACAACGTGGAAGTTCAATATTTCGGTACTTTAGATGAGACAAGTACTTAAATTTATGGTATATTGTCTAGCTTATATAATTTCTAATTATGAAAATTTCGCTCATGATAACAATTTTTTTTCGTAAGGTGAAAGTTCACTACTGCATACATTAATTGATGGCACTAAGACAACTATTTGCTTTTTGAATTTATTGTCATTCTTATATAATACGATGTTCTTACTCTTTATAAGTATGTTAATAGTAGTAGGAATGTAATTTGATAGTTCGTAAGAAATTATTATCATTTCACTCTTTCGTAAGTAATTATTAATTGAAATCTTGTAGAATATTTTAACATTGGTGGTATACGCTCGAATTGTGAATCTGAGAGTGAATGAATTTCACTTTTGTTTACGTGGTATGTGAAGTACTTAATACCATATTGAAACTGTTTCGTATAATTTATATTCGAGATGGTAATATATTTCGTTTGAATTTTTGTAGGATATTGTCAATATTTCTTGTAGAATCTTGGACTTTCAATCTCATAGTGAAGGAATCTCAATTTTATTTATTAGGTAATTGCAATTGATTAATGTATGATTGCGAATTTACTTATCATTTTTATTTAATTTACTGGCCATTATGAAACCAATTGAAGAAATATGTATATGAGCTATAAAATTTGCATAAGTTTTACAATTTCTAATTTGTAGCAAAAAAAAAAAATCAAAGAGTTTGGAAACAAATTACATCATATCAATTGAATTATATGAAACACAAACTATGCATGCATAACAAATTATAGAGTAGAACTAAGTAGATACCCACATCTTTATAAACTAACGAATAACTTAATTGTTTGGATAAATAAAATTAAGTCATTGCAATATACATATTTAACTTTTTGATATCATGATGAATGAAACAACCTATGAACTAAAAGAATCAAAGACTCTGATGATTCATTATTTGGTGGGCTTTTTTGGAGCAATTGGTACTCAGTGAGTGGAGTTTTGGGACCATTAATTTTAAAATGACTTTGATGCAAGAACTTACATATTCATTCATAATCTGTTTTTATATTAGCCGAATGTATGTTTTTTAACCTAAATTTTTCAAAATATTTTCATTATATTTTTTTAACCTAAACATACGTATTCATGTCTTTAATGTCATTCATTTGACATGTCATCAAGCTATAATTAGGTTTTATTGTTGTTGTCGTATTGATTTTGAAATGTGTATATGGTGATAGGAAAAAGAATAAAGATACTAATCTACTTGAAAATTTCAGAATAAAATTATAGACCTTCCCTAAATTAAATTCATTCTTCTTTGAGTCCTAATTTAAGATGGATCTCCGGCCTATAGGTGAACTATCAATATAGTAGTTGACTCCAAGGATATGTTACTGGTATTAGGGGACTGAAACGAAGTACAAATTTCTTGCATTCCCTATCCAATAGTATTTAGGACCAATTGGAAACCATTTGACGAAAAACTGACCTATATAAGATTGTCTTATGGTCCCAAAACGAAAAAGAAAGGTCTACCAGTGTTGTTTTATGGGCTAGAATAGGCATTCACCTCCTTGTCCTAAGCCAAGTAATTGAGAGAGTTTTTCTTATACAGGATTCGATAAAACTATGTGTCAATGACTATATGATAGTAGACAAAATCCATCACAGGTCATAAACAACTATTGTAATGTAAATGTGACGAATCACATTCATCAAAATTTTATACTTTATTCAAATGTTTAATGAGGTGAGCCTAAGCCATGCTTCAGCCTACCGCCTACACCCGGAAGGCATAGGCCTTAATGAAGGAGCCTCGCCCGATTTGAGGCGAATCGTAATATATGAAGCTTTGTTAGACCCGGGTCTAGGCATACCTTGGACAAATTCAATACTACATCAATTTTTCCCTGGTTTGAGATCATTCTGTAATCTTATATACTCCATCTTTTATTTATTGTATGGACAAATGAAGAAAGAAATGAAAGCTTGATCTTCTTAACCTTAGTTTTAAAAAAATCCTTAAATGAAGAAATAAATCCCAACCAACATTCCATGAAGTCTAGCTTGATTAGTATGAATTCAGTCTATAATTTCTGGCTGTAATTAATAATAACTTTACTAAATTAACTTAAGAACTATGATATTATAGTTTTATATAAATCAATGTAACCTGTGGTTTCCCATTGGTCATATCTGTACTTATTGTGTTGGAATACTCAACTGGTTTATGAGCGTTCAAAGTTGGGTTTATAGGGTCAATGTGGACTGCTTTATTCCCATTGGTTTCTTCTTCTTTTTTTTGCTGTATTCGATCAGATTTCGGTTCTATAACATTAGCCTCCAACTGTTTGAGGATGACAGTGCCCAATATAAGAAAAATTTCTCCTTCTTATATTAAAATTGAGATAACATCCATTGAATTTGGATCTGTAGTAGCTCCATTATGTCAATCAGTAGCTGTAGATGTTACTGCTTGGTTCATTGATGTCATTGCTACATTTAGTAACAATTATAGTAACAAATATTCTCCACTTATCATATAACGGACATTTGGGACTACGTTCACTACCCATGCCTCTATTCTTTTACAATTTTATCCTCTCTGAAGCTAATATTTAGAACTTAAAACAAATAACTCAACATACTTTGAACAGTAGGGTATGCTAATAGTAGTATATAAGAAAACAAAATAATTCAGAATATTGAAGAAACATAAGTTGTCCTCTAGAGTTCCCTTGACCACTTCATTGGGGACTCAATTTCATTATTAAGATTTCGTGAAATAGTATCTGCTGAAGTGTTTGGGGGGAACTCCCAAACTTATTTGATAAATATACATACGTCTAAGTATGATGAGATTCTTGGTAGTGATCTGCCTAATCAATCTGCCTACAATAAAGATTTTAAGTCTTATATTTATAGAGTAACTACATTTATTTACTTTAATATGTATAATGAATATTAAATTGTAATTTCAGTTCCATATATTTTTGTTAATGACAGCATATGTATATACAACATAATCATAATTTTATTTATGATCTTTCTTGCAATACACTAATTGTCACATGAATAATTTTTTTTTTGAAATTCTCCGGTGAGGTAGTTTTTCCCACAAACCCTGATCAACCAACCAATACACGAGGTTCACTACAATAACCTTCTTTTAACACGATTATAGAAAGTAATATAGCAAACCAAATCACAATATAAGAGGCACACGCACACAAGACACAAAATTAAAGGAACTCAACTCCCAACCTCTTGTCACACGGATAATTTTTTTTAAAATTCTCCAGTGAGGCACCAAGTTTTTTCCACAAAACCTGATCAGCCAACCAATACATGAGATTCACTTTTTTTTACTTTCTCTAGACCCTTTATGTTGGCCGTATTATCCTCATTGAATGGAAGAGCTTTTAAGGTGTTAATGGTTTGTCATTTCTCTTTGAATTCCACGTACATGAATTTTCTCTTTCGTTGACTCCACTAGCTCAACTTATTTCAACATTGCTTTAATTTATCCTCAATTGCCCTGGAATTTACCCCTCCCCCCCCCCCCCCCCACACACAAAAAAAAAACATATTGTTTCTACTATATTTTGACATTTTTCCTCTTTGGCGTACCATGCTTCATATCTAATAGGCTCGTGTCTCCTATTCATTATATTTGGCTCTTCATTCTACTCTCAGAACTGAACTGCAATAGGAATATGGTCTGAATCGTGTTTATTTATATGATACACAACAACATTCGAGAACATCAAACTCCATTCTTGATTTGCAAACATTCTATCAAGTCTTTCCTCCACCCAATCCCCATTTTTCATCCCTCTGTACCATGTAAATTCATAGCCTTAAAACTGAGTTCAATTAGTTTACATATGTCAATAACCTATCTAAAATTGCGAACCTGTCAATTTGGTAGAATGGTTGTTCCTGTTTTTTCTGCGTTTGACAAAATTTCATTGACACTCCCCCCACCTACCCCCACTCCCACATACACACATACCACGACTAAGAAACGACCTCGGACTATCATGACTTAAATTACTTAACAATTTTATATTCCTCCTTACATCGCTGAACCTTGAGTACCCCATAAAATCCTGTGATTCTCCATGACTGCCATTACAGAGAACATTTTTAATACATATGTTTTGCTCGAACATTTATAAAACTCATTATTTTATCTTATTTCTAATTATCACCCATACATATGTGTTAGCATTTGTGATAAATGTAAAACCAATGAGTACGTCATTATCGCTTAATTGTTTCACACAAATTGTTTACTTAACTTTGTTACCTATGCATAGATTATTGTAGGATTTATGCTCTACATAAAAAATTTGGAAATTGCCAGATTCATATTCATTTCTCAAAAACTCAAATCAAATATCTGGAATCAGCCACACGTGCAACGCACGTGGGCACAACTAGTAGTTAATAAATGAGGGGAAAACAGACATCTTCACCACTTTAAAACGAGAAACATGAGAGGTCCAATGGAAGCATCAAATGCACATCGTGTTATGAAAGATTCATTTTCGAGATGCTTGGTCTTAATTAATCCACACATAGGATATTGATCACTCGAAGTAATATTGTCATGTATGGAGGACATCACATATCCGTATTCAATATAAATGTAGATACGATATATATGTCTCACATGTTTTCCGCAATAAAGAAAAAAAATATAAACGTGCATACGTATCGTGTCCTTTTCGTGTTGAGCACGAATACGTATTTCTCTCCGCACATGGTACTACTTCTCGATAACTTGTGTCCCATATGTACATGCTCATTTCTTACGACCTTTTCTTACGGGTCAAACAAACAAGCATACGGAAGAAATTCAGAAAAAAAATAGGAGCTTCCAAATTTCATCTCTCACTAATAAGATATTTTTAATCTAAGTGCATTAATAAAAAAATTCAGCACTAATATTCATCTTCTCTTAATGTATCCCTTATGTGTTAGGGTATACAAAAGCCTAATACGTTTACATTGTAATAATTCATAACAATAAATTATAAAAAAATTATGTAAACATCACAAAATTTTACGTATACATAACTGAAAAATCATGAATACACTATACACAAAGTCCACACTAAAAAGTTTATAAATCGTGTCCTAACCACCCCAAAATTTATCTATTAGGTAGTAAACCAAAAACATAACTAAGACCATATGGTGTAGGGGGTTTATTTCTACAATGTGATAATTAACAAGTTTTGGCCCAAGGTAATGCTCAAAATAATATATCAACACAAGAATTTACATGGTTCAACAAGTCTTTGTCCACGTGGAAGGATGATGAGTATTATTATTAAGAAGAACTTGCTCGAGTGATATAATGTTGGCTAATAGTCCAAATTATTTGTACAAATGCTTCTTCTATGTAACCAAAAAGGGTCGACCCTGAGATTTCTGAAGTGCCCCCCCCCCCCCCCCCCCATGTATGACAAGAATTTCTTTTCATTAATTTATAAATAGAAATAATTATTAGGGGGAAGTACTCTTAGGCCTCTCATAAACAAATTTTAAACACTAAAGGAATTTTGACAAATTTTAAACTTAGGTCCACTAATTCTCTTCATGTAGAAGTTCATGCTAGTGGCATAACAAGTGGACCTAATAGTAAATTGTCCTTAAATGTTTATAAATTATTACCAATGGACTTATCTATAAATTGCCCTAATTATTATTCAAAAGACAATTTTAATTATGTATTATTATTTTAATATATCGCACCCAAGTAACTTTCGATTGCCCACATACCAAAATTATCATACACAATGTAGTCTCCTAATCCCCTCATAATGACTAAAGGCCTACAAATATACTCTTATACTCTCCTATCCAAAAGAAAAATAAGTAAAGAACCCATAAAAATGATATTTTCTAAAATTTCTAAAAGGTATAAAACAAAGTATAATAATATAGATTAGTGGAAACTATTCTAATAAGGAAAAAACAAACAAACTAGTGCTCAATTCAAACAAATGGCAAGTATAAGGAAAAAAGGATAACACGGTACACAAGGACTAAATTCATTCTTTTAATAAAAAGGGACTAAATGCATATCGATTACAATATTTGAGCAAGCAAGTTATAAACTTTCAGATTTATAAGAGCTTTCCTTGATGTCTTGATTTGAGTTAATGCCTTATTGCTTTTCTTTAATTAATATAATTTCTTTCGTCAATCAGGAGGGGTGATCAGGATTAGTGAACAATGGTTAATTTATACAAAAGAGTGTTTGGGATTGAAGAGTCCATTATAGGTGTTTCTTTTTATGATTTTTTTATTTTATAGTTCTTGTTTGTTAGTTTTCTAAATTGAAAGGGTTGCAGGACTTGTGGTGGGTTTTCAAACAATCTATATGTTGGCTTTTCAAGAATAATTTTTAGGGAAGTTTAGAAATTATCACTATAAATACATATTCACATATAAAATTTGGGGAGCTTAAAATTCATCAAAAATCGGGGGCCCAAGGCGGAGGCCTCCTTGACCTCCCCTCAATATCGGCACTATAACCAGGTATCCATATGCTCTCCTCCTAATGTCCGGGGGGGGGGGGTATTATTTAACATACAAAGAATCCTATCAATCTACAATTGTAATAACTTACAATATCCTTGGTAATTAGCGTATTTGGTGTCTATCAAGACTTTCATAGTTTTTTTTATCGTCCCAAATGGGATTTCATTAATGTAATGTAGGGTAACAAAAAAGAAGAACAACATAACTCAAACAGACTCGAGTTAAGTAGAAGGGAGAGAAGAGAAAATAATGTAGAACAAACAGGGAAAATATAACAAAGCCTATCAAAAGATTTAAAATACAACCAATAAATTTTGGGGTCTGCTCACGACATATCGCAGTAACGAAATCAAGAAACTGGTACCGAAGGCACCAGAGTGCAAGCCGCTCTGAACAAAGTCTGTGCACAAGGCAAATAGACAGTGGAATAATTTCAGACAAACATGTCAAAAACACCAGCGCCAAGGAGGGATACTCAAACTCTAGGGGCCCTAAAAATAGGCGAACCTTAGTAAAGGTGGGAGAAATCCAAAAAATCAAAGAGACCTTCTGAGTCTCAACCTGAGAGGAACAACCGCTGGGACAGTCGAACCAAAACCCCAAAAACCTGACAGTTATACCTAAAGTGGATAAAACGCTCACGAAGGAGACGAAGGAAAGAACTCAAAACGGAGCCTGCAAATACAATAATAAACAACAAAAACTAAAAATATAGCCAAACAACCTATCTTCAAAATCACAACTCCGATCTACCACCAAAAGGGTAGTTCTTGTTTCAATCATTCCGATCTGTTCTTTGAGTGGATCTTTCATAGCCAAAGACATCTCGACAACTGACCAAACCGGGGAAGACCCACTAGATGGGTTTGGGTTTTTTGGGACGTTGTTTATCCTCCTTTTGGATTTGAGGGACACTTACTGGCCTCCCTCACTCTCACCGAAAGTGAGAGGGGGGAGGGGTAGCCAGATCGAGAAAAGAGGGATGGGAGATTTAAGGTCGGCTAATATTTCTTATTTTTCTAGAGAGAGGCGAGAGATAACTGTAACCCGCCTAAGACTTTCATAGTTAAGTTGTAAAAGGATTGTAGCGTCTATGTTGCTTATCCCAATGATCTTCCTAGCACCACAATAAAAAAGATATTTAGTGGCAAAAAAATTCATCACCAAATGAAAAAAAATTCATCTCTAAAAATATTTGGTGACGAAAAAAATTTCGTCAATCGTTCATCATGAAAGCCCCGCCGCTAAAGGTTTTGACGAAATACAAATTTCGTCACCAAATAGTACACCTTTTGGTGACAAAATATTCTCTGTCACGTAATAGTAGGCTTTAAGTGACAAAATTATTTATACCCAAAGATGTTATTTTTTGTCACAAAAATGTCAATTTTGTCACCTAATGTATATTATAATATGCAAAAGGATAAACATTTAGTGAGAAAATTAATATACTTCGGGGACAAAATATTTTTGTCACGAAATGAATTTTATTGTCAAAAAGTTATAAATTTAGAAGTCATAATTTTTTCATTTCTCATATAGATATTCAGTCAAATAAATATTAATCATAGAATCGACTAAATTTCATCAACATTATATAAGTAATCAACTACAATCATATACATACTTAAAATTAAGGTTCATAAGATTATATAATTGATACGAACCACATTCGTACAAATATCTCAAAACCATTGATCAATTATAATGTAGCATACATCGTTTGTTACAGCACATCAACTACAAAGTCGCCTCCAAAAAACAATTCCTAAGGCATTAGTTTCTAATTTTATATTTCCTAAGGCATTCGTTTCTAATCAATTACAAAGTAGCCTTCAAAAAATAATTCCCAACAAGTCTGTTAAGTTCTTGCATCTTCATCATCATCCTAAAAATAATTTCCAAAAAAGGGTCATCACAACGTCCCAAGTTGCAATTCAAAAAGTACCAAGACATTAGTTTCTAACTTTATAAGTCTATTAACAGTTGATAAATAGAATAACATCAACTAAGAAATAACATACATTGAGCTAAACACCAAAAAAAATTATGAAATTCAATTTTACTTTTAATAATTTTAAAAAATTCGATAGAGTTTCCTTTGTTTATAGACTAAAACCACCTTGTTAAATTAAAAAATTAAAAAATCAAGAAATCCAACGATAATCCACCAAAATATCCCTTCCATCGATTCAAAAGATAAGGTAATAGTATCGCCAATATTTTAAAAAATTTGGCAGAATTTCCTTTGTTTATAGACTAAAACCACCCTATTAAATTAAAATATTAAAAAGTTAAGAAACCCAATGACAATCCACCAAAATACCCCTTCCATCGATTTAATAAATAAGGTATTAGCATCACCAATAAAGATATTAAATAACTCAAAGGATGTGAATCCATCAATGTAATTTCGATATATTCAACATTGAAATTATTAAAACTTACGATATAGTAAATGTGGAAAGAAGGGAACCCGATGCTTTTAAAGCATCACACATCTTGTCGAATCCAAATTGACGAGCCTTTAAACGTTCCAAACGCTCATCACGAGCCTATAATTATCCCTTCAACTCACGATTTTCTCTCTGAGCTTCCCTAAGGGACTCCTCCAACTCAGTGTCTCGTCGTGATGCTTTTGATTTGGTAGCTTTCGGTCCATGCCCAAGGCCTATGATATATCCCGATTTAGTACCAAGTACTCCATCAACTATCTCATCGGGAGTCAAAGGTTCACTACCCTTGGGAGTAGGCTTAGCTTGTAATTGTTTCATCTCAATCTGTAAAACAATTAGTATTATATCATTTCATAAAATAAAAGTTATGGTGTTGTCTAATATATGTTATATTCTTACATATAGTTCTCCGGCTTCGGGAGAAGACCATTTTTCATTAGTGCATTGAATTTTCTTGTAGAACTCAACTCGATCTAGCTCCTTATTCGCCACATCATTCTTCGTAATCATGAAAGACAATCATTATCATCAATATTTGTTAAGGATAGGATCAAGTTTAGAAAAAAACAAATATATAAAAATATATACCAAGTGATAACGAGCTGCTACAAATGGAGCAAATGGAGCATTTTCTTTCTGGATTATACAACTGCTTTTCTTATAAGACCTAGCCTAGTAAAAATTTGTATTGAAATTGATGTGAAAAAGGAGTTAACTCATGTGAGAACTGCCAAAAGAATAGGTATGCATTTTCATCTTACCAAGATTAAATCTAATAGAGAAAATGGAAATCAAACAAATAGAATGAAACTAGAAAGTTGTTAATAATGTAGTAGGGAAAAAAGCAGTCCAAAAGTTGAATGTGCACAAGAATATTTTGACTAGAGAAACTACGAAATAGTGGGTTCAAACCGGTTTTGGTAAAGAACAAATGCAAGAAGATAATAACAAAGGTGTGGAAGGGATCCAAGATCATACTAGCATCAAGATTACAGTGAAATTACAACAAGATTTTCAAGTCCAGTTGTCTTTCAGCAAATAAGATGATATAAACACTAAAAAGGTTGTGGAGGACAGAAGGGGAAGTAACAAATGTAGATTATACAATAGTAGTGGACCAAGTTATGGACTGTGAGGAAGATTATAATATGGATAGAGATATAGTATAACAAATAAATTAGTAGTAATAGTAGCAAACTAGCAATACGTAACAACAGAGGTTCAAAGAAAAAGAGAAATAAAAAATTGAATCGTCAAGAAGAAGCATATTTAAGAGAATGAGGGATCAGATGAGGGAGATGAGCCAGTGGTGGGATGAAGTCATGCATGAAGATATTGAAGAAAATGTCTTTGAAATTACAACTATGCTCCCAAGGATGGGTCTAATATTGAAATTCTTGGAGCTATGTGGATTGAGAGAGCTGGGGATTGCTTAACTATTCACTTCAAGTGTCCTTGTGGGAAAAGCTATCAGATACTTCTATCTGGAAACAATTGCTACTAGTTTGGTGGTATGAGATTTGATGTCAAATTAATTCACACAAAAAAATTGTATAATTTATTATTGGGTTAGCATTACCCGATTGTTAATTTGGTGGTATGCGATTTGATGTCCACAATTTTTATTTATAAGGACTTTTAAGCCTAATTTTTTTTCTTAAAGTTTTAGGATATTTACTACATGTGACACCCCGCCTAATTAAATACCGGGCGATCACTCCTTTATTAAATTAAATCAAGGTGAACAGTTGGTTCATTCTTAGCATCACTGTCGTAAAATAAATTTTCTAATTTAACACCCTAAAATAATTAAGCTAAGTGTCAAAACCATATTTAAACATTACTTTCCAAATTTTATTTAAAGAAAAATTATTTATTTATTTATTAACAACATCTCAATAAATAAGAGTCACACCACAATAAACCTGGAACATAATCCAATTAATTTAAAACATTCGTCAATCGAATGTCAACATACGAAATCTAAAGTAACACATCCACTGACTAAATCCCATAGTAACAGTACTGAAAATAACTGAAATACAAATGTCCAATAACAATGAAATAATGGAAAGGGCTACACATGCCCATCTAAATGAAAATACTAAGAGTGGGTCTGAATGAACGAAGTCGTCTAATCAAGAGACCTGCAACTCCCACTTAAGCTGCAGCGCGTTCCTTCCCAGAGATCCTAAGCAAGACGCCCCTGTGGCTGGGCACCTGTAATACATACATATATATATATATAAGAGATAGAGAGAGAAAAACGGGTCAGAGCTCGAAAGTGTGTTTGATTTAAAATACGTTTAGCAAGTATTTAAATTGATACAGGCCAATGCAACAACATATTAGTGCGATACTCTCTTGAAAAATTCTCACCTCTCTTCTAATGTGCACACATATCGCACTAACCTTCCCAACGGTTTGTCTTATCATTTATCGCACTAATATTCCCAATGATTTAACTTATCTTAGATTACTCGTAAGATTCAAATTTCACGATTCAATTGTTTGAAAAGAATATTTCAATTAGTAACCAAAGTTCTCATTTTGACTTTACTAATCAATAAAGCTTTCCAATTTCATATTATACTTTCTAAAAAAAAAGTATTTATAATTTGAGTCATCAACCATGTCCTACATATCAAATCACAGTAGGCAGTTCCAAATTTCATAATTTCATATATATATATTAACTACTCGAAAATATATATATCAAAACATCACCCCACATAATAACTATGGTGCGGGCATACTCTACTATCCAAACCCCATATCACTCATATTAAGGGGAATACAAATTCGGAATCACTCTCGAATTGTATTAACACATACTCAAACAATATTGAGACGAAGTATAGACTCCAAGTCCCTTAGGACCGTCTGAACTATCACTGCGATAGCCTGTACCAAGGATATATATACACAAACAAAATGAGGCGAAGCATAGATTCCAAGTCTCTAAGAGGAAAGCACATACCCGCATCTCTTAGGACCGTCTGAACTATCATTCCGATAGCCTGTACCAAGGATATCTATCTTCTAGGGTACAAGTCAATATCCCCCATAAAGGTCCCATCGAGATAAGACTGTTCCAGCGCGGAAACCTCAGGGATATCAAGTAGCGTGGGAATGATTTTCACACATAGATAGTATATGCATACACAATCATATAACTATACTAATATTACCATATCAAAAATGGGTAAATTCTAAATTCCCATAATTACGTCATTCGCATTTATTTCACATTATATAGTTATCACGTATAGCCATTCACATCTTACTTTAATTTGAGGAATTTTTCCACTTAATATATAACGCTTCATGGATTCTATCCTCCCAATTATAAAATTCAGTAGGTATATACATTTGTCCCAAAGTAACTCTCTTACGTGTCTCTCTCTTTAAATCATAAATTTACCGACCCTTATGTAATTCTCCCAAAATACAATCTTTGCCCGACATCAAGGGTCCAAAAATCTATTCACATGTCCTACTGGTCTTCCCTATCTCCCAAAACCTTTCATTAAGGATGCCCAAGAATTATCTCACAATAAATTGAATTTAACTCATTTAAAAAGGGAAATAGGAGTCTTCTAGGAGGGGTCGATCGATCGAGGTTTGGGGCTCGATCGATCGAACCTTCGATCGACCGAAGCTCTGGGCTCGATCGATCGATCAAGCAGGTCTGCGAAAACTGTAGTTTTGCAGTTATGGGTTTCCTCTACTAACATCAACAAATTCCATCTTTTCTAATCCCAATCGTCCCAGAATTGATACTACTAACCCTATATCATCATAATAGGTATTTTCAACGTAAAGCATGTGGATTTCTGTCATTTAATCATGGATTAACAGCCCCAATTTCATACAAAATCTCAAGAACCCTAAAATTCTCTTAAATATGGTTCTAACAATTATTTCCAGAATTCTCTTCTTATACGCATCATACTTTTGTGGTTTAAATTCCTCTACATGGCAAGGGTTTCCAGAATTATCAATTAGACCAACACTACATGGATTTTCCTATCATAAATCGGGTTTTCTTCCATTAAAACTCATCTTAATTACTCCTAAACTAATATGAAAGATGCATCAACAAAATAAGAAAGATAAACACTTGCCTGGGATTTTCAGAGGTCTGGTTTGGTGCCGAATTCGATATGGTTGCGTTCCCCGTCTCGCGATCTACGCGTTGGTGGTGTCGGCGGTACAAACCGTTGAGTTTTGGGCCTTGAATTTGTCATGAGAGATCTCTCCTTCCTCTCCTATGGACGTCACTTGTGTTTAGAGTTTCTAACCCTAGAAGGTAACCTAGGTATCTGATATAACTCTTCTAATTTTCGTGGGTTTAATTACCCAAAAATGTAAAATGACCAAAATGCCCTCCCGGGATACTAATTAGGCCTAAAAATGTCCCGAGACCCAAACTAAACCCCGGGTACACTTTTCTGACTATCTCGACCCTTCCGAACGCGTTGGCGCACTCAAAACGACCATATGAACAACTTATAAAATATTCACTTTTATTTATCAATAATTAGTCCCGACGCGACATGGGCGCGTCCCGACTCAAATTCCCAAAATTATCATTTTATTCACTCGTGACATTCAATATAATCAATATCATATATTACTTTGATCAATAGTAATATTCAACAAATTTCCCATAATTACTAACTCTCGTCACGTTAATAATTATAACATAATTAATTTCCGGATTTTTATTAAATAATTAAATCACATTAAATTTAATAAATCCCCAAATTAATATAGCCTAAAAATACGGGGTATTACACTACACTTATTATTTGTGGAAATTTTTATTGTCAAATGCGTATACAAAAAATTATACCCATCTAAGATCAGTTATGTCTTTATATATAACATAGTTTTGCAGTTAGATTTTGATGCATTGTGACAGCGTTCTAAGGATTTTGGCCCTGTTTTACAGATTTGCATTTGATATGTCAAAGGTTTTACATTGGCCCTATATACGTGAAGTGTGAATCATATTTATTTTAATTATTTAAAAGTAGGTATAATCGTATTATACCTTTGACAGTCTAGGCCTGTAATTGAAATTAAAATGGGTCGGGTATCCGGCCCCGTTCCAATTAACTTTAAGCCAGATTTGAAATTACCTAATGGTATCATGCCGAATATGTCTCCATTAAGAACCCAGTACTATGGTCCATTAATCCAGTCCACTCAGAGTAGAGCAATGAATAAGAACTGTAAAAGTCAGAAGGCAGGAACAGTTGCGCATACACAAAATGGACGAAAATTATAACCATTCAAACATGAACTTGAACAGAAGGAAATAAATAGTAGGAGTAAGGTAATAATAGGGGGACAATGAGCCAAATTTATTAATTCTTGATTTCTCAAATAAAATATAAATCAAAATAAGCTTATTCTCTATTGCTGATTTTTAAGACTACTTAAAGAGAAGAAAATCGTACCAAAACTTACAATAAATTGAGAATATTTTCTCTATACTTTCTAAGATTTGAACATATCATTAAGGTATGGCCAGGTGTTATTAATTAATTAAGGAGAGTGGGAGAAATGTATCATACCTAATGTCATAGACTCTTATATTTCAGGTCAGGAACTAGCCAAAAAAACACAGTTTTAAAGTCACAAGATGGAGTTAATTGAATGTTGGAAGCACAAATGGTAAAAAAAATGCAAAGCTTGGAAAGTCCACGGGGATGGTTATGTTCCAAACATCAAGCAATTATAAGTAAATGTCTAAGTAGGCTAAGCTTATATGAGAAAATTTACATTCCAAATTCAACAGATTTACTTCCAAGATTATATGAATACTTACCATGTTATCCACTCACAGTGGCAGTTTAGACGAATTAAAAAAAATATGTGAAGCTATCTTTTCACATGGTAGTAGTATAAACAAATCAAAGAATAAGGACACCTATTTTGGGATATCCCAAAAAAAGGAAGTGGGAGTATTTTTTTGGAACAAATGAAATTTTGTCACAATACTGGCTCTGTTATTGTTGTGATGTAACTTGGATTTGGTTTGTACACACAAATATATTTATTTATTTGTTGAAAATTAGTGACTCAAGCTTTGGGATATCCCAAAAAAGAAAGTGGGACTATTATCAAATTGCGACAAAAGTGAGGGTTATTAATTGATTAAATTGACGTAGCACTGGCTCTGTTATTAGTGTTGAAATATACGCACATATTTATGTACAACAATATTGCTGTAAAGACTTAAAATGAGAACCATGTTTTTGAGGTTGGATGTGTGGTAGATGCCATCTTTCTCACCATTAGAATCATCTAATGGTGAAAAACAATCCTTACTTTATATATTTGTTTGTGAGGGCAGGATGGACTCTTCAATTATAACCAATATTATGTGTTTTACAGGTCACGTGAGCAGACAAATAAGTATTTAGGTGGTTCACATCAAAATAAGAAATACATTAAGAAGTGAGTAGGAAATCTCCATCCAAATCTCCTGTTATTATTCTAAATTAGGGGTGCAATCGGTACGGTATGATCGGTAACGATCCTTTACCAATACCAAAACCACATTCTATATGGTAAAATCATACCGTACCAATTTACCGACCGGTACATCAAAACCAAAACCAAAACCAAACCCAAACCGACCAGTTTTTCGATTTTTTCGGTATTTTCGAGTTTTTTCGGTTTCGGTAATTTCGGTTTCAATTCGGTTTTTTCCCGATAAATACCAGAATTTCAAATTGGTTTATGCATTCGATAAATCTGGTATATATTTCGATTTACCCATTTCTAGCTGTTACAATTTCTAGTTGTTACAATTTCTAGCTATTACAATTTCTAGCATTTCTAGTTGTTTGGAACAATTAGAAACATACACAAATAGGTCCAATTTTTAGCATTTGTAGCATTTGGAACAATAGATTTAAACAGATACGAAACCAAACTAACCGGTTTGCTTTTGTCGGAGCCGGAGGAGAGTGGGACGAGATGAGGGAGCTGGTGCCTGAGGAGAGTGAGCCAAGATGATGAGCCTCAAAAAATGAGGGAGCTGTTACATCCAAAAATGTTCGCCGGAAAGTCAAAATCATCCACACCTCCAACACCGAAAAAACAAACCTTCGCCGAAAATCCAACTCGTCAGGAAAAAAAATCACCGAAAAATATGGAGGGAACTCAGATCTGAATACATCTGGCGCCGAAATTTTTTTCACCGGAAACTCGATCTCAAAACAAAGTAACCACACCAAATCGAAGGTTGAAGAAGAAAAAAAAATGAGAGAGAGAGAGCTCAAACAAAAATGACGGCCACACTTTTTAAGAGAGAAAGAGGTAAAAAAAATGAAATGGAAACCCTAAAAAAAGATCTCTACACAAACCACAATATAAAGCCCAAATGAAATAAGGGCAAAACGAAAATATAGCCAACAAAACCAACGGCTCTTTTTATTTTAACAAAATGCTGCCTAATTCATTTTGTGTTAAATGTTTGATTAATTAAACAAAATATATGTTTAATTAATATGATTATTTAACACTTAAACCAAATACTCAAATAAATAAATTTAAATTTAAAGAGAATATAAAAACTCACTCATGAGAAATAAAATAAATAGAAGTAGTATGACACCCAAAATAATTTGACACTGCACAAAAAGTTTGGTACGGTATTTCGGTATGGTAATTTTGGTACGATATCGGTAGAGTAAATTCGGTAAATCGGTTTTTTGTATCTAAAAACCAAAACTAACTAAGTTTTTGACGATATTTTCGGTTTCGGTAAAATCTGTTTTCGGTATTTCATAATATGAAACCAAAAACCATTTTTTTTGGGACCAAAATGGTACGGTACGGTAAAAACCCATACCGGTTGCACCCCTATTCTGAACCATTTTCTCTTTGACTAATGTATTTCCATTACAGATCTCCATCATCTAAAGTAAGAGGAAAAAGAACTCCAAGAAAAAATACAAAGCATGGAAAAATGGTGTAGCAAAGAATAAAAGTTACTTTAGTGAAGCTGAGAGAGACTCTGATCTATCACACCATGAACCTGCTACAATGTTCAAAGCTAATGATTTGGATATGGGTGAGTGAAGGATCTCATAATTTGTTTATTAACTTTATACAAACTTTATTCTCTTTTGTTTATGCATGAACATTTTCCCATTGGCTTAGTATACCATAAAGATGGAAATTAAAGTTATTAGATGCATCATTTTGTTTCAAATTAATAGTAAAGGTAGATGCGTCTATAATGCAAAAATCAATTCTGAATATCATAGTAATACTCATCAATATTATCAAGTGTAAAATGGTGATCCAACCACTTGGAGGTTATAAATTAATTCTTCTTTGTTTTAGAAGAAATAATCTCTCTCGATAACCCATCAAGCCTTATTGGATATGATCCTAGACTTTTAGTCTGCCAATGAGGCATTTTTATTTTTTTCAGAACCAGATACTTGTATAGGGAAGACAAGAATATCCATTATCCGCTAAAACTGAAAGTTATTGTGCTTGTAAAATTCATAATAATAGAAATTTGAAAAATAATCACATTGGTCCTAAGTAGAAACTGCACTACGCCTCAGGAACCACTCCTCTAAGTGTGGCTATTCTAACTCATGAAAGGGAGAATTACCTTGGTTTAAATAGGAAAAAAAAATCAAGAGGAAGAAATAATAGTTGCAATTTCTTAATTGACGGGACAAAAATGGATCATTGAAATATGAATTGAATGAATCATATTATTGGTTCGAATAGAGAAAGTCACGCTTCTTAAAATGAATTTATAATTAAACAAAGAAAAAGATGTGGTTTTGGCTATTATCTATGTGACCTGTAGTAAAGCCCAAAGAAGGGATCTAAAGTATCCTCCTAGCAATGAAATGCTGTAATTTTCCTTCTGATGCCAATAAGGTAATATAGATTGATAGGCGAAACGGATATGGGTTATATTGAAGAAAATGATAGAATTGTAACTTTTAATCACCTTACTTTAATTATGAATAATTAAATGCATATTCACTAGTAATATTAAAGATCTCTCTCTCTCTCTCTCTCTCTCTCTCTCCCCCTTGTTAGTCAGCACTCTAATAATTGTCATATAAAGGCATTACCTTCTCAGTACTAATCGATGTTGTTGACTAGAAATGAAAACAAGTACATAATGTTGGGAATCGGTCCATGGCCAAATAATACAAAGCCGTAGATATCGTTAACATGTAGCAGAGTATGAAATCTAAGGATGCTAAAGTAAACAAAGACCACAACCGCTGGTCAAAGTCTAGGGCCAAAATGAACAAACACCTAGGATTATCAATTGAAGGATTGGGAACATCAAAATTTAAAACTCTAAGCTCTTTAATCAGGAATAAACAAAGACTAAATTCCCTTGTTCATGATAAAAACAAACTTTAACCTCTCAAACCAACCAAATTCTTACAATTTCAGTAAAAAATACAATACAAAAACCTAATTCTAGCATCACTAGCCCTCGCCAATAAAAAATCGACACCGAACAAACTTAAAAACCCCATTAAATCCCATGAATCACTAAGAACATCAAAAACATAAAAATCATGCTTGCTGTTAAAGTTTGAGCCACAGACAAACCAACGACATGTAACATAAGGGGACCAACTCAAATTTTAACCACAATTTTTGTGAGTAAATTTTCGATGAAATTTGCGATGAAAAATATACAATCTTCCATATTTTCCATGGAATATATTGTCAATCAAACACGCTAGTGAAACGATAAGTTCGAAAGCTAAGAACTAACCTCAGGCGGCGGCAGGCGACAATCGAGCTTACCTGAAATGAAGAAAGAGAGAGTCGAATCGAAGAGAGGGGAAAGTTGTATTTGGGGAAAATGAATTGAGGGTTTAGAAGAATGGGTTTCTCATAAGATTTTTTTAAAAATTTTTACTAATATTTGAGGAAATTTTTTTGTCACTAATTATTTTTTTTTATGATAAATTTATTTGTCACTAAATATACGATAATCTTGTCACGAATAGATAAGTTGAACATTCTAGCGCGGGGGAATAATGGCGCCAAATTTTTTATGGCTATTTGGTAACAAATATTATTAATTCGTCACCAATTTAACATCATCCCATACAATTCGTGATGAAATTAATTTTCATCACATAAAGATAATTTTTAGTGATAAAATTACTTTTGTCCAGATTATTTTTGTCACTAATAAGACATTCCGTTGTAGTGTAGATTCATGATATTTGGCTTAATCTTCCTTTGGTCGGTCATAGGGTAAATGGTAGGTCTCTTTTTGGTTAAGGAATAAGTTGGTTGTGTTTCAAAGATAGGGGTAACTTAGGAACTCTATACCATCTATCAATTATTATAAGCTAGACCACTATGTCCCTCCTTCAAGTAGCCGTGATTAGGTTAAGTCGGACTTAGGATCGTACTCAGCTGGATTGTGTAAATGATTAGAGACCCGTGCCATTATGGTGATCTATGGAACTGATGCGCGTTCCACTTAAACATGGCGGTAAGTAAATACTTAGGCCCTTTCATGTAATCCCCAAGACACTAAGGTTACGTGATTCTTCTTAGATGTGTCCCCAAGAAATAACGATGAATTAAGTGTGTGGCATGTGGTGCATGAAGGGGTACCGCCAGAAATAAGGTGTTGTCTCATCAAACTTATTGCTTGATTTTATGGGTTTCAAATCCATTCACTTCATTTTTCTTCCTTTATTTTCATCTCGGGTACTCTCCCTCATTATTTTTTCAATTTTTATCCCTATACAAAACCTCTAAACCCTTTTCATCAAAACGTTTTTTCCCATTAGTCTTTTGCAAAAATGGTTAAGAAGTACGAAGTTCTATCAACTAATGATTTCTAGCATCTTAGGAGTAAGTACAATATATCCAACAACATAAAAATTAGTTACCCATACTTGAAGGGTGGTTTTAAGGGGGGAAATTGCAATTTTTACAATCTTAATCATAGTGGGAGCAATCCGTGCCCCCACTAATTCTCCCCATTAGTATAGATTCTTCATTTCTATGAGGTTATGTCCCTGCAGGCTAATTATAACTTTTTCACCTAAAATGTTTAATTTAATCAGATCTATGTAATCGATTTAGGACTAAATGAAATCATACACATCTATAATATCTCTACTATCAAAGGATATAATTTCTACCACCAGAAATCTCGTAAAGGAAACTTAATGCTTAGGTATTTTCTCGATCCCTATGTGGAGAAGGGGTTTACTAAAAGGGATATGTTATCCATGCAAGGAATGTTTCACCAGGTAGTACCCATTCTTCTTATTTATGTTCTAATTGGTTATGATACAATCTAATTGTCCTTAACTTTCATTTGTGTAAATTATAAGCAGAAAAGTAAGCCTCATATTTCCCAAGTTAACAAGTTAATTTGGTCGACTTAGAAAGTTAGGGTGAGAAGAATCTTACTTGGTCTCTTAACGTTGGGAGTGATACCCACATCTTATTGGGTTCCGTACTAAAAATAAAAGAATATATCAAATCCACCATCATTCCATCAGCATTTACAACAGAAAACACGATAGTTAATGACGAAGACATGCTAAAAGACAAGAGATCCTGTACGCTAATATATGCCGATGTACGCGAGTCAGCCTCCTATCAGGTCATATACATCGACTTCTAAGGTACAAAAGTTGAGTCTTTATTCTCATCTAAGAGAGATCAAACAGATATATGTTAGGTCAGTATAAGGAAGAGACATGAAAGGTTGAGGTGAAGTCTCACGAGTTATTCTTCATCACCAAATTTGAAAATAACATGGCACAAATTTGTGGTTTTTGCTATGTAGATCTAATGGATGTTTTAACAGGGATGAACAAGGATAAGGAACGGACACATGAGAATCATGACCAAGCTATAGGTCACGATTTCGATCCGTGACAAAATTAAGGGTGACCCTTTGGGAGGTTATGGTCCAAAATCTTGTACATGATCAAGGTCTCTTTCGTAACTTTCGCAATCGTGACCCAAACCATGGTTGTATTTTCTTAGTTACGATCCCAAATCGTGACCACCATCTATAATAACCTACTATGAACTTTGGTTGGTCATAGTTATGAACCATGACCCCCTATCGTGCCCTAGGTCCTTTGGTCACAGTTTTAAACTATGACCAACTTTTAACTCATTAAAATGTTGTCACACACATGGTCACGATTTTGTACCATGATCAATATTGAATTTATTTGAAAAACATATTTTTTTATTTGTTTTCTTCGAATTTTTTTTTATATGTTTTCAAGCCTGTATACATTTTCATTATAGAACTACTGTTACATCAATCAAAAAGTAATAATACAAAATCATTAAGGCATCTAATTAATTTCATTAAGGAAAAACAAATAAATATTCAAATATTCAAATGGTTCCTTCCCCAAAGTATATGCAAAATGTTCAAAGTGTTCCTTACCCATCTACACCTACATATATTTCAAAATGTTACAAATGGTAAGAAAGTATTTGAATTCCAAAATAATTTCGGGATGCCTACGTAACTAAAAATGGCATCAAATACCACATAGCTAGTAAGATGAACAATCTTGGGGTCTACCCATAATCCGATTTAGGGAGTATCTTTTGATTTATTAAACTGTATGTGAAATGTGTTAAAAGTGTCAAAAATTAGGAGAACACCCTAAATTGGAAATTATGTTAAAAGCCCCATTTGTTTGGTTTTCGATTTATGAAAATATGTGAATGTATATATGATAAACAAGATATAAATAGAATAAGAACCCTAAAATATTCAAAATAGCATTTACGGGACAATTAAAATATAAAGGATATTAAAAAATGTGAGTGACAAAGTGATAATTGCAAGACAACTAAATATATGAGTAGAAGATAGTAATTGCTCGAGTGAGATTTTTTTGAGTAATCTCGAATAGTTTCTTGGAGGTTTAACCGGTCCAATATATTTGGCATTCCAAGCTTCATAGCGATCCTATGACATAACCTTTTTAGGCTTGAAATGTCAGATGAATTAGATAACTTAAACCCTCAAGAAACTGTTTAAGGGTACTCATATGAAACAAAGTTTCAAATAATACAAAATGTGTAAAAGATAATTTATAGTTATTTGCATAATGCATTGATGTGAGCCAGAAAGAGCGAGTACACACAATGAAAGAGAGTAAAGAAATAAGGTTACATTAGAAAGGACTCGAATCCCAAATTGACATCGGGATACCTACGTAGCCAACATATACTTGCATCAAAGTACACGTAGTTCTATCACAACACAAGATTATAATGTTAATGTCCTATTGATAATTTGATTAATGTGTTTAACAATCCAAATAGTGAGGTAAAAATATTGCTAGCATCAATAAAGTGTTGTTTTGAGGGGCTTAACCTTGTTGGGGAATCGTGTAAGAGTATAATGTAATTGATGTACTCTATATAATAGATTGTTTGAGTTTATTGATCAAAACATGTTTGAGTCTTTGTCACCGAAAAGATTCCTCAAACAAACCAGATTCACTCAATACCGAACCTCATATACACAACTTATGACAAGGTATAAGGCTTAGAGGATTTAGATTCACCTTGGTTAATATATTTTTTATTGGAAAATCTTTTCAAATTAACCATGATTTTATAGTTTTGTCAAATACTCGTGCAAATATACTTTTCATATAGAAAAATTAATTTTTATAAAGAATCGCATCTTTTTGTGTATTTTAAGTATGAGTGTTCATGTGAGAAACAAACATACTTTGAGTTTGCCCTAAGAAATATCTTGAAAAATCCTTTAAAGGCAAACCATACAAAGTCTCTGGATAAAGGCACGACTTTATTTTTAGTATTTCCATCGCAACGATGGTCCTCCTCACTACTGTGACACTGTCTCGCTGGTTGTTTGTGTTCTCGTGTAAAAATTCTAGATTATTGCTCGACCTGGATTGCTTCAGGTTCACTGTATCGATGCAATTACTAGCTGTAGTGACCCTGCGGCGACACGCATCTGACAACGCCAAAAGTCACTTTTGAACAAGATATTTCTTTAATATCTTCTTCGTTATTGTGTCAAGTATAATTTTTTGGGTGACTTAGACACTAATTTGCATATTTAACACCTTAAGAGTGTGACACCTAGTATTTAAGCCTTTAAACATTTTCAAATCAAAAGTCTATAAGTTAGTGTGGTGTCTACTATTCTAAACTAAGAGTGAGAGCTTTGAAAACGTATTTTTACTGATAAAAACTTTTCATATATTTGAGAGCACATTTTTTCACTCCTCTTATTTGAGTTATTTCAAGCCATTGTTACTAATCTATAAGTATATATAAAAATTGTTGCCCAAAGCGTGTGAGGCTGACATGTGGCAGATGTATTAAATACTATCAAGAGTCTATGTAATCCGTTTAATATTTTCAACTTCCAAGAGACGACTCTATTCATCTTTTTTATTTACTCTAAATCTACCCCTCTCTCTTCTCAATTTAAATAACCTAGTACAATGTCCATTCCTCTTCCCTCTATATTTGTCTCTCTATATTTATGCCATCATTGGATCAAAATCCTCTTCACCCAGTAGCAGAACCTAATGAAATCTGAAAAATTGAAGAGATCTAAGGTGTTCCTATTATGTTATGGTTGGTTATTAGATCTTATCTTCATTTTTTTCGATCAAAGACTGGATTTGTTCTGGATGTTGGTTCCCTGGTTTAGGCGTGGCAGTTTTGATATTTTGAAGCATAGGTGCTATGGAGAGTCTTCCCAATCATGTTTTCTATTAATGGTTTTAAGAAGTGTTATATGGTTTGTATTTCTTATTACTATAAAAATTGTCAGAATAGATAGAAAGCATTTTGTTCCATTCGATCTTTTCATATCTGCCTTGGACATTGTTCCACTGATCAATTCAAAGCTTTTTTTATATTATATATATATATATATGAGTTACATCTTATATTATATAGTTGTTATCTTTATTTATAGCTGTTATTTTTTTTATATCCGAAACCTTTGGTGAAGCTTAACTTGAACCATGTATGTCAGTTTGTCTGCTTGCATATTACGTTCAAACTCATCCATATTTTCAGATTTGTCTTTTTACATTATTGGATGGATATTTTTGTTTGTTCTTTTCTTTTTTTTTTTCTGAAATTTGATGATTGTTTTTTTATCTATTAGTTTTTAGGTTAAAATCATTTCTTTACTTCTGGAAATCATTTTTATTTTACTAGAAATTATTTTTTTATTGATTTCATGAGATTTGGTTTTTTGAGATTTTTGTTTTTTTAATCCAAATTTCCAGATTTGTTCTTTTAGATTGTTGGATGATGTTTGTTTTTTTAGATTTAATGATTTTTTTAATCTATTAGAAAACAGTTTTTTTGGTTAAAATTATATTTTCTAGAAATCATTTTTATTTTGGTAGAAAATATTTTTTTTGGTTGAAAACAATTTCGTTTCTAGAAATAATTTATCAATATTATTTTATGTTTTTTTTTCAAGGTTAGGATTTTTATTTTTCGAAAATTTTATTCTTTTTATTGTTTTTTAAATATTTTTTTTTCGTATATTCCAAATTTTTTTGGTAATTGTTGAATATTTTTCATGGTTTTATTAGAAATTTGGTGTTTTTATTGGAAATATATTTTGTTCTTGGAAATTCATTTTTTACGACATTTTTTCAAACTTTTTACAATATTGATCCATTTTGAAAAAAAATTTAAAAAATATTTTTTCCGTTTATTGAATTTTTTTACTATTTGTTTTATGTATTTTCTATATTTTTATTTATTTATTTATTTTTGTATTTTCCTGATTTTCAGTAATTATTGAATTTTTTTTCTATACCTTATTAGAATTTTGTTTTTAATTGGAAATCTACTTCGTTATTGGAAATCGGTTGTGACACCCCGTGATCCGAAATAAGGGGTGGCCAGCCCAATACACCAATATAACAGGAGTCCCGGATGGAATCATTCTCAGCATCACAATAAAATATAGAGTATTCAAGATAACCACCCAATATTTCAGAAAACGGGTTGTCAAAAAATTTTGTTTTAAAGTTAAAGAAAGAATTCAAACAACCCAATACTGAAAAGATAGGGGAAACCCCAAGAATGTATATATACTACAATAACAACGAGTAACCAATAAGAGGACCAAATGTGTTATCGGTCCACAGATACATACAACAACATCAAACAAATTCCATAAATTTATATAATACATTTCATTAAATAATTACAAAGGCTTGGGCCTCACGCCTGAATAAAAGACTTGATCTTAACTAGAGTGCAAAGTGAAAGTGGCTATACAATATAACCCGTAATACCCGCAAAGCATCACGACTCGTCAAAATCACCAGAATAGGAAAGTCAAAACAGGCATCCTTTGCGGCGGAATACCTGAGTGGATAAGATGCATGCACAATAAGAAATATGAATGGGTCAGGGCCCGGTTCTATATGATCACCAGATAAATAAAAAGTATGACAGTTATGAATAGATATGATGGCTAAAAGAAATCAGAATCTACCTACACAATTCTAATACATACTAAGACAATTTAATCAATCAATAAATCTAAATTAACTAAGCAAGAAAAGATAAGAACGATTAACATGAATTAAAACTTTCATCATATGCCTTGATTCATTTCATATATCTACTCCTTAACAGGAAATATATAATCACAATTTTATGCACTTCATGGCATTCTTATCCCCATTTTACATTTTGTAAAAATCCTTTCCTTATCAGGAAAATAATCATTTTCAAATGCTCTTTGTGGCATTTATATGTGCTCTTTATGACACTTCCAGTATGCTCTTTATGTCATATAATCCATCAAGTCCCACTTGATAATAAATAGTTATATTTATATACATATAACGATTCTAAGACCGCCTGTCCGGGTTTCACCACTATGC
Source organism: Sambucus nigra (assembly GCA_949130495.1). Classification (NCBI taxonomy): domain Eukaryota; kingdom Viridiplantae; phylum Streptophyta; class Magnoliopsida; order Dipsacales; family Adoxaceae; genus Sambucus; species Sambucus nigra. The sequence goes on along the minus strand of OX422213.1, from coordinate 469,750,619 downwards.
GCGCCCCTAAATGACCATCATCTTCCAGGGCCTACCATTAAGACAACCTGGGCACCTATAACGCAAGACGTCGGGAAGCGGCCATGTGCTTGCGAGATAGTCAAGATCACACCCGGAATCTCCTACCCATCGAAGAAAATATACAACACAAACGCTCACATGTCCTAGGACTATATCCACCCTGCATTCATTAGCCAGGGGACTTCACCTCACGCGCGAACTTCCCTTATGATGTCATTTAGAGACGTGTGTTTAAACCATTTTATTTACCATTTTCATTTCATTTCCATTTATACATGTATATTTCGTTTTATTTGAAACCATACTCATTTACATTATTGTAAATACTTCCCTTATTATCCGGAGCCATACGATAAATTATATCGTTACTACAACCTCAAAGGATTAAATAAACCCTTAATTATCTCCAAACATTTTGGGTTATTAATTTAAAACCCCAATACTATCATACCTGAAAGGAATGAATAAACTTTCAATTCATTCTCCCAACACACTTTTATGGTGTTATTATAAACCATCAAGGTTAACATAGCTCAATGGAGCCTCTGAATTCTCCCTAACATAACACTACGTCTCCTAGTTTAATAATAATCATCTAGAAGAAATAATGCCCTAACATCAATTGGCATACCCCCGGAAAAGTCCCCACATAACCTATTTCTAATGAAGGGTAGTCACTCATCTCATCTAAGACTCTAGGACTCTAAATTTTACTTCATACAAGAAGGTTCTTAGGTCCTAAACTTAAAGAAAGAAAGTTAAAATTAAACTAAGAAAATCACTCAAAATTGCAGGATTTTCGAATCGATTCGGTCAGAAAAGCGAATCTATTCGGACCATCCGAATCGATTCGGTCAGGGAAAACCTAACTTCTGTATAACTACCGAATCGATTCGGAGCTATCGAATCGATTCGGTCCACTCAGACATGAACACTACCCCTTGGGCGAATGGATTCGGCCAGGCCGAATCGATTCGTCCCCGCGAATTTTCCAAGTTTTGTTCTAAGGTTTTTGAACCCTAAATTTATCCCAAACTCAAATCTCTTCCATATTTATACTTAACCAACATTATTAAACTATCCCAAATCATCCTACATGCTATATAACCAATATAATCCACAATTTTATCATCAACAACTAAGATTAGGGTTTAAATCCCATAAATTCCATTTTTGATCCATAAATGATAATACACAACTATCATACAAATTACTCATCTGAAACCATATATTAGCAAGTAGAAAACTTTCCTTAGAATTAAAATTTCAGATTTCTTGGTGGTAGAAGCAATCTCCAATCTTCAAATCTCCAATTTCTCTTCTTTCTCCACTTTTCTCTTCCTCTCTCTCTTTCTCTCCTCTTCTCTCTATGTTTAAGACATAAAATGAGGAAATTAAGGGATTTAGAAGACTAAAAAAAATCGGGGCTTAAGTCTAAAGTTCCCAACTTAAGTGGTTAATACCACATTAAAATGACTCGCAAATACGCATTTAAGTCAAAATCAGATAAAAGTGCCCAAAATACAAAAATACAATATGGCACTTATTTTACTTGTCTCGCACATTCCAGGACTAACTACGCCCTCTAAAATGGCATTCGGTAATTTTATAAACCATATTAAATTCTGGTCTCATTTAAACCATAGTGTCATTTAAAACACGTGACACTATAAAACATACAACATGAGGATATTTACCTACACATGCGGTAAATGTGCAACATTCCAGTAAATATTAACTTTTAACTCATAAATTAATATTTACTCTAGTTCCAACGTTTTATATAATTACCTTATTTGTTAAAATTTGTATAAAATTTTCCTCCTAAAAGCGAGGGTTGTTACATACTCCCCCCCTTATGAGGGAATTTTTCCCTCAAAATTCAGGCATACCCTATACGCATAAAGGGTATACAATCCTAACTATCATCCCATCACCCTTAACAAACCCCTCGTTATTGTGGCATCCCAAATGGACTCGGACTAAGGTCGTATATGTCGATGTCAGTCTACATTCTTTGTGCTCCAATAAAGCACCTAATCGTTCAACACGAAATGTTGATCCTGCCTATCTATGGCGGAAGAAGATTCCCACATGATTCGGTATAAATTACCTTACTTTCGGAATCACGTTACGTCGCACCTCCGGGATACTTACAGCAACGCTAAATGGCTTGATCCAAATCACTACTTAACTTCTCTTCATCTAGGCGTAACCCTTCCAAGAATATGGCTCAAAAGCCAAATTCTTAAAGAAATGTTCTGGAACTATTCCAAGTCCGAGGAACATATGATCCGCCGGTTCCATCCAACGAGTATGTGAATTACTCAACCGGCTACACTAGGCCACTCACGGTGCCATGCCTTAGTAAATGATCTGACTTATTGTACGGGGATTTCCATCCATAAAAACTACGGCTCCATCATTTATGTATCCTAAAGCGCACATTCAAGGTATGCCTTTCGGCATTAAGTTAGCTTCCTCCGTTCACCAATCCACTTTAGGGTGGTAAGATATTCTCCATTTCCACACGGTTACCATATCTTCATGGAAACTTTACCAAACCTTCGACATGAATCTCTAGTTTTGGTCTATCACCAGGGGCACCTCATATGGCTATACCATTCCTCCATATAGAGCAGGGTGTACTTTTCTAAATATAGTCCACCCTTAATGGCCGAAAAAGCAATATTTTGGTCGAACAATCAATTATTTCTCGAATAGGATCATGACCAGCTCGATGCCGGAAATTCAAAGAAAGTATCTATGAATATACCCTTCTTCGTTCCACCACTACTCTTCTTCACACGAGTAGGTGAAATGGTCAATCATAGACATAAATACTCTTGCTACAAAGTCTTCCTAATCGTACTCATTCTACTAGGCTTTCCATGCCTTCACAAATTTTTCGACGGGGTTGCTACTTGACGCATCTACTACCTTAATCGCCTTCCCTTAGTGAGAGGAAATTTCCAATAGATAGTCCTTTATGAACTTCATACACCAACTCGATTCTTCCCACATCATATTGCAAGAACTTATCGCTAGCGAGAAAAACCAAATTTCCTGCCCAGGAAGTAGTGCCTCTTTTCTTTAAGGCAATTACCACCGCAATGAATTTTAAATCAAGCGTGTAATAATACTTCCCATAAAATTTAAGCTTGTGAGACGCATAAACAATGGGTTCAAGCTCCAGCATTATTACTCCCCATTCCTAGTAGAGATTTATTCCTTAAATCTACCCTCGAGCTTAACAACACAGACTCGGGAGTAGAGGTCATCTCATCCTTGTAACTCCCCATGAGTTAAGTTACCAACGCAACACTCTATCTAAGAAAGGCCTCATCTCCTTCGACCTAAAACTTCAAACCTCTCGAGATTCCATACTTCTCGTTCCTAGGGATCTAAATCCTTCGTAGAGTTAACCCACGACCCATTCGTGGTCAACTCCTTACAGCCTTCCTACCTAAATATCACACGCCCTAAAGGCCTTACATCCTAATAAACCTAAGGTCGATCTTTATATATATCCTATCTAAGTCGTATACGTATTATACTAAGTATATACCTAATGACCAAGACCTTACTCAACTTCTGACATTCGCTCGGTTTCATGCATGGGACGTGTCGCCAAAGCGAAATCCAAATAAGGAACCCTCCCGTTACACTACTACCTCGCGTCGTCGGTCATCAAGACACGACGGTCTAAGACACATAATCGGGATCGGTAAGAATTCTAATTTACAACCGTACTAACAAGATTTTACTTCTATGTTTTACCATTCCAATAGTCAAAGATTTCAATTTATCAGACATTTACTTTCTGTAAAGTATTACAAATATGTACCCTAATATATATACATGGCCTTCTCGCCAAGGCAAAATCTAGAAGTCTCAATTCGACTTCATATCTTAGTCTCCCTCACATCGATCAGAGGAGAGAACTATATGTAGTGCTTCTATCTCGCACTTTAGTAGCCCTTAATCACTCAACTACGTGATTCTCGGCTAAACCTTCCAACCCCACCTCTAACAACAAAAATAAAATAAAAGAAAGCGAAAAGAATAGCGTCTCTCCATTCACAACATCGTCAAGTGTTGATACGACGGAGTGTCTCGCAAAGCGAAATCCAAACAAGGAACCCCTCCGACACATGCCTACTTAACTCGTTGATCGTGGAGATAAGGCATATCAAACACAAACAAGGCAAACGAACAATCAGACACTTAAGAAAAATAACACAATAAAAAATGAAAATCCTACTTACTTCAAATCACCCCCATAATACCTCAACCTGTATCCAGGAGAGAAATTATAGGACAACTAGTTCCATCCTGAAACTAGAAGTAGGATAGCCTCGCAATCAATTTGCTTGCTATCACTCCAAACAAATCCAAAATATCTCTACCCGCATATTATACATAAATTAAGAGAAAGGAAAAATAATAATATCTCTCCACTCCCAACGTCGTTAAGGTTCACGCGTGGAGTGTCCCGCAAAAGCGGAATCCAAACAAGGAACCCCTCCTATGCATTACTACTTAACCTTGTTGGTCGTGGAGATAAGTCATAGAAACCACATACAATGCAAACAAACAATAAAACACTCAATCCAGGTAACACATAATGCAAGTAACACATATGACGCATATATATTTGAAATATCATCACTCGCTTCATAACGAGTGAAGAAAACATAAAACTTCCCTACCACGGAAGTCATATAATTACCCTTCCATAATAGCGTCAATACTACTACGAGCTCAATATACACACCCGAATCTATAGTCGACACAATACTACTCTATCACTTTATGGTGGACGCACCACTCACTACGAAGGTGGAATTCCCACCAACATGTTGGCTAAATTACTCCGGGCAATACTAATGTTTCTCAGACACTATACTCGAGTCTCATCCGAACCAATATTACTTCCATCAACTCCCCAACAAAAGAGAGCATGCTACCGGCCTTCCTAACCGTATAACTCCTTATACACTGTCGGCCTCTGACCGAACCTCGTGTGAACATTAGAGAATCCAACTTCTCATAAGTCCAATTATCCCAGAGAAACTCGTTGTTGATAGTGTCCACCGGGGTTCTCCACGGCAAAACTTCCTGCACCCATAAATATGGTGATTACGTTCCCACCATTTTAACACTACTCCTACGGGTGAAGGATTTTCCTCCATCCTTTTTATCTGGGCACTTTTCCACTACAATTTAACATCGTTTGAAGTCCCAAGCTTAGTATCACTATCTACTCCTAGCGGTACCGGGAAAACTACATCCACTGTAATTAGTAGTCGCAGTAGCAAAATAAGAAAATGCCACAAAAAGGAAGCGACCTCCAAAACAGTCCTCATCCCCGACCACAATTCATAGTTCTTAGTACTTCCGTCTCATGACGCCTTCACAATGAACTTCCCTGGCGTCCTTCTTCAATCGACCTAAGAATATCACACGAATACGCAAAAGATTTTATGGGTCCTACCTCATGGCAGAAAAATGAAATCTCACAAGAGAAATCAACGATCTTAATTCTAAGGCTCTACGTCAAATCAAAAGCAGCGCTGAAAACATAAGGCGTTCACACAGATTCCTAAGGACTCTATAACCTGATGCTCTGATACCATCTGTGACACATCGTGATTCGAAATAAGGGGTGGCCTGCCCAATACTCCAATATAACAGGAGTCCCGGATGGAATCATTCTCAGCATCACAATAAAATATAGAGTATCCAGGATAACCACCCAATATTTCAGAAAATGGGTTGTCAAAAAATTTTGTTTTAAAGTTAAAGAAAGAATTTAAACAACCCAATACTGAAAAGATAGGTTAAACCCCAAGAATGTATATATACTACAATAACAACGAGTAACCGATAAGAGGACCAAATGTGTTATCGGTCTATAGATACATACAACAGCATAAAACAAATTCCATACATTTATATAATACATTTCATTAAAGAATTACAAAGGCTTGGGCCTCACGCCCGAATAAAACACTTGATCTTAACTAAACTGCAAAGTGAAAGCGGCTATACAATATAACCCGTAATACCCACAAAGCATCACGGCTCGTCAAAATCACCGGAATAGGAAAGTCAGAACAGGCATCCTTTGTGGCGGAATAACTGAGCGGATAAGATGCATGCACAATAAGAAATATGAATGGGTCAGGGCCCGATTCTATATGATCATCAGATAAATAAAAAGTATGACAGTTATGAATAGATATGATGGCTAAAAGAAATCAGAATCTACCTACACAATTCTAATACATACTAAGACAATTTAATCAATCAATAAATCTAAATTAACTAAGCAAGAAAAGATAAGAACGATTAACATGAATTAAAACTTTCATCATATGCCTTGATTCATTTCATATATCTACTCCTTAACAGGAAATATATAATCACAATTTTATGCACTTTATGGCATTCTTATCCCCATTTTACATTTTGTAAAAATCCTTTCCTTATCAGGAAAATAATCATTTTCAAATGATCTTTGTGGCATTTATATGTGCTCTTTATGACACTTCCATTATGCTCTTTACGGCATATAATCCATCAAGTCCCACTTGATAATAAATAGTTATATTTATATACATATCACGATTCTAAGACCGCCCGTCCGGGTTTCCCCACCGTGCGCGCCCCTAAATGACAATCATCTTCCAGGGCCTACCATTAAGATAACCTGGGCACCTATAACGCAAGACGTCGGGAAGCGGCCATGTGCCTGCGGGATAGTCAAGGCCACACCCGGAATCTCCTACCCATCGCAGAAAATATATAACACAAACGCTCACATGGCCTAGGACTATATTCACCCTGCATTCATTAGCCAAGGGGCTTCACCTCACGCGCGAACTTCCCTTATGATGTCATTTAGAGAGGTGTGTTTAAACCATTTTATTTACCATTTTCATTTCATTTCCATTTATACATGTATGTTTCGTTTTATTTGAAACCATACTCATTTAAATTATTGTAAATACTTCCCTTATTATCCGGAGCCATACGATAAATTATATTGTTACTACAACCTCAAAGGAGTAAATAGACCCTTAATTATCTCCAAACATTTTGGGGTATTGTTTTAAAACCCCAATACTATCATACCTCAAAGGAATGAATAAACTTTCAATTCATTCTCCCAACACACTTTTATGGTCTTATTATAAACCATCAAAGTTAACATAGCTCAATGGAGCCTCTGAATTCTCCCGAAGATAACACTACGTCTCCTAGTTTAATAATAATCATCTAGAAGAAATAATGCCCTAACATCAATTGGCATACCCCCGGAAAAGTCCCCACATAACCTATTTCTAATGAAGGGTAGTCACTCATCTCATCTAAGACTCTAGGACTCTAAATTTTACTTCATACAAGAAGGTTCTTAGGTCCTAAACTTAAAGAAAGAAAGTTAAAATTAAACTAAGAAAATCACTCAAAATTGCAGGATTTCCGAATCGATTCGGCCTGACCGAATCGATTCGGTCAGAAAAGCGAATCAGTTCGGACCATCCGAATCGATTCGGTCAGGGAAAACCTGACTTCTGTATAACTACCGAATCGATTCGGACCTATCGAATCGATTCGGTCCACTCAGACATGAACACTGCCCCTTGGGCGAATGGATTCGGCCAGGCCGAATCGATTCGTCCCTGCGAATTTTCCAAGTTTTGTTCTAAGGTTTATGAACCCTAAATTTATCCCAAACTCAAATATCTTCCATATTTATACTTAACCAACATTATTAAACTATCCCATATCATCCTACATGGTATATAACCAATATAATCCACAATTTTATCATCAACAACTAAGATTAGGGTTTAAATCCCATAAATTCCATTTTTGATCCCTAAATGATAATACACAACTATCATACAAATTATTCATCTTAAACCATATATTAGAAAGTAGAAAACTTCCCTTAGAATTAAAATTTTAGATTTCTTGGTGGTAGAAGCAATCTCCAATCTCCAATCTTCAAATCTCCAATTTCTCTTCTTTCTCCACTTTTCTCTTCCTTTCTCTTTCTCTCCTTTTCTCTCTATGCTTAAGACATAAAACGAGGAAATTAATGGATTTGGAAGACTAAAAAAAAATCGGGGCTTAAGTCTAAAGTTACCAACTTAAGTGGTTAATATCACATTAAAATGACTCGCAAATACGCATTTAAGTCAAAATCAGATAAAAGTGCCCGAAATACAAAAATACAATATGGCACTTATTTTGACTGCCTCGCACATTTCGGGACTAACCACGCCCTCTAAAATGGCATCCGATAAATTTATAAACCATATTAAATTCCGGTCTCATTTAAACCATAATGTCATTTAAAACACATGACACTATAAAACATACAACATGAGGATATTTACCTACATGTGCGATAAATGTGCAACATTCCAGTAAATATTAACTTTTAACTCATAAATTAATATTTACTCCAGTTCCAACATTTTATATAATTACCTTATTCGGTAAAATTTATATAAAATTTGCCTCCTAAAAGCGAGGGTTGTTACATCGGTTTGTCTGCAATATTTTTTAAAACTCTTTAAAATATTTATTCAGTTTTTTGCAAAATTGTTAAAATTATTTTTAGGAATTTTATGTAGATTTTTTTAATAGTTTCCTAATTTTAATAGAAAACCTTTTTGTTAATTGAAAATTTATTTTTGGTTGGAATTTTTTTTTTATCAATTAGAAATCTTTTTTTTTCTATTGAAATATGTTTTTCTTAAATCTGATTTTTTTTATTTTTTTAATTTAAGAAAAACTTATTTCAAAAAAAAATTTATAATGACATAGATATTGGATAACTTAATTTGAGGTTTTGTATTACTTATATTCATTATATTTGAAGTCGATATCATTGCTATAAAGTAATAGCGTGTTTGTTAAAATGACTCAAAGAGTTGAATATTTTGCTGGCTACTTTTTTATTTTCTAGGGTTTTTGTTTCAAAATTGTTTTATTTTTTTGTTTGAACTTAGATTTTTTAGATTCTGAGTTGGTTTGTCAATGTTTTCTTGTTTTTTGAGCTTTTGAAACTATTAAAATTGACACAGAGGTGTAGTATTTGTTGTAAAGCTAATAGATTTTCAGAGCAAGTATATATTTCATACTATATAATTAACATATTTAATTAACTATAATATATTGTCATAAAATGTTTTTTGGATAATAACTATATACTAGGAAAAATATGAGGTTTTTTATAAGATCATATGTGGTCTCAATTCAAAGGTACATTCATTTTGTTTTCTTATGTCACACACACACACACACACACACACACACACACACACACACACACACACACACACATATATATATATATATATATATATATATATATATATATATATATATATTCGGCCACACATCGTGTGGCCGTCATGCTAGTACTGTTTAAAAAATCTAGTCTTCATTCGTGAGTAAATATTTTCTCTTCACTGGCTTGGAAAAATTCATTTTGAGATGTAAAGCACCAAACCTTTGCAAACACCCCAACACACATATCTATATGATTGCCTCAAAGATTGTAGGTGTAGAATATTTACTGCTTGAAAGTTCCATACCGAAATAACAAAGTTTATTTTACTTTGAAGAAGGAAAGTTTTAGCTAGAGGATTCGAAGGCATTAGTTGTGAACCAAAACCAATTCGGTTGTGCAACATACTCTAGTTGTTGGCCATCTGTACTAAGCATATAGTAGAAAATAGTGTCTAGTTGGCTGTAGCATCGTGAGGTTGTATGTCTTTATTTTCTAATTATAAAATTCAACCATAGTGCATTTGTCATTTTTATCGGCCGGAGGTTTTTCCCTTTAGTGAATTTTTACCTCGTACATCCGCCAATTGGAATGCACATTCTTAGATCAAAAGTGGTTCTAGTGGGATTTTTGTGGAATCCATCGATTGGAATGCAAGTTATTAGTCCGAGGCTTGGCCAAATTCTGGCTACACCCAACATTCTTTTGGCTAAGGCTATAAGCCTAGCTAATAGCTTTCATCTCAATTAACGAGTTCCAAAAATTATTAAAGTGATTATGTTTGGTTGAGAAACATTGGTATTGGTCAAGCATAATTACAAATATAATATAAGTTTTGAGTGAGTACGCTTGAACTTTGTCGTCTAGGTAAAAATAATTAATCTCACCAGGTGCTCACTAGCTTCATAACAAGATTATGACATAACCTTATCACAACTTAAAACACCAGATGAGTTTGACTGGTTACACTTGTAAAATAATGTTCAAGGGTACACGTTCAAAACTAAAATTAGATTTGTGAGTATCCTTGATCAATATCATTTTTTCTCAACCAATTTAATTGCATTACTAATTTGAAAACTCATCGGGTGAAATGCAAGCTATTAGTCGGGTTTATAGCTTTGGACAAAAAAAGATTGTCTATAGCTGCAATTTGACCGAGCCTATATTGGGTGCTAATAGTCCCGGTGAGATTTAAATCACTCTTGATGCCTCAACAAAATTAGTCCGCTCTTAACAACACTTTGTCGATCTTAACATGATTTGGGCTTCACTATTTGGTTCAGTGAACACATTAATCAAAATATTAATCGGACACTAAATTTTAATTTTGTGTCATGTTATCAAGTTGTGTTATTCAGACCAATTGTTGTTGTTAATTCCCTTCGAGAAGGGCATGGATCCCAATTTGACTTCAGAACGCCTACATAGCCAAATAAAAGAGCATTGAAGTTCACATACTTATATCACGACAAACGATTAGAATGCTAATGTCCTATTGATAATTTTATTTTCAATGATCCAAAAAATGGGGGGAAATCTTATTAGCATTAACAAAGTGATGTTCTGAGGGGATTAACTTTATTCAGGAATTGAGAGTGGTTTTAATCAACGTTCTATGGAACCCCTCAGCTAAAACGCAGGCTATTCACTACACCTAAAGACTTATTTTGTAACGAATTATTTTTTCTATTTGTAATGGATTTAATCCGTCATAAATTTGTGATGGTTAAAAAACGTTACAAATTGAACACAACCGTTGCAATATACTATTAAGTGTGGTAAAAGTCATTAAAAGAAAAAAAAGATATGGAGGTCACTTAATTCCCATTTACACTACGTTTCAACAAAACCCACTCCTCTCTACCTCAAACTCTCCCAAATCACTTTAACCTCCGGCCTCTCCTTGCCTCCGAATTCTCTCCCTCTCCTTTCCGCTGACCTCTCTCCGTCTCTCCTCGGCGACCTATGTAAGTTTTTTATTTTCAGTGAAGTTTTATGCATTGAGAGGGATTTTAGAGGTCTATAAAAAGGTAAGATGAGTTCTCCCCTTCTTTTTATTTGCATTTTGTATATTAATATGAATTTATAAATTTTTAGTTCGTATCTGCTCTTTATATTTTTTTAATTAGTATTCTCAATACACATGTTATTATTAAATTTTTCGTTTCCTTTATATTTGTTCGTCCTCTATTTCATCTAAGGTTTATTGTCTCAACTTTGATAATTTAGGTAGTTAATTTAGGATTTCTTGGTGTTGTTTGATGTCAACTTTACCAGTTTGTTATATGGAATTTCCAAATTCTAAGTACGGAGGAAATGGGTTCAGTAGTTCCATATCTTTGTTTTCGTAGCTTAACATGAAATTGGTACTCTCTCTCTCTCAAATGAAAATATGACTCTTAGTGTAAGCATTGGAGTTTCCTTTATTGTACATGTACAACATACAACACTATTGGTGTGGAAATTCTAAGAGGTTGGAATGAAGGTAAATAGTATAATAAATAAATTGAATACTATTTAATAGAGCCTTGCAGTTAAATTGTGTTTTTGTTTGGAAGTAGCTCAAATATATTTGTCATTTTCTTTCTTCTCATAGAATTTATGGAATTTATTTTGATAACCCACTTAAAATAATAACGGGTGGCCAGTCCTATACTAAATTAATACAGGAATCTCAAATGGATCATTCTTAGCATCAACTGTCGACACTAAATTAACATCTGCTAGCTACCCAATACCATAATAAACGGATGCCAAAAATTTAAAAACATATGAAGAACATCATGCCAACACTAAAATAACTAACAAGTAAGATAAAAAGAAATGCACTCATGCACAACTACAAAAGGATGTACTCATAAAAATGTAACAAGTGCAAATAAAAGAGTTATACCCGAATATGCTATCGGGTAACAGATATTACAACAATCCAAAGGAGAGAAGTATAAAAATTCTAAAAGTAACTTTTGAGTACAAACCCGATACAACAAAATGAATCCTATCTAGATTTACAAATGGTATGAAGCGACTATAACAAAATCCCGCAACAGTCCGCTTCTGTTACAGCTCCCAAGATACAGGATAGAATAGCATCAACGGTATCCTTGCGGTGGGACACCTATAGTACAATATATACATATATAGCAAGAGAGAAAATAGACGGTTCAGAGCCCGAGGTGTAAAAATGTTTATAGCAAGTGCATCACAGTGCATAATAATTATAAATGCACAATTTCATAAATAAAGTGGAGTCGCACTCCCTTGGAACACCCAAATTCACACCTCAACTAAAACGCGCACCTAAACGTCTACACCTAAACTTATGTGTATCGACCCAATATATTCTAAGGGTAATCCAAAATTCTTCGCATCCTATCATACCTTAAGTTTACACCCAAACTATATGTATATGTATAAATCATATAAGCAGACACATAAGTACCTTATTAGAGTTCATCCGATTTAATATATAACTTAGGCAAGTCCTTAACGATAAAATAAGCACACACTACATCCTACATTTATAAAACTTCTATCACTAAACAACATACACACAAGTACTAAGGACTAAACTTCTCCCTACTCCCAACATTGCGCGGCGTTTCGTGCGTAAGACGTCTCGCAAAGCGAAATCCAAACAAGGAACCTCCCCGATACACTTCTCCTTGACAATGTTGGTCATAGGGATCCATTATGTCCTCCACACATATCCTATCACCGAAACTACTTAATTGTTGAGTACTATCTCTAATTACACAATTAGAATCTCTATTTAAATCCTTGGGGTCGATATATCAGCAATTATCTCTAAGTACGATCGTTCGACCCTGATAAACTAGTACACCAAAATCACACAAGATGTACATCTTAAAAATGCATATCACCTTCACCTATGGGATGTATATATGTATACTCTCTCTCTCTCTCTCTCTAAATATATATATATATATATATATACCCAATTATTCAATCCTATAACCACATATACATGACACACATAATGCACACTTTGCAATACTCATAACATAAACGGTTATGGGATGTAAAATACCGCACCATACTATCACCTTCCAGGAATTACTCACTTTCTCCCGGGTTACCATATATGTGACTATTATCACACCGTCATGGTAATAAAATCAATCCTAATGTATGGGAAACAGTCATAATTCCTAACCGAAAAGTGAGAACGAATCATACCCAAAACTTCTTACCCCCAAAAATAAAATCACACAAATAATAATGGACGACTATGACCTGGGGACTATACGCACCCTTCTCCTCAAGTTAGGGGCCTCACCCACATCGCGCAACCTCCCATGATAACATGTGTCGAGTTTGCTAACACAATAAGTATATATATCATTCACACAACAAATATATATACATGCAATCACATCATATGTATAAATCATCTAACAAGAAATATACATTCGCACCATATATATACCCATTCAATATATATATATCTCTATATATATGCATACCCTATCTCCAATCATTATTCATAAAGTAAAAGGAGCTGGTGATATGTATACAACTCTCGTAATACTCACCCTTGTTATAATGCATACTTACTCAAATCATTTCCCTTATACAGTCCCTCACTTGAAACATATACATCGAATTCACCTATGATAAGAATATTCTCCCATTATGTCCATCATTAAGGATACTATCTCAACATCGAATGTATGTATTCATCCCTATACACACCTTGTATATCCGTATGCCCACTGATAGATAATAATTACTCCTGCTATAAATATACATCTCATTAGAAATCGATTATCTGTTTAATCTTTTCAAACTAAGGTCTCGGATCATTTACTCAATTAAACCCATAACAATACCGCCTTTTCAATTCAATCCCCAAATTCATCGTCTCTAAGGATATTCGACCTGTCTCGCATTAGTCCACCATAATATCTAAATATAATCTTATCGTTAAAAGGATTCGACACAATAGTCGGCATAACAATTTTACGTCATACCTTCACAACTTCCTTGAAGATTCCTTAACCTGACCTCATATATTAACTCTCTTCTAATATCTAAATAGGTCTCCCAATTCCTAATGAGACTCCCCATTATATCGATACGATAAACTCCAATACATATAAATGTATATTCCCAACCTCAGTCGATATGTTCCCACGATCAAATCATGAGAGGAACTCCCAATAATTCTCCAAAACGTACTTCTCGTACCATGATAGGATGTTCTAAATCGAGAAACCCAATCGAAATGGAGTAAAACTCATTCTAGAAAAAATCTTGCAAAACAACCCTCTTTTCGAATCGATTCAGTCTGGTCCGAATCGATTCGGTCTCAAGGGCGAATCGATTTGCCCCTTATGCGAATCAATTCTGTCCAAAGGACCTATAAGTATGTATTAAGACGAATCGATTCGCCTTGGGTCCGAATCGATTCGGTCATAAAGACCTGTATGGCTGCAACATTCCGAATCGATTTGGAAGGGGGCCGAATCGATTCAGCCTATTGAGCAGGCTATGAAATGGCCATTTCTCTCAAAACCTAAATTTCTTAGAAATAAAATTCATCCTCATCCATCCCTCAAACTTCAACCCCAACATGTTTTCTAACTTAAAAATCATTATACAAATCATCCCTACACTTAATAAAACCTCAAATCCATTTATAAAACACAAATGCAAGATTTATCCCACAAAATCAAGGTTTTGATTTTTATACCCAAAATCCATATCTTTACCCACAATTCATGAAATCGGATACACATATGAATTATTTAGCAAGATTAAACACTTGCCTCGAAATTTTAGGGGTTGAATCGTCCCCAAGATCGCGTATTGACCGGAAATCCCCAAGCTTTCTCCTCTCTCTCTTCTTCCTTTCTCATTCTTTCTATCTTTCTTTCTCTTTCTCTATTTCTCACAAATGAGATAGGATAATTCGTAATCCTCTTAAGCCTTTCAAACATAAATCCCAGTTTTAAATGACAATACACACTTTAAATGACTCGTTTACTCCAATTCGAGTCAAACTAACTTAAAAATATTCCGGAACCGAAATAAATCTCAAGGATAGTCATTTTGACTATCTCGACCCTGTGACACCCCGACTAATTAAATACCGGGTAGCTACTCCTTTATTAAATTAATACAAAATGCCAAGTTGGTTCAGTTCATATCATCACTGTCGAAAACATTTTAATGCATCTAACCACCTAGTATTTAAAAAATAGGTTGTCCATTTTAATTAAAACCGATTAACATGCAATAAAAGAATTATGAAAAGTTAACATAACCAACAATATAGTCACAATAGAATAACCATCCATTAATAATGAGTCTGGAGGAAAACTCCTCACAACAAATCGAATTCCAAAATAAATAAATACAAAGTCCGCATCACTAAAATTTATTACAACTCAAAGTCTGAAATAACTGAATAAGTAAAATGTCTCTAAAAGGAATGGGCGACATGCCCAACAAATGATAAAAACTGATAATGGAGTCAAGATCAGAAATGGAGGCGTCTACTGTCAAGGTCTTGTAACTTCCACAGCAGCTACAGCACGTCACTTGAATAGAACTACTATGCATGGTGTCCTTATGGCTGGGCACCTAAAAAGGTTTTTATAAAAATAGATTTGAAAGCAAACGGGTCAGAGCCCGAATGTGAAAATAATTTAAAAATATGCAAGTGTTTAATATCATTAAACAGTGAATATAAAGTACATGATAGTGTGTGCACTCACACGAGTTCCTCACCTCTCAACTGATTGTGCACTCCTATCGTACTCGTATCCATTTCTAGTTGCTCCCATATATATGTAGTCCAATGCTAAATCTAACATTTCTATATAATATCCAACTCAAATATCAACATCTTGTATTTAACAGAGTATTGTACCATATTACACAGTTTCCCCCTTTAGCACTACAATTTATAATAAATCTTACGTTTTCACTTTACAAACCGTTGCTATTACTTATACTCACAATTATGCACGACAATTCATTTCAAATAACAGTATATTATTCTCACAAAAAATATACAATACTATCACCCCGAGGCTAAGCTGCGGTGCTCACATACTCTGCTATCAAATCCCGGTACATCACGTACATGAGGACCACGTATTCCGAATCTCTCAGGAAACGTTTCATTAACAACAATCACAAAACAATAGAGGCGAACATAGTTCACATCACATGGGTCACGCACATACCTACGCTCCCATGATCAGCAGACTTATTAACTTCTCAATAAGTCCTTCTCTGACCTATGTCCTCGAGGTACCAATATAAATCCTCCCCGTAGGCACACAAAGATTAAATGGCCCTAAACGAACGCCAACCTCCCATGATAGCAAGTATGGTAGGTATGTCATACACATATAACTACATATACTAAGCATTCTCACATCTTAGCTATTAAAATATTTTGTTAGTGGTATACTTCTCGTTCTTATACCAACACTTAGTGTTATACCAATCACATGCCCCCGGTTTATATGTATTTAATTTATCAATTAATCTCACTTCGTGATTAGTTACTCGCTTCCCAATCCACAAATGACATCCAATTTAAGACTCTATTCTAAGTTTTAATCCTCAATGTACCCCAATCTCCCAACTATACCCACTAGTTAATATGGAAAGGTTATCTCACCATTTAAATAAGTCTACGGGATACTAGAAATCAATTCAGGCCAAAAAGGCCATTCTGTCAACTCGTTAGAAATCTCGTTCGAACGAGGTCGTTCGAACTGGTTCGTTCGAACGAAGGACTTCAAACGAAATACCAACTCGTTAGAAGTCATACTGTCATCTCGTTAGAAGTTCGTTCGAACGAGGTCGTTCGAACGACCTGGGCAGGTCTTCTAACGAGATGGCAGTTTCAGCCCAGAAATTCCCAAATCCATTTTCCCAATTCTTCTCTCCTCTAAATCCACCCTAAGACCATCCAAATTATGTTTTAACGTATATAAACCATTTATAATCACCCTAGATCATTCCTTAACACATTTAAGGGGTCAAATATTACAAATTATCATGGAATCACTATGACTCTTCAAATACATCTCCAAACCCTATGAACATGAACTCCTAATTTTCTTATGTCTAATTACTCATCAAAAGTCCATTTTTAAATAATCATATGTAACTATTCAAGCATTAGATCAGTCCATTATCATACTACATGCAAATCCTAACCCAAATTCAAAGTTTCTCCAATAAATTTCATGGGTTTTCTTCCAAAAAGTTCAATCAAAGATAATTCCTACACTAAGCATGGAAGACATATTCAATGCATTAAAAATACTAAATCACTTGCCTTAGATTATTCTTCAGAATTTGATGTTGAATGTTGAGAGTTGATCTCTCCCCTTTCTCTACAGATTTTCTCCCAAGGTTGAAGATGGTGGTTATGGGTTTTCTTTTGGGAACCTCTTCCAACTCTTCCTATAACTCCCGTAGCCCTCTAACTTGTCAGATGCTGGTAATGGGCTTAGTGGGTTACTAAATAATGTATAATTAACTCTTAAAATTCGTAGGCTTTAATTCCCAAAATTTCAAAATTACCAAAATACCCTTTTAAGTTGCCGGTATGGCCCAAAAATGCCCCGGGACCCAAACTAAACCCCCAGCTAGCGTTTTCTGACTATTTCGACCCTTCCTGACTCGTTGTCGCACTCAAAATGATAATTTGGTTGATAAAAATAAAATTCACTTTTTAATTCAAATAAAATTCATTTCTGACGCGACTGACACGCGCGTCCCAACTAAATCTCCCAAATTGTCGTATTTCAGTCTCGCGATAATTTTAATATTTCCAATATTCATATATTGCCATATATACACAACATAATCAAATACCAACTCACATCTCGTTAGTATCTATATCCGGATTAATTCTCAATTAATTCACATTTAATTTAATTAATCCCTTAAATAAATATCAATAAAATTACGGGGTATTACATACTTCCCCCTAATAACCGAATTTTGTCCCGAAATTCGGAACTAAAAAGTACCTGGTAAAAACAACTCTGGATAATGTTCGCGCATCTCATCCTCGCGTTCCCATGTGGACTCCTCAACATTATAATGCCGCCACTGAACACGTACCAACGGTACTATCTTTGACCGCAGTTTCCACTCGCTTCAATCCAAAATAGCAATCGACCCCTCCTCGTAAGAACTATCGGGCTTGAGATCGATGTCCTCCAAAGCAATGTGAGTATGGGACAAATCATCCCTAAGATATTTCCTTAGTAAGGAAATATGGAACACATCATGAATCCTATGCAAGTGCTCCGGTAAACCAAGTTTATACGCAACTGGCCCAATCCGCTCGATGATAGGAAATGGCCCCACATACCTCGGTGCCAGTTTCCCCTTCTTCGCAAAATGCATAATCCCCTTCATAGGAGATACTCTGAGTAAAACCTATTCCCCCACTTTGAATTC
Organism: Sambucus nigra; assembly: GCA_949130495.1. Classification (NCBI taxonomy): domain Eukaryota; kingdom Viridiplantae; phylum Streptophyta; class Magnoliopsida; order Dipsacales; family Adoxaceae; genus Sambucus; species Sambucus nigra. Next base: position 469,731,823 of record OX422213.1, on the reverse strand, counting down.
TCTGAAGAACCTCTTGGCATCAGCATAGCTCTTCTTCCGGTCTTGAGCTACCCGAATGAGACTCCTTATCAATTCTATCCTTGCCGACGTGTCCTGAATCACTTCCGGGCCAAGGAGTTTGTTATCCCCCACCTCTAACCAACATGCTGGGGAACGACAAGGTCTACCGTACAACGCCCCAAATGGAGCCATGCCAATGGTGAACTGGTAGGAGTTATTATAAGCAAACTCCACCAGTGGAAGGTACTGCTCCCATCGACCCCCAAAGTCTATGATGCACATACGCAATATATCCTCCAACATCTGATTTGTACGCTCGGTCTGCCCATCGGTCTGCGGGTGATAAGCCGTACTCAACCGCAATTCAGTGCCCATGGCCTCCTGGAAACACTCCCAAAACTGTGAAACAAATATCTTGTCTCGATCAGACACGATATTTAGGGGCACACTACTATTTCCGCAATAAAAATCTGGGCACACTGTCCCGTAGTGTAGTCTGTCCTTATGGGTAGAAAATGAGCCACTTTGTTCAAACGATCCACAATTACCCAAATAGAGTCGTGACCCCTCTGTGACGTAGGTAACCCCGTGATAAAGTCCATGGATATGCTCTCCCATATCCACATCGGAACCTCTAATGGCTGTAGAAGTCCTGCCGGTCTCTGATGATCCACCTTCACCAACTGACAAGTGGCGCATTTAGAAACAAACACTTAATATCTCTCTTCATCCCGCTCAACCAATACTGACATCTCATGTCTTGGTACATTTTGTCCCCACCGGGGTGTACCGCGAACCGTGAGCCGTGCAATTCTGCCATCACCTCGTGTCGTAAGTCTTTCCCTTCCGGAACGACTAATTTCCCATTGAAGATTAATCCCCCGTCTAAGCTAACGGTATAGGACTCGGCTCCCTCTGCTAGTAATCGAACTATCTGCTCTTGACAGAACGAGTCATTTTCCTAGGCCTTTACCATTTTCGTGACAATCTGTGGTGCAACAGTCATCATAGACATGAACGATCGGGCCACTGCATCCTGGTGTCCCAACTCCTTCCACTTTGCTTTCCACACTTCGGCCACTTTATCTACTGGCCTACGGCTCAACGCGTCTGCTACCACGTTATCTTTCCCCGAGGGATATTGGATATCAAACTGATAATCCTTCACAAACTCAAGCCACCATCGTTGACGCATATTCAACTCTTTCTGCGTAAAGAGGTACTGTAGAGACTTGTGGTCCGTGAACAACCAAAACTTCTCCCCCAGGAGATAATGTCTCCAAATCCGAAGGGCAAATACAACTGCCGCTAACTCCAAGTCATGGGTGGGGTAATTCCTCTCGCGAGGCTTAAGCTTAAGGGAAGCATAAGCTATGGTCTGATTCTCCTGCTACAGCACACTTCCGAGTCCTTGTCAGGACGCATCGGTGTAGACTAGATACTCAACTCCCGACCTCGATAATGCTAACACAGGTGCTGAGGTCAACTTGTCCTCCAACTCATCGAATTCCAACTGACAGGCATCGCTCCATATGAATGGCACACCTTTGCGAGTCAGATGTGTCAAAGGACCCGCTATCTTTGAGAAACCCTGAATAAACCTCCTGTAGTATCCTTCACGGCCCAAGAAACTACGGATCTCAGTTGGTGTCGTGGGCTGTCCCCACTCCCTCACCGCGGATACCTTCCCCGGATCAACAGATATCCCTCGATCCGAAATGATATGCCCTAAAAATTGAACCTCCTTCAGCCAAAACCCACACTTCTCATACTTTGCATATAACTCGTTCTGACGTAGCGTCTGTAAAACCTGTCTCAAATGCTCGACGTGCTCCTCTTCTGTCTGGGAGTAAACTAGAATGTCATCAATGAAGACAATGACGAACTGGTCTAGGAACTCTCTGAACACCCTATTCATCAAGTCCATAAACACGGCTGGAGCGTTGGTCAAGCCAAAAGGCATAACTCGAAACTCGTAGGAACCATATCTCGTTAAGAAAGCAGTCTTCGAGATGTCGTGTTCCCTGATACGCAACTGATGGTATCCCGATCGCAAATCAATCTTTGAGAAGAAAGAAGCTCCTCTCAGCTGGTCGAATAAGTCATCGATTCGGGGCAACGGATACTTATTCCGTATCGTGACCTTATTCAACTCTCGGTAATCTACACACAACCTCAATGATCCATCCCTCTTCTTTACGAACAACACAGGGGCACCCCACGACGAAGTACTCCTTTGGATAAACCCCTGACCCAACAACTTCTCAATCTGATCCCGTAACTCTCTCATCTTTGCATGAGCCATACGGTAAGGTGCGCGGGCAATAGGCCGAGTGCCCGGCGTAAAATCGATCACAAAATCTATCTCTCTACTCGGAGGTAGTCCAGGTATATCCTGAAATACATCGGCAAACTCCCTAACAACTGGAATCGCATCGAGTGGTATCACCACTTCCTTAGAGGTCTCCTCCTCTATATAGTACAAGTGAGTGGACGATCCTCCCTCAGGGCGAGGCATCTCCACTAAAAACATCTCCTGTCCAGGAATGGCAAAGATAATACTCCTACTAAAACAGTCAATCATGGCTCGGTACGCAACTAGCCAATCCCTACCAATAATCGCATCGTACTCATTCAACTCTAACACTAACATATCAGTGGGTAAAGTAAACCTCCCGATCTCTATACCCACACCTCTACAAATAAGGGAAATCACGGAACCCCTACTCAATGGTGAATCTACACAAGTAACCGTGCTCTCGACGGTGTCTAATAACCCAATATTGCATGCAAATCTCATGGCAATGAAATAATGTGTGGCCCCCGTGTCAAATAAGATACGCCCCATAGTCCTCTAAATAGAGAACATACCCTCAATGGCAGGTGGATCCTGTGGGGCTGCGGTAAGCTGAAGTTGATACACTCTCCCATACTGAAGCTGTCCCTGCTGAACTGGGACTGCTGGAATGGGTGGTAATGCTGCCATCTGTGGTGGTGTTAGGAGGGCGGCGGGAAACATAGGCCTCTGTGGCTCATGTCGGGCAACCTACGATTGCTGATGTGGGGCCTTGCCCCTATCAGGACAATCCTGGCATTTGTGGACAGTCTTGCCACAAACAAAACACTTCCCCGAGAAGTTTCCCCCTCGATGTCCCTGCTGCCCTCGGCCCTGATGGCCGTTACCATTCCTCCCATGGCCATGCTGGCCCTACTGAAACTGGTGCTGCTGACCATTCTGACCCTGCTGGCCCTTATAACCGTTCTGACCCTGATGGCCATGCCTGAAACCTCCCTGTCCACTTCTGAAACCCCCAGATCTGAATCTTTTAGAATCCCCCTGTTGGGAACTCTGGTCACCCTGCCTGTGTTGTCCCTGAGCAGATTGTGCCCCGCTGGCACCATTTCCCCCGATCCTGCCCTGTTGGCTGGACTCCCCTGATCTCTTGCTCTCAGACATGTGGAAGTGATGATCCTGACAGTGAAGTAATGCAGCGTTAACCACATCAGAATAAGTGGCCAACAAGAGATTACCCAACAAGTGTTAACGGATCCTCCAAGTCAATCCATCCGTGAAATTCTGAATCTTCTTCTCCTCAGTCGGTATCTCATCGGGAACAATGTTCAAGAGATTAGTGAATTCGACCTCATACTCGGCCACAGTCTTTCTCTCTTGCTTGAGGTTCATCAATTTCCTCCTCATCTCGGTGTGAACAGCTGACGGAAAATATTTGCGGTCGAACCACCCAGAACTCCTGTATAGTGAGGGTGTCCCTCTCCTCTGCGGTGGTAATGGACTCCCACCACTGCAATGTAGATCCTACTAATTTGAAAGTAGCCAGTATCTTCTTCTAAACATCTGTGCACTCGTACATCCTTAAGTGCCTCTGAATATCCTTCCTCCACTGACTGGATACCACAACATCGGAGCTACCTGCAAACTCCGGAGGGTGTGCTTTCTGAAAAGCATCACGGATGCGTTCCCAAGCAGACGGGAATACATGAGCCTGAACTGGCGCAACTACCGGCGCCTGGGGTGGTGCCTGCTGTACAATGGCTAGGGCGGCATTTACCGTTTGGGCTATAATAGCTGCAACCTCTGCGGCATTCATAGTGCCCTGAACTGGTGCAGGCTGTGGCTCTGGCTGTGCATCCCTAAGAACTCGCTGCGCACGTCATGGAGGCATCTGAAATGAGAGTAAAGTCTTATAAGTTCGCAGTTGTTATCTTAAAATAGCTGAAGAGCGATACATACACAAAAGATTACAACAGTCCTAAAATATAGGGCTCTACATCAAAGAAAGCTCAGCGGAAACATAACAAGCCGTACAGATCCTAAGGACACTAGAACCTGATGCTCTGATACCACCTGTGACACCCCGAATAATTAAATATCGGATAGCTACTCCTTTATTAAATTAATACAAAATGCCAAGTTGGTTCAGTTCATGGCATCACCGTCGAAAACATTTTAATGCTTCCAACCACCTAGTATTTAAAAAGTAGGTTGTCCATTTTACTTAAAACCGATTAACATGCAATAAATGAATTATGAAAAGTTAACATAACCAACAATATAGTCACAATAGAATAACCATCCATTAATAATGAGTCTGGAGGAAAACTCCTCACAACAAATCGAATTTCGAAATAAATAAATTCAAAGTCCGCATCACTAAAATTTATTACAACCCAAAGTCTGAAATAACTGAATAAGTAAAATGTCTCTAAAAGGAATGGGCGACATGACCAACAAATGATAAAAACTGATAATGGAGTCAAGATCAGAAATGGAGGCGTCTACTGTCAAGGTCCTGTAACTTCCACAGCAGCTACAACACGTCACCTGAATAGAACTACTATGCATGGTGTCCTTGTGGTTGGGCACCTAAAAAGGTTTTTGCAAAAATAGATTTGAAAGCAAACGGGTCAGAGCCCGAATGTGAAAATAATTTCAAAATATGCAAGTGTTTAAAATCATTAAATAGTGAATATAAAGTACATGATAGTGTGTGCACTCACATGAGTTCCTCACCTCTCAACTAATTGTGCACTCCTATCGTACCCGTACCCATTTCTACTTGCTCCCATATCTATCTAGTCCAATGCTAAATCTAACATTTCTATATGATATCCATCTCAAATATCAACATCTTCTATTTAATTGAGTATTGTATCTTATTATACAGTTTCCCCCTTTAGCACTACAATTTATAATAAATCTTACATTTTCACTTTACAAACCGTTGCTATTACTTATACTCACAATTATGCACGACAATTCATTTCAAACAACAGTATATTATTCTCACCAAAAATATACAATACTAGCACCCCGAGGCTAAACTACGGTGCTCACATACTCTGTTATCAAATCCCGATACATCATGTACATGAGGACCACGTATTCCGAATCTCTCAGGAAACGTTTCATTAACAACAATCACAAAACAATGGAGGCGAACATAGTTCACATCACATGGGTCACGCACATACCTACGCTCCCATGATCAGCAGACTTATTAACTTCTCAATAAGTCCTTGTCTGACCTATGTCCTTGAGGTACCAATCTAAATCCCCCCGTAGGCACACAAAGATTAGATGGCCCTAAACGAACGCCAACCTCCCATGATAGCAAGTACGGTAGGTATGTCATACACATATAACTACATATACTAAGTATTCTCATATCTTAGATATTAAAATATTTTGTTAGTGGCATACTTCTCGTTCTTATACAAACACTTAGTGTTATACCAATCACATGTCCCCGGTTTATATGTATTAAATTTATCAATTAATCTCACTTCGTGATTAGTTACTCGCTTCCCAATCCACAAATGACATCCAATTTAAGACTCTATTCTAAGTTTTAATCCTCAATGTACCCCAATCTCCCAACTATACCCACTAGTTAATATGGAAAGGTTATCTCACCATTTAAATAAGTCTACGGGATACTAGAAATCAATTCAGGCCAAAAAGGCCATTCTGTCAACTCGTTAGAAATCTCGTTCGAACGAGGTCGTTCGAACTGGTTCGTTCGAACGAAGGACTTCAAACGAAATACCAACTCGTTAGAAGTCATACTGTCATCTCGTTAGAAGTTCATTCGAACGAGGTCGTTCGAACGACCTGGGCAGGTCTTCTAACGAGATGGCAGTTTCAGCCCAGAAATTCCCAAATCCATTTTTCCCAATTCTTCTCTCCTCTAAATCCACCCTAAGACCATCCAAATTATGTTTTAACGTATATAAACCATTTATAATCACCCTAGATCATTCCTTAACACATTTAAGGGGTCAAATATTACAAATTATCATGGAATTACTATGACTCTTCAAATACATCTCCAAACCCTATGAACATGAACTCCTAATTTTCTTATGTCTAATTACTCATCAAAAGTCCATTTTTAAATAATCATATGTAACTATTCAAGCATTAGATCAGTCCATTATCATACTACATGCAAATCCTAACCCAAATTCAAAGTTTCTCCAATAAATTTCATGGGTTTTCTTCCAAAAAGTTCAATCAAAGATAATTCCTACACTAAGCATGGAAGACATATTCAATGCATTAAAAATACTAAATCACTTGCCTTAGATTATTCTTCAGAATTTGATGTTGAATGTTGAGAGTTGATCTCTCCCCTTTCTCTACAGATTTTCTCCCAAGGTTGAAGATGGTGGTTATGGGTTTTCTTTTGGGAACCTCTTCCAACTCTTCCTATAACTCCCGTAGCCCTCTAACTTGTCAGATGCTGGTAATGGGTTTAGTGGGTTACTAAATAATGTATAATTAACTCTTAAAATTCGTAGGCTTTAATTCCCAAAATTTCAAAATTACCAAAATACCCTTTTAAGTTGCCGGTATGGCCCAAAAATGCCCCGGGACCCAAACTAAACCCCCAGCTAGCGTTTTCTGACTATTTCGACCCTTCCTGACTCGTTGTCGCACTCAAAATGACAATTCGGTTGATAAAAATAAAATTCACTTTTTAATTCAAATAAAATTCATTTCTGATGCAGTCCCAACTAAATTTCCCAAATTGTCGTATTTCAGTCTCGCGACAATTTTAATATTTCCAATATTCATATATTTCCATATATATATAACATAATCAAATAACAACTCACATCTCGTCAGTATCTATATCCGGATTAATTCTCAATCAATTCACATTTAATTTAATTAATCCCTTAAATAAATATCAATAAAATTACGGGGTATTACAGACCCATCCAAAATCAATCGCGCACTCAGAATCGTCATCCGAAATACTTTATAATATCCTCAAGTTTTGGACCTCAATTTCCATATTCCAAAATTCTCGAATTTAAATAAATTTTATTTCTCCCAAAATTTTAATTTTTCAGTCCCAAAAATCATGGGTTATTACATTTATGTGATGTTTTCGAACTAAGTATTGAATTATGCTATAGCAAGTGTTTTGATTGATTTTTCAAATAGTCCTTATTTCCACTCTCTTATTGATTTACTGAAGTTTGTATGAGTTGGGAGGGATTTTATATTTTTCTTTGTGCGCATTTAAAACACTTCGCATGAAGTTTTATGTGTAACCCAGTTGGACAAATCAAACTAAAATTAACATAAAGATATATCTTTCAAAAAATAGTATATTATAGGTGTTGTACGTATCCTATAAATTGTATATAATGTACGTATCTCATCAAGTTTTGTATTGTGTGCTATAACTTAGTTATCGATACATTATGTCAGTGATACATTGTATGTATTGTTTCGTTTTACTCAAAAAATGCATTATATGTATCATTGAGTGTATCAAATGACATTGACATTCTGAAAACATATGAAAGACTTGGACTCACTTTGTTTTCATATGTGCCTTACTAATTAGTAGTTTAAATTCATTATCTTGTACTAATATCATATATATATATATATATATAGAGAGAGAGAGAGAGAGAGTACTTCGATCTACTATGTTGTCTCTATATTTTTCACTTTCAGATAGAAATGCAAGGCCATTTTGTTTGCGTTGTTGGAGTTATTTGTGTTGAAACAACGCTCGATCTATGTTTTATAACAACAGGAGGTTCGTTTTCTCTTTTTTATATTGCGATTCGTTTATTTGATGTCCACAACTATGTATATATGTGTGTGTATTTATAATATGATTTGAGGTACTCCATTTGTTACTATTTGATGCGCAACATTTCTCTCAAAGAGTTGAAACCTAACATTTGTAATTTTTGTGATAGATTCTTCATTTCAATTACTGGAGTTTTCAAATTTCGTAAATGTTTCATTTATTATTGTGAGTGAAAAAATATTGTGTTTTCATGTGTGTTCTGTCTTTTCACTATATGTTTTTGTTTTGTTACTCTGAAATGTTCCTTTTGCTTGTGTGTCCTGTGTTGAAAGTTAAAAAATAACCTAGTCGGTTGATCTGTTAAAATTTGATTCATTTATTTGATTTCTATTTAGATTCACATGTATAAATAATTTGGTTCAAGATTCTTTGTTTCTTACTCTTTTGGTGAATACCCAAGACTAAAACATGAATAAGATGTATTATTTTGTTTGAACGTCTTCATTTATTGATCTCTGTGTATAGACGTTGTCTATGTGTGTGTAAACTTATTATATGATGCCTGTTCTATATACATAACCGTTGTCTCTGTGTAGGTGACCTTGTTTTCTTATTGAACTCTGTATATACAACACAAGAGTTATAATGACCACTAGTATATGTTGTTTGCATGTGTGTGACCTTATTTTCATGTGAAGTTTCAATTGGTTCCTCCATACTCTGAAGTCACTTATTTATCTTTCTAAATAGTTTATTTATGTTATAGGTGTCATAGCATCTAATAAAATTTGCATTTTAACCAATTTATCATCAAGCATATATCGCCTCATTTGTCTTTCTATGTTGTTCATTCATATTAGTCGCCATAGCATCTAATATATTTTGCACATTAACATTTATTTTCAGATACATATCGCCTTTGATGTGATTCCAAGAATCTTGAGGGCTCACTTTTTTGCCAATTAATGTGATTCCAAGAATCTTAAGGCACTAATATGTGTTTTATCTTCTTATTTATCTTATATCTATTTAACTTTAAAGTTATGTTTTTTGTTTTCATTAATGTTTAAGATGAAGATTTAGATTTACTCTTCATTGATTTAATTACAAGTTGTTGAATGGCTTCCAGGTGGCTGATGGTTTGGCTAAATGGTTTAATTATTATTCTATAACCCATACAATTCAGATCGGTTGTAGGGTGGATTGGAATAGAAACTATGCAGCCAAAGACATTAAACTTGGCGTTGAAGTGCGGGCTTTGATGCTTAAGGGAGCTGAAGAGCTTGTGATGACTGTTAAGTCACAATGGTACCTAAAGTAAGTTATTATTCACTTTTGGGTTTTCTTGGTGTTACTAACCATTTTTCGACATAATTAGCAAAGAAGAAGTTGAAGTCTTTTTTACATTAACTTTAAATTTGTTATTCATATGTTTTACAAGGAGTTGAAGTTTATTTTACAAATATTCAGTTTTGTTTATATGGATGTTGATTCCAAATGCGGTTATGTATAACAAGAAGTTATATGCATTTAGTGACTCATTTAAGATATGAAAGTTATGTTTCTGATATATTTTGTTTCTCTCATGCCTCATTTCTTTATCTCAGGGCTCATTGCTTATAAAACATTTCGATCGCCAATGCTTTAATTTTGATTTTCTTTCTTTAGTTTCTTATTTAATAAAATGAAAACTAACCAAAATTAAGTCTGTTAGCGAAAGTGATGTGTTTTTTTCACTTGTATGAATTTAAGAGACTGTGTTGTTTTCATTGTATGTTCTTGGATCATTATTTTTTTATCTGGGGTTGTTGTTTAAGTTTTTTATTTTTTAGTGCCTTATTTGCTGGTTCTATAAGTTTGTTTATTTTGTATTTCTCCAGTAATGATGGTAACTGGTACTAGCATCCTTTGCTACTGCTTTGTATTTCTCCAAATTTGATAGGTGAACCTTTTCCTTTGTTGGACTAGTTATTGTAACATTTTCTAAGGTATACATCACTTGAACTTTCGTCGAGGCATTTGTTTTTGAACACACACATGGAGAAAGGTAGGTTATGTTGGAATAATTGGATATTAGGGTACTAATTCCATATATTGGTTTCAAGAAAATATAGTTGTTAAGTTAATATAGTTTAATTTTGACTTTGTTATTAATATGATATTTTATAATGATATACATTTATAAATAGTGGCCGATTTCGAATGGTATTATTATTATTGTTGCTTCTTGTGGTAAAGGGGAAAAGCAAGGAAATGATGAGAATAGTTCTAGTAGTTATTCTGAATCATCTTCAAGAGATAATTGAATATTTTTTCCTTTGCAATTAATTATGAAATATTTTAGGCATTTTGTTACAGTTTTAATTAAATCTCAGGTTTGACGCTTTTGTAGTTCACTTTGATACACTCTACATGGAAATTTGGACAGTCGAGTTGAGTTAGGAGTAACCAAATAACGAATTAACAAATCTCATTCTAATTTCATAATTAATTGCAAAATAGAGACTCAGAATTTAGAGGTTTTATTGTCATCAATGAATTTATCATTGGCGTTGCTTTTTGATCATCTTATGAAAGCTCCAGCAGGTACTAAGACATCGATGGCTGGGTGGCACGTGCGTCGCTCTCCCTCCGAAAAATCCATAAAACATAAGAAGGATGGTAGTGGTGGAGCTAATTAAGACTGGTTACGAACCTCATATTAATAGAAATGATCATAACTATGACAGTGATGAGGAACCATATCAGCTTGTTGCATCTGCGGTCCGTAATCCTTTGGATGAACACAAGGAAGATGTGGCTTCTATTTTAGAGGAATATTTCAGCACCACCCATGTGACTATAGAGGAAGTAAAGAAAAAGATTACTGACCTACTGAGGGAATATGTGAGGGTTTATTTTTTTTCCTCAAATGTAATTGTTATACTTTAACTTTTTATACATGAGTGATACAACCAAACTCCCATTTGAAACCCCACAAAGTGAGTTTGTATAATTTCTTATAACTGGGTAGGTTAGTATCATATAATAAACTATGTAAACTAGATTTTTCTAATATGTTGTTGTACTTTCTCAACTACATTTTGTTAGTTCACAAATGAGTTTGACTGTAGGTGCTTCTAAAAGTTTCACTATGCTAGATCATATATACACTTTGGTATTCTCCCAAAGCAAATGTACAAATGAGGTTTTAGGATGGGAATCAACTTCGTTGTGTAAAAATTTGTGCTCATGATTGTATGCCATTTGTATTGTCTATTTCTTTTCAGTTTTCTACATCCCTGCATAGGGTAGGAAATGATTATGTAGGTGAACAAATGATAGCATAGTTTACCCCTTTTCTAAAATAGAGGAAATGACACTAGATGACGTGTGTGTGTATATATTATATATATAGTTTTAATACTTTTATATTCAATGTGTATTAATTTTATTAGAACAAATACATAACACGCTGCAAATAGAATTTAAAATTGTTTGCACATTACATGTTAAATATTAAGTGATATACTCAATTGCATGTTAATTATTAAGTGATCTACTCAAGTTGGGCGCATGGATGAACGTAGTGTACGGATGCCCAAGTGTTCTTACATTAATCTTATTGCATAAAGACGTGTAGGTTTTTCACTCTCAAAGCCCCAAACCATCCCTCGCCTCCCCTCTTTCGCTTTCCATCCCATACTTTTTTCTTTTGTTCCAGAGAAACTTGATAAATGAGTGCCTAAGTTTCTTTTGTTTGTTCATTCTATTATCAGGAAGTAGATGCTAACGTGATTTGTTGAACCCCGAATATTCTTCACATAAGGTACGACTAATTACTAAAATGCAACTTTGGTATCATTATTTATTTTTATACTCTGCTTGTACATTTTAGTCATTTAATGTATTGCAACTTCTATGATGTCACCTTTCTGCATTTTAACCTTATTTTCTTGGGATTGTGGTGTTAAGGTTGCAAGTTGAGGTGGTTTATATTAAAGAGGGACATCATATAAATGTCATTTGCTCTAAGAGATGAACATGAAGCATAGGTGAGCACATCAGAGGAAGGTGGAATCAAACCACTACACAGGTGAGCACATCACAGGTATAAAAAATTAGAAGCTTGCATCAAACCACTACACAGGTGAGCACATCAGAGGAAGTTGTTAGTGGTCCGATAGAGAAATGGCCACAACGTACATTTGTTTTTCCTCATAGAATTAGCAGAGATTATAAGTTCCTTACGACAGGGGAAATATTGGAATGTGATGGACATGAATGATCACTTAGGTGGATTCAGAGCAGCCTTGGTACAATATCCCGATTGGGTAATGAATATTGTCCCTGCCAATTCGAACCATGACACCCTCGATGTGATATACAAATGTAGGTTCATTGGTACATCCCATGATTGGTGTGAGGCATTCTCAACATATCCACAAACATATGATCTCATCCATGCTGGTGGTGTGATCAGCATATATCAGGCCAGGTATTCATAGCGCCAATTATGGGTCGTTTTTTTATTTTTGAATTTTTGAATCTTGTGGATGAATGATTTTATATTTGAAGTGTGACATTACCTATATTCTCTTGGGTATGGGTGAATATGTTGTTGTTACCTCAACTACAGTAAGAATTTAGAGGTAGGTAAAATTGAACGTGTTTATTATCATACTTAATATCCTATAATTAAAAAAAAAACTAAAAGACCCCTTTTTCTAATATCAAAACCTTTTGATAAGTTCAATATCATCAAAATTTTGGATATCAATTAACATAAAACTTCAGTAGCAAAAGTAAAAACAAAAACCTAATATGTGCTATTAACATCTACTTTGAAAGCGAAGAAGAGAAAATAACGTCATTAATCAGTGTCAATCGGTTTTCTTTTTAATGAGAGAATATAGAAATTTCAATACAATGAAGTGGAAGGTATCTATTTCACAAAAGTTTGTGACTTTTATCATTTTGCAAATTTCTTTTTAGATATAAGTCGTCCCTGTACTTTGAGTACAAGGGAAGTTCAAGGGCTCTCTATACAACTTTCTTGTCCTCGTGAATCTTCGCTATCAAGCTTTCAAGGGATGGGAAATTAGCCTCAGGCCGTATATAGATGACAATAGTAAGACGTAATTCCCCTCCATAAAAAATCCTCATCAAAGTCATGAAGTAACCATGGCTCTATGGTCTTCTCAGGACCACCAACATGCCAAGGTTCTATTAGTAAATTTCCCTCTATCCTAACATTAAATGAAGGTAGGCCCCATTTTTCATGTTGTAAATTAAAAAGGGATTTGATCACCCATATGCTGAAGTGTGAAAATGGGATTGTTTTGGAAGAGATGGTACAACAACCACTTCCATCCTAGCATCCTTTCCAGCCATAACACCTAGTAGTGAATCTTCAATGACAAGACAGTTGGAAGTATCGTTGTTTAGCCTTCTAGAAACTTCAAGAAATTATTCAGGAGATGGCTTTCCTGATCTTACTTCATCGTCAACAATAGTCACAGAGAAGGATTCTTTCCAATCGGGATGACAAGATAGTTTGGTTTCAATGGCTTCCCTAGGAGAATTTGAAGTCAATGCCATTCGCACGTCATGGTACCTCAAATGTTTAACTAACTGATTTGCACCTCAAAGAGCGTTGATATTGCACCTTGATCAGAGAACATTTGGGTAATTTATGAAGTTAATGCATTCGTTGATAGAGGAAGCCTATGATCTTCCGTAATAGTAGTTGCAACTTCTGAAGGTGTCTTTCCAACTATCCTAAGAGCTGCTCTCCCATCCAATTGGTTTGCATACTTAGCCAGGTAAACTTTTAAAATATCATTCACAATGCCGACTGTGTTAACAAGTGTACCATCAAAGTCAAGGATAACACGAGACAATAACTTCTTTGGAGAAATTTCCATCATCAACATTACAAGAAACACCCCACAACTCTTCAATACAAACTATGCTCACATTCACAAAATTAATCAATAGCTGTTACTTTTTTTGTTGTTGCTGAATAGAACCCACATGATATTGGTTGGTGCTGGAACTAGTTCAAGTACTTGTAGAATTCCAAAAAGTTTCCCTTAATACCCTATACATATTTGAACATCAACTAAAAATTCGTCCTAAAAAATTTCATACATAGACGATCTATCTCTTTCGGTGACAATTGCTTCAAAAGTTTGCATCAATCCAGATATTCATGCCAGTACCGAATTCAAATCCAAGTAAGCAAATAGGATTATCCATTCTTATTATATCTCATAACATGAAGAACCTAATTATAGAACACAACATATACCTCATATTCCTATGATTATTATATCTCATCTCCTTGCTTATCCCGTCTATAGGGACATTTCTTTGAATTCCTTTTCAATGGATATAATATTGTTCAAATATAATTTCTTCACTATCACATTACAAATACGTTGATAAAAAATCAATAAGAGGTTCTGTACATAAATGTTAAAGATAATTACTTGTTTGTATTTACTGAGTTCTTGAGTATCTTAGGTACCAAAACCAAGATTGCAAACCTCTACACGAATACTTATAAAACCTTATATATTTTGACTATGGTGAGTTGGAAATTTATGCCTATATCAATTTTTATGCTTTTTTTTTAGTTAAAACATGTCACTAATTATACAAGACACATGTTTTTGTACACCCTGGATAAGAATATGATTGGAAATCTTACAAGCTTTAGCATAAAAATTGAATTATTAAAAATTTGAAAACCAAGACCCCCACCCCAAACCAAGAAAAACTTGCAAATGACCCGTAGGTGGGGCTAAAACTCTCTGTTGGCGTAATTGACTAGTATGTGCTTCTTTTGGGGTTAAAAATGGGTGTTTGGGAAAAAATGAAAACATCCTAACGAATTAAAAATAGGTATAAACACATCAAGCGCTACCAAAGTGACTTATCTAAACTAACCACATTCTCATCGGGTATGGCCATTTGTTGTGTATCGATTACTCCTCAATAAAATTACATGCGCTCCAATGGCGCATGAATGTAGTAGTCTTTTATGTTATTTACTCATTTATGCTTACTCATTTACTAAGATTGATCTTCTTCAATAGGTTCTTATGGGGAAATATGAAGATTACTCTTGGGAGAATGAAGTCTACTTTTGCAAGGAATGTCATGAACACTACTTTTGGGAGAATAATATATTTAGAACTTTAATGATGTTAGACTTCATTTCAAGTTTATGGTTAGAAGCTAAATGGTTTATCTTGTAGTATATTTTATTTTGGGAACTTTAATGGTTATGAATGATATATAGTTTTAGACCGATTTAATATCACCGAAATGTAGTGTCGTTCATTATATCACGTGTGTTTTGAAATTATGTTTTGAGTGAAATTTGTGGGCATTAGTTCTGCATTGCCATTTGTTGAGCACAAGTTTTTACTATTGTGTTTAGATTTACTTGTTTAATGAAATATTAATATTTTTTTTAAAATAAAATAATATTGCTAACGGACTTTAACTGTTACAAATAAAAACACTTGTTATAAATATATGACACTTCCAATCCGTTGTAATGAATTTTGTAACGATTTTTATCCGTTGCAAATTCTATATTTGTAATGGATAAAAATCGTTATAAGTTAGTATATTCGTTAATAATATATGAGATGTGTACCAACACCAAATCCGTTATAAAATCTTTTGTAACGGATTTAACCCGTTACAAATATTAAATTTGTAATGGATTTTATTCGTTACAAATTTTGTTGGTAAAATAAATAACGCCAATTTTCTAATAGATTTAATCCATTACAAATATTTTTTGTAATGGTTTTTGCCCGTTACAATTGACCTGTTTTGGTGTAGTGATTAGTCAGTCTTATAGGCCTGGACGGATTATAGCTATACACAACATTATTTTCCCAAGCCTATAAGACTAACTAATAGTATGCGTCTCACCCGATGAGCTGCACAAATTGGGAATGCGTTTTTTTCGTTCTGAATATTTATATTGATTAGAGCTACTAACAAATCTAATTTTAGTGTTGTGTGAGTACACCTAAAATTTTTGGTTCATGTATAATAACTGGAAATCACCAGCTGGTCCATATCTTAATAACAAAAGTATGACATGGCCTTATTGTTACTTTAAAAAATTGATGAGTTAGACTGGATACACTTGGAAAGAAAAGTTCATGTAATACCTCGTAAAATCAATAAATAGATTGATTAGGTTTAATATAAAAATCCAGGGAATCAAAAACTTTTGGTAACATTCTCAGCATAAGAAATAATGAAAACCAAATGAACAATGCCAAGATAAAGAAATACTAAGTCAATAAAACACTAACTCATATACCAATCCTTGCTAGTACAACATAGGCACCTTTAAATATAAAATATGCCCATACCAAGGCCTAACTCTGAATTTAAGTATACAAGTACAAATTGACTAAAAATTAAAGAGTATAATGATAGAATGAGCTACACTCCCTCGACTCCTACAATCCTAGGAGTAAGAAATGGGACGTTTTTAGAGATTCTCCTCTAATGAACCGTCATCTACATGAACTACCGCAGCAGGAACCTGTAAGAACAATTATTTAAACAAAACATAAACAATAAGACTATGTAGAATAAGATTATAATTGAATATGGTATACGTCATAACTACACCTATTCCTATCGTGTTCTAACATATTTTAAGTTATTATTTACCCTACCCAATAACCTATAAACCCAACTTGACGATGTATTAGAATTATTCAATTCATTTAGTTAATTACTCATTCTCATTATTTAAGCACCACGTAATCGGCATGCGCTATTTCACCTCGGCCATCTAAAAACATGGCTTAGGCCAAATTTAAACATTCACATAAACCTCGGTCTCCCCTTATGCATCACCGAAGTAACACATCATATTAAATCATAAACATCACGTTTCATGCATTAATGCTACATGGTATTCTTGTGGCCGAGAAATTACATATCTCAATATTGGGGTGTCCCTCCACGGTGTGCACCCATTAATTTCCCTTTCATATGTTCATTTAAAATTATTATTTTGACAAATCTTTATTCACTTCGGGCAATCTACTCAAAATCGAATTACCCCACCCTCGGGTCGTACCATTTATAATCATTATAAGTTTTAGTCCATTTTATAATGGGCTAAGGGACCAATAATAGAACATATGACCTTCTTTAAAGTAAAACATTTAAGTAGAGTTGTATTAGTTTTATTAAGGTCTTTAATGGTCACAACTATCCTTCTCTAAAACCTCGTGCATGGGATGTCTCACTGAAGTGAAATCCAAACAAGGAACTCACCGATACACTTACGTTTAGATACGATAATTGTTATGACACATTTAGTTATGGTTTATTATGAGAGAGTATAACAAGAGATTGAAAGTATATGCGTACTACTAATCTAACCACTCCAACATCAATATCTAATAACCAATAATTATCCCATACTCCTTGATCATCTACATGATAAAAAACATACCAGTGATAGAAATATCTCAATTAAGGGCCTATATATATTTTTTCTTAAAAGATACATGTAATTAACTTACAAGTGTGTTATGTCATAAGGGATCATATATGCATCAAGTTTCCCAAGTCATTAATAAAGCATTCACATTAATTCTTATAACATGAATGAGGTTCTCATAGTAAATCTCGTCAATTTGGGGTCATGAATATAAAAAGTACTGCTCTCGAAACTTAAGGTAAAATATGCTACGATCCCTCACACATGGTATGCATTGCACATAAAACATGTAACTAGTTGCAACCCTCTCCAAGAGGTTAAGGCAAACACATACACAATCCTCACAAATGGGTTAGGGTAAATCACATACACACTCCAACCCTACGCTATCGGATCATACTAGCATCGTTATCACAAGAATGTATATCACTTCCATAATCTTATATTCACCCTATAATACATTAACCATAACCTCTCGAGTTCCCAATTATAGGTGTAGTCTCACCTAATTGTACATTAAAAGTCATATATCAACTATATTCAATCTTGATTAGCTTAAATCTAATCTCCCAAGGCATCACATCTAGGTGTTAATGTACTCCAAGTTTATATAATACCATTAAACATGAAAACTACCCAATTCCAGGTTTTTTTGCACAATCCTAATTTCACCGAAATGATATACCCCTACTAGTTAATCATAATTCCTTTGATAATCATGGTCACTAAGCCCAATCCTCTAAACTTCCAAAAATTCCCATTCAATAACACATCCTACCATCGGGCTTACCATCAAAGGCCCCTCTTCAAATTAAGCCCTTTCAAGTCTATAATCTTCCCTAATATCCCGGTACCCAAAATATTAAGTATCTATCTCTATTTTATGAGTGTATGAAAACTATAGGCTAAAAAATCCTAGATTTAGGCCTCTGCTGGGGGAGTTTCTTGAAATAGCACAAGAGACTTAAGGGAAGGAACAAGGGAGGCAACTCAGTGATGCATCTCAGTGAGAAGTCTCAGTTTATTTTTGTTATTACTTAGAGATGCTGTAACTTTTGTTTATATTGACTATGATATAACGATTTCAACTATTCAGTGTAAGGTTTAACGGTACTCGTGAGAGACCAGGCCTGGAAGGGTCTGGGAGAGATTTTATGCTCTACCGAATGACCTTGCCGTGGGAACTTCAGAGGGACTTGGTTTGAAGGATTGAGAAGTGAGGCATCGTTGGGGCTTGTCCTGACCACCTAAGATACACCTGGTAAAACACCGAGATACCCTTCACCGTGGAAACTTGTGCGGAGCAGCCTTGAGCCCCTATGTATGTTGAGTTTTGAACAAAACAGCCCTTTACCTAATCACTACACCACATGGGAACATTTGTAACATACCTATATTTGGTTTTATAACAGTTAGAGTGCGTTAGGAATTTCTAACGGTATTTAAGTGTTAGTAATTACTTATGTCAGTTACAATTATTTTTTAGTGTCTTTATATTTAATAATAATATATATTTTTTAAAATTCATTTTTATGTGCCAAAAACAAGTGTTAGCAACACAAATTGGTGAGGAAATGAAGGGAATTCTTTAGTCAGCTATTTTTTTACCCTAATTATTTTATATTCCCACGTTTTTAGTCCCACGTAAAACTTAGCACATACACATTGCTTCCTTCTCCCATCGTCGTTCTCCTCCCACCTCCGTTCTCCTCCCACCACTGTCTTCTCCCACCGTCCAGAGAGAGACTCAGACCCGCCCATGTCTCGTGTAGATCTGATTGCAAAGAGACTTTGTATTGTATAGATCTGAAAATGAAGGTGATCGCAAGTCTCTGTATCCTATTGTTTTTCTTTCATTTTTTTTAGTTTATGGATGATATATACTAAAAATATATTGTTTTTGTTTTTCTCTATTTCTTGACCAGTTCTCGTGGAGGTACAAATTCTCAGTCCAGCTCTCTTCTAATCCGGTATTTATATTCTCATTATAATCATATGTATAAATATATACAGACATTGGAATTGAAATTCTGTTGCAAACTTATAATTATTCGTGTTATCATTATGCATTGCTCATTTAATCGATTGATATATACACAATTATGTAAAAGTTTTGAATTCATTAACTTATGAGAGTGATATGTACGAATATATTTATTATTATGTTTTTTTAATTTTTTGTTTAAATATAAGATTGTGAAAATGAATTATATATTAAAAGATGAAGACGTTGTTCACTTTGATAACCCATTCTTTTATTTGCATTATGTGTTAATTTATGTAATTAGTGTATTATTTTATTGGCTAATAAGGGTATTAGTTTATGGTTTTATTGTTGGCGAATTACATCTATTAATAACCATATTTATTCGATTGAAATCACAAGCTCATGGTTGATATGTGATATCACATTTAAAATTAAAGGTTGCAATTAAAGCTAGGGATTTAAGTTAGATCAAATCGAAAGTTTAAAGTATGAGTTTGTTATATATCCTCCTCCTGGCACAATAATGTACAATTTCATCTTTGTAGTTTTAAATGTGTTTAAAATCGAAGGTTGGATATTGTAGACATTTATTTAAATCGAAATACATGTTTTGTGATGATTATTTCTGTGGTAGAATTATATAAGTGTTATTGAAACTTTGAGGAAACACAATGTGCCTTCAACATTAAATAATTATTTACTATTTCCATATGAATGTATTGTCTTACTATACAATATGCTCTTGTCACTTAACTCTTTTACGTTGCAGAATGTCTCGATTAATTAATAAAGGATGGATGGGTGAAAATAATAGATTTAGCACAGTGTATAAATAAGGAGTTGAAGATTTTATTTCCTTTGCGATTGAAAATAATTATCAATTGCTGTCAACGTTTCCATGTTTGTGTTCAAAATATCAGAATATGATGCGGTTTACCGTGATAAAAATTCGAACACATATGCTGAGGCACGGTATAGATCAGTCGTTTACTACATGGGCTTTACATGGTGAAAAGTCTTCCACAAATTTAAAAGAGAACCCATCAACAAGAACTGTTGAAGAAATAACTGAAGAAGAACGTACAGACAATGTGGGACTTGGTATGGGAAACCTTGTTGATACATTTTATGGAGTGCATGAAGGTACTTATGTGGATACTGAAGGAGGTTAAACAGGGTTTGCTAAAGAAAAGTATCCATGTAATAAAAAGTACGATGAATACAAGAGATTATCAAATGAAAAATTATAACATTCATGTGAGGGCCCTGAGACAACTCTTTCTGCAATCGTAGAATTGCATAATATAAATAAGCAGTTTGGATGGTCAGGAAATAGTGTAAGAGCACTTCTATCTATATTGGAAAGGTGGCTCTCGACAGAAAACATGTTGCCAGAAAAGTATCCCCACGTGAAGCGTATGATGAAAGACTTAGGGATGAAGGCCGATTTCATTCATGCATGCGCCAATAATTGTATTTTGTATTGGAAGGAAAATGATAATAAGGAGGAATGTCCTCAATGTGGAGAGCCGAGATATGAAGTGACCACGAGCAAAGGGAGTAGAGTATATAAAGAATCTAAGAAAGTATTGAGGCATTTTCCTCTAATTCCTAGACTTGTTATATTGTACACCATACTATGGATAGTACGGGAAATGACATAGCATAGTCGAGTAATAAGTTCATGGGATGTTCAATGGAATCCTTCCGATTCATCTCAGTGGAGAAATTTTAAACTGAAATGGCCAGATTTTTCTAAAGAAGAGCGCAATGTTTGGCTAGCAATAGAAACTGATGGGTTTAATCCACATGATATTAAATCCACTAGTTATAGTTGTTGTCTTGCTATCACTACACCATTAAATTTATCACCATCATTGTGTGGGAAGTGAGAGTTTCATATGTTGTCTTTGTTAATACCTGGGCCAAAGGCACCTAGTCAAGACATTAATGTTTTTCTTCAGCCACTAGTAGACGAGTTGAAGCTACTATGGGAAGAAGGAGTGTCGGCTTATGACATGTCGACAAAAGAGTATTTCACGTTGAGAGCTATGCTTATGTGGGGGATTCATGATTTCCCCGCCAACGGGAATTTATCTGGATGCGTAACACATGGTTATAAAGTTTGTCCTGTTTGCGGCGATAATACTCCGTCCATCCGACTAGAGCATAACCAAAAGACAGTTTACAAAAACTACCGTATGTTTCTCAACATTGATCACCCATTCGGGAAAGGAGGTTATTTGGGGTTCAAAACTTTAGAATATAAAGACCCTCCTAGTCGGCTAAATGGTGATGCACTATTAGAGAAGTTATCCCACATTGATTATATTCCTGGAAAGATCCTAAAAGTCCATTGCAAAAAGTGAAAGGTCAGTGATGTAATCGATAATTGTAATATTGAAGTTAAAGAGTCATGGTATAAAAGGTCCATTTTTTTATTTAGTATATTGGATTTCACATCAAGTTCAACATGTTCTTGATGTGATGCACATAGAGAACAATGTTTCAGAACATCTAATAAACACAATCCTTGATACTAAACTCAAAACAAAGGATACAATAAATGCTCGGTTGGATATGGAGAATATGCACATGCAGAGTAGTCAATGGATGAAGGTAGACGTACACACCGGTAAAGAGATAAAACTCAAAGCACCATTTATATTGAATAAGGAGGAGCAAAAATAGTTTTGTCAAATTTTGAAAGACTTGAAGCTCCCTTCGAGTTTTTCATCCAACTTGAGCAATATTGTCACTCTTAATCCTCCCAGTTTGCACTCGTTGAAGTCACATGACTATCATGTTATAATAAAATATTTACTACTTGTCTTTCTTCAACATGCTTTCCCTAAACACTGTGATTTACGAAAAGCTATCCAGCTATTGAGTTTGTTATTTGACATACTGTGCTCGAAGGTTTTAATTTGAAAGGATATCCAAAGAGACAAATACATGGTTGTGGAAGCATTGTGTGGGTTGTAAAAATATTTTCCACTTACATTATTTGATATTATCATAAACCTTATGGTGCATCTAGCAGATGAAACATTGATTTGTGGACGTATATCAGATCGGTGGATGTTTTCGTTCAAAAGGTAAACAACTTATCTTATATTGAATTTTAACACGCAAATGTTAATAACTTTGTAATTTTTTATTTTTTCACCCATATGAACAGAGAAATGGGGGACTTTAAAAATGTACCAAGCAAGAAATGATATGTTGAAGGGTTGATTACAGAGTCCTATATTATTTTTGAGTCGGTTCGCTATTGCATAGAGTATATATGCCAAACCCCATAGAGGGAAATCATCGACGAACTCAAGAAGTATTCTTAGTGGAAGATGGAGAGTTCTCTAATGAAGGGTCTTTTCTTGACGATAAGATTATGATGTTGGAACCAACACAATTTCAACAAATACGTTGGTGGGTACTATTTCATCTTAATGTCGATGGACTCCGTGAATACTACAGGTTCGAGTTTCGTCACATGTTTATATTACATGTGTATTAATATTATTATACTGAAACTTGAAACTAACATGAACAATTTATAGTGAGTATAAAGCATTATTGAAGTCCAATTCTCATGCTAAAGGAAAGGGGATCAAAATGACAAAAGTACCGAAGAAAATTTCTTTCATACTATAGCTATATGAAAAGGTTTGTAATATATAATAAGAGTTCTTAGACATGTCATTTGTTAATGAGCATAATGTTGGAATTTAGTGTTATAATTATATTTTTGTCTTTTGCACAGTTGGCCAATTCAAGAGAGACGAAATCGAAGGCACTCTTGTGGCGATTAGTTCTAGGGCCAAATCACAGGGTTAAGACATATAAGAAGTATCGTATCAATGATTTTGTATTTTCAACTAAGTACCACGATGATAGTGTTGTAACACAAAACAACGGTGTTTGTCTAAAGGAGTGGACAAAATTTAGGGAAAAAAGTAATAAAAATCTAAGGAATACTTGGACTATGTGGTATGGGGTTATTAGACAGATAATTGAGCTTCATTATACAATAATTAAGGAGGTAGTATTTTATTGTGATTGGGTTAGAGTGGAAGATAAGACCAATGGTTGTCGACACTATCCGGACTCTAATCTTGTGATTGTGAATTTTGACAAGCTTAAAAGTTTGAGAAATGACTTGGATGAGCCTGTAATTCTAGATTCCGAGGCCAACCAAGTATTCTATTCGAGAAGAATCCCAATTGGTGGGTGGTTGTACACTCATCGAAGAGACTAACCAGTCGAGTAGACGACTTAGATATACCAACGGACTTCCAATCTACTATTAAAGACCA
The DNA here is from genome assembly GCA_949130495.1 of Sambucus nigra. Taxonomy (NCBI): domain Eukaryota; kingdom Viridiplantae; phylum Streptophyta; class Magnoliopsida; order Dipsacales; family Adoxaceae; genus Sambucus; species Sambucus nigra. The sequence goes on along the minus strand of OX422213.1, from coordinate 469,707,964 downwards.
ACCTCATTTGGAAAAACTGTTTAAACTTCATGGTTCAGTCTAGCTATTGAATCACCAAACTCATTTGGAAAGATGTGAATGACTTTGGAATGATTAGTGCCTCTTTTCGTATCTTTTTATGGTTGGAATGACATTGAATTGCTTCAATAATTATAGACATTACTTTTTATAAATCATGCTATATATGTTTTCCAGTGTCTTTTCTCTATTTCTCTTTTTAATTGAGTTTGTTTATTTTCATATGTGGTTCGATTGGCGTGAGTATGAATGGAGCAATATTATAATTCAAGTGTAAAGGTCCTTTATTATTCTAATTTATGATACAAAGCGTTTATACTATTTAATACTTGATATGCAGTAAGCTTCTGATAACATGTAATTGGTTTTATGATAGCAGAATGTTTACTGACCTCATAACTAATTTCTGAATGAAAATTATTATATTTGACCCTATATAAAGAGGATGATTAAATTACCATTAAAGGAAATTTCTAATCAGTTAGCAATAGGAACAACATGCCTCTATATGTGTTTTTACTGCTAAAATGTTATTCGTAGATTCAATCAATCGGTTGTGAATATGCTATGATCAGAAATTAGTTTTTTTGGATTTTGATTTTGGTTTGGATTTAGGCCAATACTGGCAACAGTACTCGGTATTATTGAATGGACAGCTTGCAATTCGCTACAATAGCATCAGTCAAGTTGTTTGATGTGTAAACTAGCTAATAGTTTTTGTAGGATGGTGGTTATTGTTATGTTTTATTAATAATCATTTTGTTTGTTGAAAGTAACATTATAAAATCAGCTGCTGTTTCATTGACTAGAAAAATATATGTATGGGTGGTAGATAAGTAGATTGGTGTTTTTTGATAATTCTGTTGCTCCAGCAAATTATACTCGAGATAAACTTGATTATGATGATCTCAATCATCATTAACCTTAAATATGATACTTTAGCTTCAGGTCTACTAGTAGTATCAGTTATAAATCTTATGATTTTTTATCCGATCTATGATCAAAGGTCACAAAGGGTGCCAATTCCAATTCAAGAGATTTCCAATTTTCTATCAGTTATTCTTAATTTTAATACCTTTCTTCCAGACAATATGTATTAGTTGGCATAAGGATCTCCCTAAACATCCTAATATCAAGTATGTGTTGCACCACTAACTAAAAATGGTGTCTTTCTTTCGTAAATTTTCTTAGATGTCTTTCATACTAGCAGCGTTATTCCAACTTTACTCAATAGTAATAAACTTTATTTTAGTAGACTACTACTCTGAGTCTCTGATTACTCTCATAGCTTGGGCAAGTAAAGGCATGGAGTTGACAGCATAGTGTAGTATTAAGTAACGAAACCCACCAATTTATTCTTGCATTTTTTGAAAAATTAGTTTCTTTTTTAGTATCAATTGGGAGAACTGATCTTTACGATTGTCTGTTATAAAGATACATGCTCTTAATTTTCAATGAAATAAGAACTTGTTGTTGAGGAGAATGTATCTGAATATGTGATTGATCCCCTATAGTTCATTGAATTTGAACACTAAGGTTACTAAGAACCTTATCTCATTGATGTAGGCTTTAGGTTCTACGTGGGAAGCATATAATTCAGAGTGATAGTGCTTCTGTAAAAGGGGCTCGTGGGGTTTATATGTAGAGGGCTGGAAGGTATGTCTTCCTTCTAAACTATGATTTTTTCTTCTACCTTTCCAATTATGGGTCATATGCAAGTGTTACATCTTGAAATTCCTTTATTTTGGGTTAACATTTGAGACTTTGATAAGCCAAGTAAATTTCGAGTCTTTTTTTTTTCTGTTAACTGTCAACTTTTAAAGAAATTTATTTGTTGTTGTGCAGGCCTTTGTGAAATTGTTAATGCTATATAATGGTAGATTGGTTTGTAAATCTTGGTATGGTTATAAACTTACATTTAGATGATATTTCTCATATTGTTAGAATATCAAAACAACACCCCATGGTTGGGCCACCCTTTGATGAACCATTGACTTTAGTCATAAAAACACATAAGAACCTTGACAAGTGCATTGTGACATCGACTTAGATTATGATGAACTCAAGGAACTCCTAGGGATTCAACCCAACGTTCTCATTACCCTATTTTCTATGATTACTGTTTCTTTTCTCTCCTCTTAATAGAAAACAAGTCCAGTGGTCATCAATGTGCTAGGGCTCCTGATAAAAAATAACGTTCTCACTACCCCATTTAAAAGCACACTTAAGTTGATGTGATACAAACTAGTGAACAAAAGGTGGGTTCCTAAGAAAGATGATAATGATGTATTCAGGCATGAAGATGAGGAAGCATATCCTGATTCCCTTACTAGCCCATTACCCTCCCCTAGTAGTTCACAACCCCCCATTTATCAACAATTGTTCATGTAAGAATTTTTACATTGATTCGACTCGATTGATGCAAAAATTAAAGCAATTGATGTGAAATTTAATGCTCTGTCTAGTCAACTTGAGCATGAGGAGGCAAGTCAGGAGGTCTCCGTAATAAATTCCCGCATGCACTTAGCTCAAGTGCATCCTGGTGTATCAGAACCCCCATTTCACTAATAATTTTTCTTGCAACAAATTTTGAAAAGTTTTAACAAGGTTGGTGCAAAATTTGAGGCAATCACTGCTAAATATGATGGTCTTTCTATTCGGGTCGATGGGGTAAATGGCAAACTCGAAACTCTAGCCACTTCTATGCAGTGTGACACCCCGACTAATTAAATACCAGGTAGCTACTCCTTTATTAAATTAAATCAAAACGCCAAGTTGGCTCAGTTAATAGCATCACTGTCGAAAACATTATTTTATTACTAACCACCTAGTATTTAAAAAGTAGTTGCCAAATTTTAATTAAATTCTGAATAACAAGTAATGACGATTTAAAACAAGAGTAATAACACCATTCACTATAATGAAATAAATAAAATCACCGTCACATGATATAAATAAATCTGGAGGAAAAACTCCTCATAACACAATCCCACAACTGAAGTAAATAATGAAATACTGAATACTGAATGAATACATGCCAAAGTCTAAAACTGAAATGGAAATGTATCTAATAGAACTTGGGCAACATGCCCTACAACTGAGGAATACTGAGTAAGGAATCCAAATGATATAAGCGTCTAAAAGAAAATCCCTGTAGCTTCCACAAGCAGCTACAGCTCGTCATCAGAATGAGAATCCTATGCATGGTGACCTTGTGGCTGGGCACCTAAAATGGTTTTACAAAAAGATAGATTTGAAAGCAAACGGGTCAGAGCCCGAATGTGGAGATATTTTAAAAACCTGCAAGTGCTTTAAAAACATTTAAAACAGTATATGCAAAATACATGTTAGGACGTGCTCTCACATGATATACTCACCTCTCGTCTAACTGTGCACTCCTAACGTTCCTGTACCCATTCATGTGTTATCTCATAACTATCTAAAGAGTCTCTAACACTACTACTCGGTTCATGTTTAATTTCCAACCTTAACAATTAAATAGAGAGTTCTACTTTAATTCCCGGATTCCCAATTATTAATAAAACTATTTATTGATAAAAGTTCTCTTTTTATCTTTTCAAAACATTACCATAACTATACTCACAATTTAACATAGTAAATTCCTTCTCAATTAACCGTATATTATCGCATCATAAATATACAATACAAGCACCCAAAGGCTAAGCTGCGGTGCGTACATACTCTGCTATCCATCCCGATACATCACGTACATAAGGATCACGCATTCCGAATCTCTCAGGAATCGTTCAGATAACAACATCACAAATAGTGGAGGCGAACATAGTCACCATCACATGGGTCACGCACATACCTACGCTCCCATGATCAGCAGACTTATTAATATCACAATAAGTCCTTCTATGACCTATGTTCATCGAGGTAACCATTCTAAATCCGGGCAACACAAGGATAAGAAGGCCCTAAGCGAACGTAAACCTCCCGTGATAGCAAGTATGGTAGGTATGTCATACACATAAATTTATATACTAAGCATTCACACATCTTAGGTCTCTCAATATTAATAAGGGTATATTCTACATCATTATACCATTATTCCCAATTCATATATTTCAAGTATCCCGGTAATATATAAATTAAATAGTCGACACGTCTCACGTCGTAATTTCTTAAACTTGGCACCTATCTCAAATAGACTATTAAGTTCCCATAATTCCCACATATACATCTTCAAACCTAAGGTCTTTACTTCTGCCCCAAACCTTATTTCATCAAATTATTCGAATTTGTACTATTAACCCAAAGATTATCGCACATAACGAATTTCATTAATTTAGAATAATTCCTCAAATTAAATTCCAATTAAAGTCCAAATTTCATAATCATGCCTACTGGTCTTCCTTAAAATTTAGGGAAATCACAATGTCTCCAACAATCTTATCCAAGGGTTATCATCATTAAAATTCAATTAAGGGAAACTTTATTCATTCTGGGCAGGTCGATCGATCGACCTTTGCCTTCGATCGATCGATGGTGGTCGATCGATCGACTGATGAATGTCGATCGATCGATTGCACAGGTATGGTTACGGACTGCTTAATTTTGCAGTTACAGTTTCGACCCAAAACTCCATTTTTAAGCATGAAACTCCAAGATAAGGTTACTCTAACATGATACTAACATCCTACAACAGTATAAACATTCTAAGTCCCATAATTCATCATTTAAAAGCTTAGTTTAGATCAAAACTACATCAAAATAATTTCCAGAATTCTTCCATTCAAGAACATCATCAAACTTCTTCTAATTCCATTTTTAGATCATCAAGGTTCTATTTATAACATATAAATTCGTCCAAAATATACTACATGCAATTCCTACATAAATCATGCCCTTTAACTTTCAATTCATGGGTCTAATTTATCTCCAAAAATCAATTTCGAAAATTCCTAAACATGGGAACATATCTTGAATCAAAAGAGTTTAAATCACTTGCCTTAATTTATCTCAGAATTTGGTGTAGAATCTTGAAGTTAGGTTGTCCTCCCTCTGTTTTTCTGCAGAGTTATCTTCCCTCTCTCTCTCTCTCAAGTTCTTCTCAAGGTTTCCTTCTCTCTCTCTCTCAAGCTTTTTCCAAGGTTGAAGATAATGGAGTATGGAGGTGTGTAATGGTTTTTGGAAGTTGGAATGATATATCAACTTCTCCCGTAGCCCATAATGGCATATAGTGTGGTTAGTGGGTTGAGGAAATAGTCAGATTGTAATCTCTATTTTCGTCACTTTTTAATTCCCAAAAATGCAATTTACCAAAATACCCTTTTTGATGCCGGTATGGCCCACAAATACCCTGGGACCCAAACTAAACTTCCGGCTAGTGTTTTCTGACTATCTCGACCCTTCCGGACGCGTTGGTGCACTCAAAATGACCATACGGTTAATGGAACTAAAATTCACTTTTTAATTTAATAACAAAATACCATGACGTGGCGGTCACACGCGTCAAGCAAAATTCCCAAATTGCCGTATTTAAATCTCACGACAATTTCAATATTAACAATATTCATATAATGCCAAGTATACGCATTATAATAAAATACTAACTCACATCTCGTTAATATTTTTATCCGGATTAATTTCCAACTAATAAACATTTAATTCAATTAATCCCCAAAATAAATACCATAGAAAATACGGGGTATTACATACTTCACCCCTAATAACTGAATTTCGTCCCGAAATTCGAAACTAGAAAGTACCTGGTAAGAATAACTCTGGATAGCGTTCGCGCATCTCATCCTCGCGCTCCCATGTGGACTCCTCGACATTATGATGTCTCCACTGAACACGTACTAATGGGACTATCTTTGACCGCAGCTTCCGCTCACTTCGGTCCAGAATAGCAATAGGCCCCTCCTCGTAGGAGCTATCCGGCTGGAGATCAATATCCTCCATAGCAATGAGAGAATGAGCCAAATTATCTCTAAGGTATTTCCTAAGCGAGGAAATATGAAACACATCGTGAATCCGATGTAAATGCTCCGGTAACCCAAGTCTATACGCAACTGGTCCGATCCGCTCAATAATAGGAAATGGTCCCACATATCTCGGTGCCAACTTCCCTTTCTTCCCGAAACGCATAATCCCCTTCATAGGAGATACTCTGAGCAAAACCTGGTCCCCCACTTGGAACTCTATGAAGAATCTCTTCGCATCAACATAACTCTTCTGTCTGTCCTGAGCTACCCGAATGCGACTCCGAATCAATTCTATCCTTGCCGAAGTATCCTGAATCACTTCCGGCCCAAGTAGTTTGTTGTCCCCCACCTCCAACCAACATGCTGGGGAACGACAAGGTCTACTGTACAACGCCTCAAATGGAGCCATGCCAATGGTGAACTGATAGGAGTTGTTGTAGGCAAACTCCACCAGTGGAAGGTACTGCTCCCATCCTCCCTCAAAGTCAATGGTGCACATACGTAGCATGTCCTCCAATATCTGATTTGTGCGCTCGGTCTACCTGTCGGTCTGCGGATGGTACGCTGTACTCAACCTCAACTCCGTGCCCATGGCCTGCTGAAAACTCTCCCAAAACCGTGAAACGAATATCTTGTCTCGGTCCGACACGATATTGAAGGGCACACCGTGAAGTCTTACTATCTTTGCAATAAAGAGCTGGGCATACTGTCCCGCAGTGTAGTCTGTCCGTACGGGTAGAAAATGAGCGACTTTTGTCAACCTGTCTACAATCACCCAAATGGAGTCGTGACCTCTCTGCGACGTAGGCAACCCCGTGATAAAGTCCATAGAGATGCTCTCCCACATCCACATCGGGACCTCCAAAGGCTGTAGCAGTCCTGCCGGTCTCTGATGATCCACTTTTACGAGCTGACAAGTGGCGCATTTTGAGACAAACTCGGCAATATCTCTCTTCATCCCGCTCCACCAATACTGGCGTCTCATATCTTGGTACATTTTGTCCCCTCCGGGATGTACCGCGAACCGTGAGCCGTGCGACTCTGCCATCACCTCATGCCGCAATTCCTCCCCCTCCGGAACTACCAATCTCCCATTGAAGCGTAATCCCCCGTCTGAGCTAACGGTATAGGATTCGGCTCCCTCAGCTAATAATCGAACTATCTGATCCTGACAGAACGAGTCATTTGCCTGTGCCTTCACCACCTTCGTGACAATCTGCGGTGTAACAGTCATCACAGACATGAATGATCGGGCCACTGCATCCTGGTGTCCCAATTCCTTCCACTTGGCCTTCCACACATCTGCCACCTCATCTACCGGTCTACGGCTCAATGCGTCTGCCACCACGTTAGCCTTCCCCGGGTGATACTGGATATCGAACTGATAATCTTTCACGAATTCAAGCCACCTCCGCTGCCGCATATTCAACTCCTTCTGCGTGAATAGGTACTGTAGGGACTTGTGATCCGTGAACAATCGAAACTTCTCCCCCAACAGGTAGTGTCTCCAAATACGAAGGGCAAATACCACTGCCGCTAACTCCAAGTCGTGGGTAGGGTAATTCTTCTCGTGAGGCTTAAGCTTACGGGAAGCATAAGCTATGGCCTCACTCTCCTGCTGCAGTACACCTCCAAGTCCTTGTAAGGACGCATCGGTGTAAACAAGATACTCAACTCCCGGTCTCGGCAATGCTAATACAGGTGCTGAGATTAGCTTGTCTTTCAACTCATCAAATGCCAACTGACAGTCATCACTCCAAATGAACGGCACACCTTTTCGGGTGAGATGTGTCATGGGACCCGCTATCGTGGAGAAACCCCGAATAAACCTCCTGTAGTATCCTGCTAGGCCCAAGAAACTACGGATCTCTGTCGGTGTCGTGGGCTGTCCCCACTCCCTCACCGCGGATACCTTCCCCGGATCAACCGATATTCCTCGGTCGAAAATAATATGCCCCAAAAACTGAACCTCCTTCAGCCAAAACCCGCACTTCTCATATTTTGCATACAACTCATTCTGGCGCAGTGTCTGCAAAACTAGTCTCAAGTGCTCGGCATGCTCTTCCTCTATCTGGGAGTAAACCAAAATATCATCGATGAAGACAATGACAAACTGGTCTAGGTAATCCCTGAACACCCTATTCAACAAGTCCATAAATGCTGCTGGAGCGTTGGTCAAACCAAATGGCATAACCCGAAACTCGTAGGGGCCATATCTCGATAAGAACGCAGTCTTCGAGACGTCCTCCTCCCTGATACGCAACTGATGGTAACCAGATCGCAAATCAATCTTTGAGAAGCAAGAAGCTCCTCTCAACTGGTCAAATAGGTCATCGATTCGAGGCAACGGATATTTGTTCCGTATCGTGACCTTGTTTAACTCCCGGTAGTCCACACACAATCTCAGCAAACCATCTCTCTTCTTCATGAACAACACAGGGGCACCCCAAGGTGAAGTACTCCTCCGAATAAACCCCTGACCCAATAACTGCTCAATCTGATCCCGTAACTCCCTCATCTCAGCTGGAGCCATACGGTACGATGCGCGTGCTATAGGTCTCGTATCAGGTAACAAGTCTATAACGAAATCTATCTCTCGACTGGGGGGTAGGCCTGGTATCTCTTGAAACACATCAGAATACTCCCTGACGACTGGGATCGAATCTAAAGGAATCACAACCTCCTTAGAGGTATTCTCCTCAATGTAATATAAATGAGCGGTCGAGCCTCCCTCTGGGCGAGGCATCGCCACTACAAACATCTCTTGCCCCGGAATGGCAAAAATAATGCTCCCACCGAAGCAATCTATCATGGCACTATAATCAGCGAGCCAATCCATACCGATAATCACATCGTGAACATGCATATCTAAAACCAACATGTCCGCAGGTAATACCAAACCACCAATCTCTACCCCCACTCCCCGACATATAAAGAATATAAGCGACCCACTCCCTAATGGTGAGTCGACACATGTGACTGTGCTCTCTGCTGTGGCTAACAACCCTAAAGCCTTCGCAAAATGTGTAGCTATAAAGCAATGTGTAGCCCCCGTATCAAACAGTACCCGACCCATAGTGCCATGGATAGAAAACGTACCCTCAATCGCGGGCGGTGCCTGTGGGACTGCTGCCTGGTGGACGTTGTAGACGCGTCTATACTGTAGCTGTCCCTGCTGAGCCGGAACTGCTGGAATGGGTGGCAATGCTACCATCTGTGGCGGTGCGGGAAGAGCGGCGGGAAACATAGGCCTCTGTGGCTCCTGGCGAGCTCCCTGCTGCTGCTGCTGCTGTGGGGCCCTGCCCCTATCAGGACAGTCCTGGCGTTTATGGCCAGTCTTGCCACAAATGAAACACTTCCCCAGGAAGTTACCTCCTCTCTGCCCTTGCTGACCCCAGCCCTGGTGGCCGTTACCGTTCCTCCCATGGCCCTGCTGAAACTGCTGATGTTGACCATTTTGGCCCTGTTGGCCCTGATGGCCGTTATGACCTGGCTGGCCATTCCGAAATCCTCCCTGACCGTTCCTGAAACCTCCTGAACGGAACCTCTTTTGATCCCCCTGCTGAGACCCCTGCTCTACCTGTCTCTGCCCCTGAAACGATTGTGCCCCACCGGCACCCTGTCCTCCAGCCCTGCCCTGATGGCTAGACTCTCCCGATCTCTTGCCCTCGGCCATATGAAAGCGGTGATCCTGGCAGTGTAATAAAGCAGCGTTAACCACATCAGAATAAGTGGCCAACGAAAGGTTCCCTAGCAGATGCTGACGGATCCTCCATATCAACCCGTCGGTAAATTTCTCAATCTTCTTCTTCTCTGTTGGTATCTCATCAGGGAAGATATTCAACAGATTAGTAAACTCGGCCTCATACTCGGCCACGGTTTTTCCCTCCTGCTTCAGACTCATCAATCTCCTCCTCATTTCCGTATGAACAGCTGACGGAAAGTACTTGCGGTCGAACTGCACCCAGAAATCATGAATAGTGAGAGTATCCCTCTCCTCTACGGTGGTAATAGACTCCCACCACTGCAATGCAGATCCAACTAGCTTGAAAGTAGATAGTACCTGCTTCTGAACATCCGTGCACTCATACATCCTTAAGTGCCGCTGTATATCCTTCCTCCATTGGCTCGAGACTACCACATCTGAGCTACCTGCAAACTCTGGCGGATGCGCTTTCTGAAAAGTGTCACGTACACGTTCCCAAGCAGACGGGAATGAAGTTGCCTGAACTGGCGCGGCGACCGGCGCCTGAGGCGGTGCCTGCTGAACTACTGCAATGGCGGCATTTACCGCTTGGGCTACGATAGCTGCAACCTCAGCGACGTTCATCATGCCCTGGACCGGTGCGGGCTGTGGTTCTGGCGCCGCATTCCTGGGAACTCGTGGTGCACGTCGTGGAGGCATTCTGAAATAAGAATAAAGTCTATAAGTTCACAGTTATAAACTTTAAAATAGCTGAAGAAGGTAGCATGAACAAAAGAATACAACAGTCCTAAAATATAGGGCTCTATATCAAAGAAAGCTCAGCGGAAACATAATAAGCCGTTCAGATCCTAATGGACACTAGAACCTGATGCTCTGATACCACCTGTGACACCCCGACTAATTAAATACCGGGTATCTACTCCTTTATTAAATTAAATCAAAACGCCAAGTTGGCTCAGTTAATAGCATCACTGTCGAAAACATTATTTTATTACTAACCACCTAGTATTTAAAAAGTAGTTGCCAAATTTTAATTAAATTCTGAATAACAAGCAATGACGATTTAAAACAAGAGTAATAACACCATTCACTATAATGAAATAAATAAAATCACCGTCACATGATATAAATAAATCTGGAGGAAAAACTCCTCATAACACAATCCCACAATTGAAGTAAATAATGAAATACTGAATACTGAATGAATACATGCCAAAGTCTAAAACTGAAATGGAAATGTATCTAATAGAACTTGGGCAACATGCCCTACAACTGAGGAATACTGAGTAAGGAATCCAAATGATATAAGCATCTAAAAGCAAATCCCTGTAGCTTCCACAAGCAGCTACAGCTCGTCATCAGAATGAGAATCCTACGCATGGTGACCTTGTGGCTGGGCACCTAAAATGGTTTTACAAAAAGATAGATTTGAAAGCAAACGGGTCAGAGCCCGAATGTGGAGATATTTTAAAAACCTGCAAGTGCTTTAAAAACATTTAAAATAGTATATACAAAATACATGTTAGGACGTGCTCTCACATGATATACTCACCTCTCGTCTAACTGTGCACTCCTAACGTTCCTGTACCCATTCATGTGTTATCTCATAACTATCTAAAGAGTCTCTAACACTACTACTCGGTTCACGTTTAATTTCCAACCTTAACAATTAAATAGAGAGTTCTACTTTAATTCCCGGATTCCCAATTATTAATAAAACTATTTATTGATAAAAGTTCTCTTTTTATCTTTTCAAAACATTACCATAACTATACTCACAATTTAACATAGTAAATTCCTTCTCAATTAACCGTATATTATCGCATCATAAATATACAATACAAGCACCCAAAGGCTAAGCTGCGGTGCGTACATACTCTGCTATCCATCCCGGCACATCACGTACATAAGGATCACGCATTCCGAATCTCTCAGGAATCGTTCAGATAACAACATCACAAATAGTGGAGGCGAACATAGTCACCATCACATGGGTCACGCACATACCTACGCTCCCATGATCAGCAGACTTATTAATATCACAATAAGTCCTTCTATGACCTATGTTCATCGAGGTAACCATTCTAAATCCGGGCAACACAAGGATAAGAAGGCCCTAAGCGAACGTAAACCTCCCGTGATAGCAAGTATGGTAGGTATGTCATACACATAAATTTATATACTAAGAATTCACACATCTTAGGTCTCTCAATATTAATAAGGGTATATTCTACATCATTATACCATTATTCCCAATTCATATATTTCAAGTATCCCGGTAATATATAAATTAAATAGTCGACACGTCTCACGTCGTAATTTCTTAAACTTGGCACCTATCTCAAATAGACTATTAAGTTCCCATAATTCCCACATATACATCTTCAAACCTAAGGTCTTTACTTCTGCCCCAAACCTTATTTCATCAAATTATTCGAATTTGTACTATTAACCCAAAGATTAATTCACATAACGAATTTCATTAATTTAGAATAATTACTCAAATTAAATTCCAATTAAAGTCCAAATTTCATAATCATGCCTACTGGTCTTCCTTAAAATTTAGGGAAATCACAATGTCTCCAACAATCTTATCCAAGGGTTATCATCATTAAAATTCAATTAAGGGAAACTTTATTCATTCTGGGCAGGTCGATCGATCGACCTTTGCCTTCGATCGATCGATGGTGGTCGATCGATCGACTGATGAATGTCGATCGATCGATTGCACAGGTATGGTTACGGACTGCTTAATTTTGCAGTTACAGTTTCGACCCAAAACTCCATTTTTAAGCATGAAACTCCAAGATAAGGTTACTCTAACATGATACTAACATCCTACAACAGTATAAACATTCTAAGTCCCATAATTCATCATTTAAAATCTTAGTTTAGATCAAAACTACATCAAAATAATTTCCAGAATTCTTCCATTCAAGAACATCATCAAACTTCTTCTAATTCCATTTTTAGATCATCAAGGTTCTGTTTATAACATATAAATTCGTCCAGAATATACTACATGCAATTCCTACATAAATCATGGCCTTTAACTTTCAATTCATGGGTCTAATTTATCTCCAAAAATCAATTTCGAAAATTCCTAAACATGGGAACATATATTGAATCAAAAGAGTTTAAATCACTTGCCTTAATTTATCTCAGAATTTGGTGTAGAATCTTGAAGTTAGGTTGTCCTCCCTCTGTTTTTCTGCAGAATTCTCTTCCCTCTCTCTCTCTCTCAAGTTCTTCTCAAGGTTTCCTTCTCTCTCTCTCTCAAGCTTTTTCCAAGGTTGAAGATAATGGAGTATGGAGGTGTGTAATGGTTTTTGGAAGTTGGAATGATATATCAACTTCTCCCGTAGCCCATAATGGCATATAGTGTGGTTAGTGGGTTAAGTGGGTTGAGGAAATAGTCAGATTGTAATCTCTATTTTCGTCACTTTTTAATTCCCAAAAATGCAATTTACCAAAATACCCTTTTTGATGCCGGTATGGCCCACAAATACCCCGGGACCCAAACTAAACTTCCGGCTAGTGTTTTCTGACTATCTCGACCCTTCCGAACGCGTTGGTGCACTCAAAATGACCATACGGTTAATGGAAATAAAATTCACTTTTTAATTTAATAACAAAATACCATGACGTGGCGGTCACACGCGTCAAGCAAAATTCCCAAATTGCCGTATTTAAATCTCACGACAATTTCGATATTAACAATATTCATATAATGCCAAGTATACGCATTATAATAAAATACTAACTCACATCTCGTTAATATTTTTATCCGGATTAATTTCCAACTAATAAACATTTAATTCAATTAATCCCCAAAATAAATACCATATAAAATACGGGGTATTACATGCAGCACTTGGGGGAAATTGACTTTGTCATTTGTCAAATCAACACTAGTGGGAACAACCTCTACGAACTCATAAACAATTCTGGAATAAAAATTAGGACCTAAACATTAGGACATAACTTTATGAAGACCAGTACATGAATATGTAGATAATTGAAAATTGTTTAAATGTCGTGATCAAATGCTTACCTTTCTGAACACAATTAACTCATGTTCGTTATACTTTATACATAATTTTTATCAAAGTCACACAGCTGAGATGCTAAATCTCCTATCACTGCTGCAAAAAGATCGTTTCACCCCAAGATTCTATATGGTTACAACAACTAGTAACATGAGCCTTCATAAGGCACGTGTGTTTGAGAATTCTTTGATTGAAAAGGTAGATTGCATATGACTAGTAGAAATGGTAACTGTTATTTCTTTGATGCATTTGAAACTTGAAGTGGTTGTGATCTTCTGATTCCTATATATATTCCGTTCATTCTTATCTCTTATTATTAGTAGATCTTACCGAACAAAACCTCCATATCATGTAGAGAGTGCATCTATGTTTGGAATCCTCTTTTATAAATCTATGTTTTTGAAGGGTTCTCTACCATGGAAATGTCACTATAGCATAGTTTCCCATGGGTTAATCTTTTCACCACTGAATCACGTGGATAAAAGAGGCTGTATAGACTTATCTGATCTGATTCTGACTTGGATGTTGATTAGGAAATAATATTTTTCAAGAACATGGCTTTGCAATGTCCCCTTTATCACATATATAAAAAGTTGTATGGAGGAATGGATTGATATTTAGATGCTTCAAGTTAAATTCGTATTGATAGCTCACTGGGAGCATTTTATGTTCATTTAAAAAAAATTAAAGTTAAAAATATTTCCCTAAAATGTGAACATGTGTAAGAATTCTAATATTATATGAGATATATCTTCCCCTTTTTTGGCGAATTATGTATGCATTGGAGAAGTGTTTGTATAAAGTATAAAGAATAGTGAGGAGAAAAATAAATCAATTGTTCATGTTTTATCAAATGCCTACTAGCACTCTTTTTACAGAATTCTTTTTAAAAGTGTGAATCTGCTTGTTTTTCTTCATGTAGAAATGGTGCATTTCTTTGTTTGGCCAATTACCTAGTCATACTAGCTCCACATTTTGCTACTCAACAGTCAACATAATTTTATAGGAAACCACATATTTCACCGTTTGAATTGTCTTTATTTCTTCTTCTTATCAGTATAATGTTTAGCTCTTTTCTGAGATTGATCTTAATTCTCCTTGATAATTTGAGTCATAAGTTGTTTCTCTTTCATGAATTCTTCCATCACAGCTATTGTATTATCAACGGATGTTGGCATAGCCCATTGAGGTGGAACATAACCATATAACGCCTTGTATTTTTATTTTGTTTTAGATCAAGGTCTAGAAATTTATTGGAACTTTTTATTTTCTTTTATTTCTTTTTCTCTTTTTGTTTCCTTTTTTGATTCAAGATGCATTGTCCTATTTTATGTTCTCTATTTGTCAACACTGATATATTTATACCACGGGAGCACATGACCACACGACACAATTAATTTTTTTTGGTTGCCTAATAGTTGTTTTGTTAGTACAACTCCCCGCAACCACGTGACACAAGTATTGATTCTATATATGTATAGGTGTCTGCTGGCACCATATATGCTTTAACCCATACAATTCACACACCACTTCGTCGTAGGCATTGATAACAAGTGTATTTGCTATGGGCATTGTTGATAAGCTCAAAACACACAGAAATAAGTATATATTGCATTGGAAATAGTGTTCTACAGTCCCTTAAAGTTAAAGTCAAATGGTTTGGATCAATCGGAATGGAGATTTTAAACTGCTGGGCATTGATCAAAGTTTATGTTTATGTAAGCAATTGAGTTTTTCCTTTTGGCCATTATTTATTATCCCTTTGGTACTCGACCCCTATCTTAGTTCCAGATCTGATCCCAACAATATAGTGAGTCTATAGGTATTATATCTATTGTAATTTCATCTTCTTTTTCATACGAAAATGCACCTTCTAAATCAATTCCAATTGCACGTCTTCTCTTTATTTCTACGAAGCTTGTTTAATATCTAGCACTCGATGTTCATTGTTATGCTTAATTTGATCATTTTTGATATTATTCACCGAATTGATCATTTTGGATAGGTTTACAGAATCCAAAATTTTATACTATTGATATAAGATTTGTGTTGTAAGTAACAAGGTTAAGTTGATGTATGTTGTTCATTATGTATACATAGATTCCATTTGCTGAATGCATGCACTGATTGAATTTCTATTTATTTGGATTGATATGAATATTTCTATTGGAACAGAATAGAGGTTTGAAAAAATTAGATGGTATGCCTTAATTTCTATTGCACCGATTGAACAGAGGTCTTAATTTCTATTGTACCGATTGAAAGAGGCTTGACCTGGTGAGATTGAAACCTCATTTATATATTCTCCTCAATATATATACAAGATCCTTATAATCATTAAGATTTTCTTCTTAGTTAAAATTTCCTTCTCAATTTTTTTGTGTCCCAATCTTTCACAAAAAATCCCCTGATTTCAAATAAACACGATTTCATTTGGATATGGAAAAAATTGTACACAATATCTTGCTTAGATATATGGCGCTCATTTAATTTCCTAACATTTAATTTTGTGTTCTGAATTTCAGGAAATCAATTATGTCTTCAGATAAAAATGCAACGCAATAACCTTCTTTTGTTCGAACTACGTCCCAACCATTGGGTGATAAAGATGAAAAGGATAAAATTCCAATCATTGTTGAAATCGACGGCTCTGTTGTTGGTGATAATTGTAAGAAAAGGAATTCTCATTTAGGGGATTTAGTGCGAAGTCTTATTCCCGTTATCTTTGATGATTGGAGAAAGGTTCCACAACACTTCATAGATGATGTATGGCGTACATTAATGGTAATATTCAATTTCCTTTGAGAATACTATCCATACATGCTGTTTTTTCCTTTTTAAAATACAAAACATACATAGATATATCATGGATTCAACAATTTATTTTTTGAATCATAGTATGTTCGTGCGTAAAGAAAATATATAAACTCATTTTGTTATTTTTTAACCTTTTGCTATTTTTTATTTACATTTTTCTACAGGGCCAATTTGAACTTAATTTTTCAGCTGAAGTTGCTCGCCGTATTTTTGAGAAACCTTGGTCCCAAAGGTTTAGGACCTTCAAGTCTAGTTTGTGAGATCATTTAAGGAAAAATGGCCGTGAAGTGACTCAAGGCGTTGCTCCTGAAATTTGGAAAAAAATTGTAGAAAGTGAAGATAATCCCAAAAAGCAACAACAAAATATTAAAAATACTGAAAATCGACAAAAACTTCAAATTCCCCATTGTCTTGGCCGTTGTAGCTATGCCCAGAAAGCATTCAAAAAGGTAGGCATTCATATTTATAATTTCCAGTCTTAACACTTTTTAGTCTTACACTTGACATCCAACTTATAGGGAAAGGAAGAGCCTACCAAAAAATTTACGCGAATAGATAAATGGATTGCGGGACATAGTGATAAAAATGGGAATGTGATGGAAAACGCTAAGGTTAAATATGTGAGTATTTTATTTTTTGTCTATGATATTATTTTTTTTTCTCATTTAGTCTTTCCTCTTTTACATGTATTTATAGTTTAGCATTTTGTTGTTCATACTATTGGATGAGTTGATGGATGATGAGAATATAAGAAAAAGTGAAGTAAGTAGCCATGATGAGGGAGGCATCGACACAGATGTAGTTACTGAAGTATTTGGGAAGGACAAAAGGGGAAGTGTTAGTGCATATTCAAGCCGTATCTCTAGGACACAACGTATTCATATTGGGATTGTGAGCGAGGCACTTGAACGGGGGCAAACAGAAAATGAAAAAGATGCATGGAATAATTATGAACTCAACTTAAGACTGCACACTGTAAAGGATACCCTCAAGGTAGATTTTCATGTTTTTAAATTTAGTCATGCCATGTTACAACTTCATTGTGTTATTTGTGCTCTTAACTTTCATGTTTTGTCCATTTATATTACAAGTTATGTCATATTGTATCAAACATGAAAGAAAGCGGGGCACCGTTGAACACTACCACGAGTGATCGATCCATCTCAACTAATTACCCTTCTCATTTAACAAAAAATGCGGACAATATTTTCGGATAGCTTGTTGCATCTCAAACACATCATCCCCCTCACATTCCCGTGAACGAACCTAAAGTCCTATTGTGTAATAAGTTTGGTAAAAATTTGGCAAAAGGTCATGTTGTGACAGATCCATCACGACAAATGTGTCATTTCAAGCATCCTCAAAATGGAGAAAATATAGTTTGTGTGGAGGAAGTGTTCGACCCTGACACTCATTTGTGGGAAGCTCCTCAAGATGGTTTCCATACCTTGGTTGGCTTCCCAGGTGGAGGATATCTCATATGACTAGATTGTTGGTTTAAGTACATTTGATTCTACTTATGGATGGATGATAACATTTATTTTTTCTTATGTTTTTATGCACGTGGACATTTTCTATTATGTTTGGATGATTTCTTTATGCTTGTTATGGATTATGCATATTTATGCATTTATGGAAAATGATAGGATGGCTATTGATTATGTATAGCTTTCTTTCTCCCTCATTTTTTATATTTCCCAACATCATTAATTATTTGAAACTTTTAACAAGCGTGAATTTTTATGAATTTATTTTTGGTAATTGTCTTTGATTACTATTTTGGCTCCCATTCGATGTTGGCATTGATTATGAAAGGGTGAGAAAGATGGATAGGTTGATTCCCTGGAATATATATATATATATATATTGAATATACGACATTTTCTAACGGAGTAAAACTATTAGAAAGTCCCACTTCTAATGGTTTAGATCCATTAGTAAATAAAAGGAAAAGCATAAATGTGAAAATAAGTCCTCACATAAGTAACGCTTTTTTATTATTTGTAATAGTTATTCTCCGTTAGAAATACTAAATTTCTAACGGTTTTAATCCGTTAGAATTAATAATTTTACTAACGGATTGTGTCCGTTAGAAATGATATTCCCATCACATTATTCCTAACGGATATGTCCGTTAGAAAATTGATTACTAACACTCATTGTGTGTTAGTAAATGGTCATTGTGGTGTAGTGAATGTCACATCTACTTTAGGTGTTGTCACTAGCCAATTAAGCACTATCTGAGAAGTACTCGAGTAAACCACTGTGGTATTGGGGCTGTCAAACGATTTGGTGAGCCACCTCCATGATGACCGTCCTCTGACGCATAGTAGTTAGGCAAAAGTCCTGTCTTGGCATTTAATATTTATGACGTAGAGCTGATTAGTCAATCAAGCATTTAATGTTTGTGACGTAAAGTATGGGGGGACATCTGTTCACAGTTGTAAGGGACTAAGGCATCTCGAGAGTGGTGTGGGGAGATATTTATGGGCCTCAACCACCTCTGAGAGAAGAGAGGTTTTTCTAGAGATCATTTGCTAGGGAGAGATTATCATCAAAGATAAGTTATTGCAAAACCATATCTCTTACTCGCCCACCATTGTCATTTATTTTAAAGATTTTAATAGCCGAGTAGAGATCTTCTACACGTTATTGATGTGTTTGGCTGCCTGCCAAGGTGTATCTAGGGTGCTTACTCCTCTCTCCCTCTGACTGAGTTACTTCTGAGTTTCCTTTATTATTGTTTGAGTTATACACGAGTGTGTTGTGAGTCCAATCTGAGTATTGATCAAATCTAACAATGTGTGTTTACTTGTGTTCATTAAAAGAATTTATGGGTTATAAATTATCATTATACCTATAGGAGTTAGACCTCAACTAGTATTTACATACTCCTAGGATATAAGGGGACTACCCTCTTACATATGGTGACTCTGTAGGGGAGGTATTCGTCTTGAAGTATGACTCAAGATAATGTTAATTGTGTAATAAATTTTAAAGCTATTCGGCATAACGAATAATAACTTGTGAGGGAGCTTGAGGTTGCGGGGGATGGCGTTCCTCGGGTGGAAGTCCCCCGGTTCAAATGACACGGGCATCCCAGGGGTGATGCAAGTTTCTAAGTGCTAGGATGGGACAAGCACAGATGTCCCTTCTCATGGGTAAGTTCTACGAGTTCTTACAGACCCCTATTACTACGACGATATTGGGTGGATTTGATCCCAGTTCCTTCGTGACACCAATGGCGGCTCAAATAGCCCCATTGAGCTCAGCTCCAGCGGGGAATGGCCCCACAAGCATAGTACCCACTCATATTCCAATGGTGGGTTCCCTAGGTGTGACGGGCATTCCACCTGTAGTGGGCACCCTAAGTTCAATGAGTGTGCCACCAGTGGTCCCTCAGCCTATTGCCCCAACGGTCGAGAAAACAACAACATTTTCCGTGGAAGAGATTAGGAAAGAGATGTTGAAAAAGATAGCACATTCCTCACAATTAGCTAGTGAGGTAGCATCGGTGTAGGAAGATTTTCGTACCCCTTATCCCGAGGAATACAACGATGAACCTTACCCAAAGGACTTCATGCTTCCCATCTTTGATAAATACACAGGAAAGGGGAGAAACTCGAAGGAGAAAATTAAATTCTTCTTCTAACACCTAGGCGCCCAATGCAATACAAAAAAGCTTTGGTTGAGAGAGTTCTCAAAATCCATAATCGATAAGGCCTACACCTGTTACCCCCATTTAGAACCCAAAAGTGTCTGAACGTGGGGAGAGATGCACGTGTTATTTGTCCAAGAGTTCTTTCTCACAGAGGATGAGTTAACGTTAACCTAGCTAGGCAGGGAGAAGCAACGATCGGGGGAGGATGTTGTGGCATATGTTCGAAGGTTCACGGAGAGGTCTCTTGATGTAAGATAAGAGGCCAAAGGGTCCAAACTATTGCATCTTTGCACTGAAGCTTTGCTCCCAGACTACATCTGCTATCTCATCATGAATCATGCAAAGGAACTTTCGCGAATTTTATAAAAGTGGCAAAAATATATCACTGGTGGTACGACCAAATCTTATCATGGTTACCCTGATGTTCAGGCAATCGATACAGCTCCGCGTAGCATATGTCAAGCCCCCACGTGTAGGGTACGCTGATGGAGGAGAAGGGGCCAAGCAGCTAAATAAAGAAAACAGGAGAAAATTTGGAAGGGAAAGAGAAGACCCACCACTGCCACCTTACACAGTCGAAGAGGATCTCAATTACTACAACACCATGGTCTAAGGGGGAATGGTGTATGAACCCAAAGGCCTTCCAGCCATGGTACCAGATGCGGTAACGAGCGGATCCTAAATACTGCCAGATCCATCGAAAGGTGGGTCACCCAACGAAAACCTATTTCACGCTAAGGAAAATCATCAGTAAGCATATAAAGACGGAGACTATACAGATCCCCTAGGATAATGTAAACGTAAATCCCCTCCCACCACATGGGGAAAATCTGGTGGTTTCGTATGATGAGGAGGCTGAACAAGAAGCAAGAGAACATGAGATTCAATGAAAACTTTTTGAGGATACATTAGAGGACTGTACCAAGGGGATGGCCAACATGGTGATAGCTTATGATAAAGCTAGTGTAAGGGATGCGTAAGATGTGTACAACTTGGAAGGAGAAGAGATAGAACCATGGTTGGAGTATTAGGTCATTTCGCAGTCACCCAAGTTCTCATGGTTCTTAGACCAAGTGGGAATTCCAGAGGAGAGCCGATTAGAGATAACATAAGCAATTATAGACATTGCATGGAAGAACGTAGTACCACCGCTGAAGTAGAGGGGGTCACAACCAGGTTGGTGAGAAATTTTTTGTCTAAAGTAACCTTTAGCGACGCTGACAGGGCTATGAGATTCCCATATAATATTCCCCTGTACGTAATGGCTAGTATTAACGGGGTGAGCATCAATAAAGATCATTCCTATCAGTTTGTTCCAGACAACCAACATTCAGGAGGAAAGATTGATACTAATGCCTTTGGTAATTTGTGGCTATGATAGTCAATCGTCCAAGTCAATTGAATATGTGAACGTGGGGATTGTGATGGGGAACCCCACTTCGCACATCAAATTCCATATGATTGAGAGTGATAATCCTACCACCTTCTGGTAGAGAGGGTTTGGAAGCACAACCATAGTTTAGTCCTTTCAAAATATCACTAATATGAGAAGGCAAATGTGAAGGGGATTTAAAGCATTATACGTGCGACAAAGAATCCTTTCTCCATCAAAGGAGATGACTTGGTTGATGAAACTTTCTACACGAAGCTGGAAGAAAATTATAGGGTGTTAACAAGAAGGATAGAAGGAGCAAGGATTCCCTCCATCAGAGAAAGGATGGGACCCATGAATATCCAAAGTGGTAAAGGGGTAAGAGAGAAGGAAGTGGTCGGGGGAACGCACCTTGCTGGGGCCCAAAATGGATCCGATGGAACATGAGGCTTAGCGGCGGAGTGTGCTGGGAAGGTTTTTGGGAAGCAGACGGTCGGAAGCTTAGAGGTAAAGGAAGAGGAAGGCAGTTGTTATGGCAAGCAGGCAATGCAAGAATAAAATCACAGAGAATGGAATATTGATTCACCTACTCTGAGGGTGTGAGTCGGTAGTCGAAGGAGATGGTCTAGGAGCTGGTGAAGAGGCTAACTCGGTGTATGAATATTTCTTAATAGACCTGAAATGAAGAGAACTCGCAAGAAAACTAGGGGAAACCCTCTTCAGAAGGACGTTGAGTGGAGGAGCTTTGGAGAGAGAGAAAATCGCAAGAACTCAGCGTGCGCGGGAAAGAAATGAGGAAGAAGAAAGAGAAAGGAAGGGTTTAAACCCTTAAATACTTGGGCACACTTCCCAAGGCCCATTATTGCCTTGGGAAACCCAAGGGACAACTGACAGCACACGCCAGCTAAGTTTGCACGCTCTGGATTGAGACAGGTGTCATGCAGATATTAGCCTTGGGACGAATAAGCCTCGGAGGTGAAGCAATCCCCTAGCCACTTGCTCTCGCATACGACTAAGGGCTGGGGGGTGATTGATATGCCCAAGTGTAACCTCGGCCCAGGGACACCTACCTCGGCCGAGATGATGGTCGAGACATTGATCGACCCTATGTAGGCCATGGGCTCACGATATCATCCCTTGGCCAGACCAACCTCAGCCCAGGCCGACACTACCATATACACTTCAATGGACACTACGCACATCGTAGGCATCAACAGCATCCTCATGTACCTGGGTATCGCAACCTCGGCCAATAATAGGCCGAGGTGACAAGGAGCCCTGATCACCTTCAACATGGAACCAGTCCTACCTCGGCTTGGGCCGAGGTGACGAGAAGCATTAGTAATCATCGGCATGCTATATGTCCAACCTCGGCACGGGCCGAACCTCTCATATGTCTCGGCTGAGAACAGGCCGAGACTCCTTATGACACATCTCGGATTGAACGGACATCAAGCCTTTACAACTCGGCCTCTTCCAAGCCGAGGTCATTCACCAATATGACTGCCGAGCATCTGTTGACATTTGGATAAGGACACCTGGGCACAAATCAGTTGTAACAAGATTATTCTCCACACATGGGGAGAATATTTCATCATCATTCCTTACATGTGACAGTGACAGATGGCACTCCCACATTGGTGAGGATATCACACTCATGCTCATTGCATGCATGGGGGGTACACTACACCCCCTTGGTACTATATATAGGGGTCATCCCCTACCTTGCAAAGGGATCCCAGTTAGTAAACCCTAGCTGAAACTCTGTCTAAATATACAGTAGAGAGATAAAGCTTGAGAGAATTGTATCCATGGCCATTAGTGCCTTCATTCAGTGATATTACTCACACACTCACAGTGGACGTAGGCCAGATTGGCTGAATCACTTAAATTCCGGTGTTGATTCCTCATATCCTCACCTCCTTCTCTTATCTCTTTATATAGCCATGCTGCCATTGTTATTCATATATTGAGCTTGGAAACACCTTACCTGGTGGTGCTGTTTCTTAGCATCATCAAGACCAATAGGGGCAATGTATGGTTATTGATAACTCTAACATACAAGAGTTTGTAGATGAAGTGGGATGAGAGCAAAGTATATGACAGATCAGCCGAAGCCACAAGTCCAAAAACTAGAGCAGTTGGACTTAAATGATAAAGGAGAAGACCAAAGGCCCATATTCATTTTGAAGGATCTGAGCAAGGAGAAATGAGGGGCCTTGGTTGAGGTGATTTAGGAATATACGAATTTGCATGGAAATACAATGAGATGGAGGGCCTAGATGAAGAAGTGAGCTACCACAAGCTCAAGGTTATGCCTTTAGCCATACTAATGAAGCAAGGCACAAGAACTTACAAATCGAAGTTGGATTTAAAGATCAAAGAGGAGGTGGAACTGTTGCTAACGACAGGGTTCATTAAACCGATACAACATCTAGTCTCACTGTCATGCATCATCCCAGTGGGAAAAATGAACAAGAATCAGATACAGATTTATGTCAACTTTATATATTTGAACAAAGCATGACTAAAAAATGGGTTCCCTCTACCCTCCATTCATAGTTTGATTGATGTAATGATGGGTCATGAGATGTATAGCTTTATGGATGACTATGTGGGATACAACCAGATCAATATGGATCCAGTAGACACGGAAAAGACGGCGTTCAGGAGCCCATTGGGCAACTTCATGTACAAAGTGAATCCCTTTGGGTTAAAGAATACCGGGGCCACGTATCAGAGGACGATGATGGCCATTTTCCATATTTCTTTCATAATTGTTTGGAATTCTATGTGGATGATTTGTTCATCAACTAG
Source organism: Sambucus nigra (assembly GCA_949130495.1). Lineage (NCBI taxonomy): Eukaryota > Viridiplantae > Streptophyta > Magnoliopsida > Dipsacales > Adoxaceae > Sambucus > Sambucus nigra. The sequence continues at coordinate 469,683,570 of OX422213.1, read as the reverse complement.
AAGAAGGAAAAGTCCCATCTAGATTACTTAAGGAGGTTGTTTATTCACTACACAAAATACAAATCAAAGATGAACCCATTAAAGTACGCTTTCGAGGTCATAAGTGGGAAGCTCCTGGGTTTCATGGTGGATAGACAGGGATTATAGATGGACCTGGAAAAGTAGCGATCAATCCTAGAAATGCCATGTCCAAGAAAGATAAAGGAGCTCAAGACTTTCCTTGATAAAGTCTCCTACCTTAGGATATATATACTAGGACTAGACAAATCACTCACCTACTGATGGAGATGCTGTGAAAGGGCACAAAATTCAAATGGGGGGGAATCTCAACAGGAGTTTTTGACCAAGTTAAAAAATCTGCTCACTTCTCCGCGAACGATGATTCCTCCAAGAGCAGGGATATCATTGCAACCATACCTCACGTCTACCACTAGGTCCATCAGAGCTCTCTTGGTGCAGGAAGTCGATGGGAAATAAAGTCCAGCCTACTACCTGAGCAGGATCATACATGGACCAAAGGTAAGATACAATAGTGTAGAAAGACATTATTTAGCCTTAGTTTTTATAGCACAAAAACTCTGACATTATATGCTATCTTTCACAATTCAGATCGTGACAAATGTGACCCAATTAAGTTTTTATTGGCAAGAAATATTTTGATTGGAATAGCAGCTAGGTAGTTCCTCATTCTTTCAGAGTATGACTTCAAATGTGTGGTCCCTCGCACGATCAAGAGCCAAGAGTATACGGATTTATTAGCAATTTTTCCATCTGGGGTATTTGAGCCACCCCAAGAGAGCATTCCAGGAGATGATTTGCATGAAAATTTTATAGATGCCAACCTTGAAAAATGGACGATACAATTCGATGGTTCTTCGGTGAAAAAGAAAGGTGGGGTAGGGGTTATTTTCTCTAAAGGGAAGGAAGAATTTTTCCTTTCCTGCAAATTGGATTTCCCTTGCTCCAACAACGAAGAAAAATATGGAGAGTTGGTACTAGTATTGCTAGAGGGCCTTCGAAGGGGGATCTTTACACTATGAATCAAAGGAAATTTAAACTTGGTGGTCCAACAAGTGAATGGGGAATATGCGTTGAAGCACCTCAGTCTAGAGCCTTATAGAACGATCATCCAATGTCTAATCAATCAGTTCCATCAAGTCAAAATAAGAAGACATCCCAGAATAATGAATAGACATGTTGATGCCTATGCCACTGTTGCTCAGAAATTGTCTATGAAAATCGATATAACTATCGTGGTGATCCAACAAGGAACAACCCCATCGATTGTGCAATCAATCCTACCCATAAAAGGTGATTCGGATTGGAGGGGTGAGATCAGGAGGCAGTTGGAATCTGGGGAAGGTAATATGGAACTGAAGGAACTATCACAATACTTTGCCAATCATTGAAACAAGTGATTCATGGTTTGCTAGGAATTTTCCAACTTTGAGCCCGTGTCCACTTTGCTCATGTCGACCTTGGAACACCCCACTATTACCAAAAGCAAGGCCCAATAACTTCAACTTTCCTATCTGGGAGATGACACCTAGAGTACGACATTTTCTATCATGGCCCAGCACTTGATGCAGTGCATCTGTACTCAAATATGCCTTATGAGCATCACTCTAGTTGTTGTGCACCGCATTTTGCCTATCCTAAAACAGTATAAAAACACGCTATTAACTTTGAAAAATAATATTCATAAATTAATAAATTTATAATATAATTCCAATTATAACTTACCGAAGTCTCAGGGACGTGCGGATTAATAGTCTTGCCCTTATTTAACCTAACATTTACATATGAGTCGATCCTCTATCGCTTTCCCCCGAGTCACTTTAAGAAACATGCATTAATTGAATTAATAATAAAATTTTAATTTTACCATTAAACGAAATGTGAAAAAATGAAAGAAATTTACTTACCATTCTATGCTCTGCCTCCTCATAAGATGTCCTCTCGGTGTAGTGCACATCCACCTCTTTTGACTAGTTAGTCATCGTCGAGCTATGGGTGGACAACTGTCTCGTATATGCCTAAAAATCCACAAACCTCTGTAAGTTGTCCAACTTGATCAACTTCTTCTCTGGTATGGTTTCCCTACATCACAGCACGGACTCTTAGTCCTTCCAGAAATATCGAGCGCGCATGTTCTTCTTCCATGTCTTCAATTGGTTATGCACAATGACCAATAAATTGTCCCGCAATTTTGGGGGCAAGTAGGATAGTTGCGGTCCAACAAATATATAATATAACAAAGTTAATGAATTAACATTAAAAAAATTTATGGTAAAATATGATATGGAAGTAAAATATTTAATATAAATATTGAGATTTTAATACCTCTAGGGCCTTCCAAAAGGCCATTTTCAACTCGCTGGGCATGTTCCTCCAATTATCGTATCTGGGACCAATTATTGATTTCAACAGTTGTCCTCACCTCATCATTAGATCCGTATTATGTTTGATGACACTCCCATGCTTGCTGAACTTAATTTAATTTGTGTTTGATGATATCTTACCCCCTACTTTGTCCCGAGGTCCAATGGCCTAATGTCAACACATTCTACAAAAAAAGGCTTTGCTAGCATAATATACAACATAAATCAACTGAAAATACTCAATCTGGATACAAGAATTTAAATAACACAAAACTATTTCAACTCATTCCAGTTGTTTTTACATGTTAGTTTAGTGCCGTGTGACGTGATCGTGCTTCTATCTGGTCATTTTTGTCATTGAATTATGTTTTCAGCCCCTAACGCTGTATTTTCAAGCTTAAGCCTCGAATTTTTAAAATTTCTACCCAATTCTCTCCCCATGAAGTACACAACTACACTAGTAGTTTTTATTAGTTAGTTTAGTGCCATGTGACATGATAGTGCCTCTTAAGGTAGTTTTTTTTGTTAAATTACATCCCCCCCCCAAACGCCCTATTCTCAAGCTTAGGCCCTAATTTTTGAATTTTCTACCAAACTCTCACCCCGTGAAGTAAACGACTGCAGCGATTGTTTCTACAAGTTAGATTAGTGCCGTGTGACTTGATTGTGCCTCTTTTCGAGATGTTTTATTGTTAAATTATGTTTACACCCCTAACGCCCTATTTCAAACTTAAACCTTAGATTTTTTAAAATTCTACCAAATTCTCACCCCGTCTAGTACACGACTGTACAAGTTGTTTCTACAAGTTAGTTTAGTTCCATGTGACATGATTGTGCCTCTTTTCCGCTATTTTTTTTGTTAAATTATGTTTTTACCCCCTAACGTATTGTTTTCAAGCTCAAGCCTTGTTTTTTTGAATTTTCTACCAAATTTTCAACCTGCATAGTAACTAACTGCACCGGTTGTTTGTATGTTAGATTAGTTTCGTGCGATGTGATTGTGCCTCTTTTAGTATAATTTTTTTATTGTAAGGACATAATTTTATAAATGTCTGGGGTAGATTCTAGGAATTTTCTGTTTTCTCCTAGATCACAATTCATATGTCTGATACCGCTACATTCGACACGTTAACACGATCATCCTCGACGACCTTTATCCGAATTCAATGCATCCACTTTTTTCACGTGCATCATGCTACATGCAACGTGCTGCTCAGCTCATTCCCATTACTTCACTACTCTCTATCAGTAATATGTTTTGTTGGAGCTTTAAATATTTGCATAAATATTTGGGAAATGTTTTTGAAAATTATTTTTGAAGTTTGGTTTTATTTTTTATCAAAAGCATAATTTTTCTAAGTGTAGAATCGAATTGCCTCAATCGACGAGATCTCTCAAATGACTTTGAAAGTCGTTCGAGCGAGATAGGCATGTCGTGCGATATCGTTCGAACGACTTATGTCCTTCGTTCGAGCGACATGGCTATCTCGTTCAAATGAGCCGCCGCCTCGATTTTTGTATAAATATATGATCTCCTTCTACACGTTTTTCAAGTTTTTCTGTAATCTCAAAATTCTGCAAAAATAGCCCAGAATAAGACTTCACTTTTTAAGGTTTTCTAAATATTTTTGATTCATAAAACCATTCCCATTTATGTGTGTGAATCTTTAAACTTTCAAGAGGATCATTTACTCATCTGGAGTAATTTGTGAGGAACCCGCTCTCTTCTTCACTGCTGCCCTACTGGAAAGGGATAGTTCCAGTCGCTGACAACAGAGCCGACACCCGAGGGTATTTCTGTGTCATATATTTTCATTGTAATCCGTGTAAGCCGTACTCTTGCAAAATTATTGTGAAAATAAAAGCTTTTGCCCCTTTGGGGGATTTTTCCTTACATATGTGTTCTTGCATGTTTCATCATCGTATTTAATCACATATAGATGCATGTTTAGGACTTCAGTGGTAAAAAATGTGTTTAATTAAATAACTTCCTTATTTGAATGCAAGCGCACTCTTCTGAAATTGGTATCAGAGCCAGTTACGCAATTTTACCGTGTAATTTTCTGCAAAATTTTTCTAAGATATCAATTTTCTGAAAAATTGACTTTTGAAAACGAGTGTGTTCATAATGGAAATATTATATAATAAAATGCCAGTTTTTGACGGGACAAACTATGCATAGTGGAAAGACCGTATGAGATCTGCATTAAAAGCCATTGATGAACGTGCCTGGATTTTGGTTGAAAGAGGGTGGAAACCTCTGGGTCTGTCACACCTAATGAGTTCAAACGCATAATGACGTGCACCACGTCAAAAGAGGCATGGGATGTTTTACAACTCACCCATGAAGGAACTAATGCTGTGAAAGAGTCTAAATTGCAAAATTTGACAACTCAATTTGAAACCATCACCACGCATGAGACTGAATGTTTTGATGATTTTTATGCTAGGCTTTATGACATTGTTAATACTAGCTTTAATCTTGGTGAACATATTCCTAATGCTAGAGTTGTTAAAAATATTCTTCGTTGCCTAAGCGTTTTATCCCTAAAGTCACTGTGCTAAATTCTATGGGTAGTTTAAATATGCTAAAATTGGAAGAACTTGTAGGAGACTTGCAAACATATGAACTTGATATGTTCCCTAAAATTGCTAGGTCTAAAGATTAGGGAATTGCACTTAATGCCCAAGAGAGAAAGAGTGAGGGGTCGACAAGAAAGAAGGTAGAGTCATATAGAAAGAGAGAGAGACTAACACGTCAGATTCTGATTGTGATTTTGACTTAGATGATTTGGCTTTTTTTGTAAATAAATTCAAGAGGATTCTCAAATTTTAAAAAAATGGCAATTTTAAAAATAAAAAGAAATTTGAGTAGAATAAGATTGAAAAGAAAAATGAAAAAGATTTTAAAGATACTCCTAAGAAAGAAAGTGAGAGATGCTTTAAGTGCGACGGTAGGGGTCATAGAGCCTTTGAGTGTGCCACACGTCTGAACAGAGAGAAAGGGAAAGCTGTCCTTAATGCTACCCTTAGCGGCGACAGTGAGATCGAGTCGGTGGTTTCTGGAGACGAGTCACCGCATGATTGTAACTTCACCGCATTCATGGCTAGTCATGTGAGCACTTCTAGTTCTCCTCACGACGATGAGGATGATGCATCACAAGGACACCTCGACAGTGAGATTGATGTGAGTGAGGGGGAGGATGACACAAGTGAGAGCGAGAGTGATATTTAACGCGCCTACGCTGAGTTATATTCTGAGTCCTTTTAAGACTAAAAATCATAACAAAGCGTTTGTTCTTAAGATCACCGATTTAGATGAAGATTTAAGAAAAACGAGAGAGAGAGAGTCCTCCACCTAAACTACCTTGAGAGAGAGAGAGTCTGCCTGTGTTGAGAAAGAGAGTCAATTTAGAGAGAGAGAGAGTTGTTTTGAGAAAGAGAGAGGGGACTTGACTAAACAAGTGACTAGTCTTACGAGTGAGCTTCATTCCTCCATGGAGACTCGAAAGAAACTTGAATCCCTTGTTTCCCAGATTACTCATGATCTTGAGAAAGCACGAGAAGTCAAGGTACAAATCGAGGACAGATCTAGCAAGATCGGAGAGATTCTCCTCGGCCCCGCTTTAGGTTTTGGTGATAGGCAGGGAATTGGTTATGATGGTGCCTCCACGTCCCAAATTGCACCTGGACCAGTCCCTGAGTTTACTACGACTCCTTATGGCCATCGTCAAAAACCTCGAAGGAGAGTTCGACCAAGAAAAGCAAACCAAGGTCCGCCTTTGACTGTGTTCTTTTGTACTTATTGCAAAAGAAAAGGCCACCTCAGGGAGTTTTTCTATAGCATGGGTTGGACACGACGTATTACTGCTCCACCTCAGCATACTGATGATTTTACCAGTCTGAGAGAGCGAGTTGATTTCTTAGCTGCCGCATCTCAGAGTTTGATGGAGGAATTCCGACGGATATCTTTGCCGTCAGTGAATGCTTCTCACATTCCAGCTAAAACCAACAACAAGAAAGGCAAACAAAAGGTCACCACTTCTTGGGTACCTAAGAAAGATAAAAAGTCCTTTGTTGTTCATGTCGCTCTCAAAGCACATAATACTTCACAGTGGTATTTTGATAGTGGGTGCTCTAGACATATGACAGGTGATGCCACATTTTTTACATCTCTTGAGGATTATTAGGATGGCAGAGTCCCCTTTGGAGATGGGAGCAAGTCTAGCATTATAGGACGTGGTACTGTCGAGTTACCTGGGTTTCCTAAGCTAGAAAATGTTTTGTACGTCAAAGGTTTGAAAGAAAACCTTCTCAGCATTAGCCAGCTGTGCGACGCTGACTTTGCCGTAAAGTTTGACCGAGACGCTTGTAAGGTCTATAATCAAGCCAGTAAACTTTTAGTGCAAGGGGTGAGGACAAAGGATAATTTCTATGGGACTGAGCCCACATCCTCACTTATCTGTACCAGCGCCACGATCACTCCTATGGATCTGTGGCACCAACGTCTAGGTCACGTAAATATTAGAGATATAACTCGCTTAGCTAAAAAGGACCTCGTACGTGGCTTACAGTCTCTTGGAAGGACAACTTCGACGGTTTGTGGACCCTGTTAGTTGGGAAAACAAATTCGTAGTCCCCATAGGAAGTTGCATTCCATTACCACCTATCGTGTTCTTGAGCTTATACACATGGATCTTATGGATCCCACTCATACCGAGAGTCTGGGTGGTAAGAGGTATATGCTCGTGATGGTGGATGATTTCTCTAGATACTCCATCGTAGGTTTTTTGAGAGAGAAATCCGATGTTGTAGAGTTTTTAATGACCAAGTTCCGTGTCCTGCAAAATCAACACGGAGTCACTATTAACAGGATACGTAGTGACAACGATACTGAATTTAAGGAAGCAAAGGTAGATTCTTATTATGATAGCCTTGGGATCAAACATGAGTTTTCTGCTGTGAAGACTCCTCAGCAAAATGGGATTGTTGAGAGAAAGAATAGAACGATCCAGGAGATGGCTAAATCTATGCTTCTAGGTCGTAAAGTTTCTAGGAGATTTTAGGCATAGGCAGTGTCTACTGCATGCCACACGGTGAATAGGGTTTATCTGCGTCCACACACACTTCAGACTCCTTATGAGTTGTGGACTGGAAAGAAGCCCAACCTTGCATATTTTCGTGTTTTTGGGAGTAAATGCTACATCCTACAGGATAGAGAGCAATTAGGAAAGTTTGACTCCCGAAGCGATGAGGGAATACTGCTGGGATATTCATCGAATAATAGAGCGTACCGGGTTTTCAACCTGAAGAGCTCTAAGTTTATGGAGTCAATAAACATCACCGTGCAAGATGACGAACCTTCGGCATTTATTAACTCTAAACTTCAGTGTGAGGTTGAGGATACTTCTAGCAGTGATTTACTTGTACCTCACCCACACTCTGTGGACCCTACTCCTGTGTTAGGGGACACACTCACTTGGGTACGCAGGAGTCATGACCCTTCTGCCATTGTTGGTGATCCCACTCTAGGGGTCAAGACTCGTGCTCAGCTAGAGAACGTTGTCAGCCATTTTTGCTACACATCCAAAGTCGAGCCCAAGAATCATAAAGAAGCACTCAAGGATGAACACTGGATATCTGCTATGCAGGATGAGTTGCTTCAGTTTAAAAAGAATAATGTCAGGGAACTTGTCCCCCGACCTAGTGAGACAAATGTGATAGGTACCATATGGATTTTCAAGAATAAAATGGACAAAAATGGTACCATAATCCGAAACAAGGCTAGGTTGGTCGCTCAAGGCTACACATATATAGAAGGTGTAGACTTTGGGGAGACATTTGCTCCTATTACGAGGCTTGAGTCCATCCGTCTACTACTTTCCATCTCATGTCATATGCGCTTCAAGTTATATCAGATGGATGTCAAGAGTGACTTTCTGAATGATATTCTACAGGAGGAGGTTTACGTGGAACAACCAAAAGGGTTTGAAGACCCTCAGCACCCGGAGCACGTCTACTATCTGAGGAAAGCCTTGTATGGTTTGAAGCAAGCACCCCGTGCTTAGTACGAGAGGCTTACTTCCTATCTCTTAGCCCGTGGCTTCAAGAGAGGGGGAGTTAATAAGATGTTGTTCCTCAGGAGAGATGACGGTGCAATTTTGGTTTCCTAGGTCTATATGGACGACATAGTCTTTGGATCCATGTGCTCTCAACATGCTCATCACTTTGAAGAGGAGATGAAAAGTGAGTTTGAGATGAGCATTGTTGGTGATCTTACTTTCTTCCTTAGTCTCCAGGTTCGTCAGCTAGAGGATGTGATGTTCATCTCACAATCCAAGTATGCTAGAGACCTAGTGAAGAAATTTGGTTTAGACTCCGCTAAGCATGCACATACACCTATGAGTACCACTACCAAGCTTAGTAAGGACACTTCAGGCAAGGACGTAGAGCAAACCTTATATCGGAGTATAATAGGTAGTCTTCTCTACTTAACTGCCAGTCGTCCCGACATAGCCTTTAGTGTTGGAGTCTGTGCGCGATATTAGGCATCCCCAAAAGAGTCACATTTACTTGCTCTAAAACGTATTATTAAATACGTGAGTGGGACTCTCTCATACGGAATTTAGTATTCCTTTGATACCGATGATCGTCTATCTGCCTATTCAGATGCCGATTGGGCCGGGGATGTAAATGGTTGTAGGAGCACTTCTGGTGGGTGTTTCTATTTTGGTTCTGCTCTTGTCTCCTGGCTGAGCAAGAAGCAAAATTTCATCTCTTTGGCCACTATAGAGGCTGAGTACATAGATGCCGGGAGTTATTGCACGCAACTCTTGTGGATGAAGCAGATGCTGGAGGATTATGGGATTTCACAGGACACCACGACCATTTCCTGTGATAACACGAGCGCGATACACATATCCCTCAATCCAATCCAACATTCATGCCCAAAGCACATCAGGATACGTGAGCATTTTATACGATAGTTAGTTGAGGAGAAAGTCGTATCCCTGAATTTTGTTCCCACCGGCCGTCAGTTAGCCGATATTTTCACGAAACCTTTTGATGCCCTTAGATTTGAGAGTCTTAGGAAGTCTTTAGGGATTTGCACAGTTGACTGAGGGGTTGGTCTATGTCTAGGATAGGATGCATTTTCATGTTCATATTATATGCTTCCTATTGCTAGTTTTTTTTTTATATGTATTATTCCTTTGTTGTACAACTATTTAGTTATTCTTTTGAAAAATCCAAAAAGATTTTTTTTATAAAATTTTTAGAAAAGCCCAAAAATATTTTTGTATTTTTTATGCACCTTTTATGGATGAACATTTAAGATAGCCAAGTCACAATTTCATTCCATTTATTCCTGTGACTGTTTAATAGAGATTTGAGATGCTACATCATTTCATCCATGTGCTTTACACTGCTTGGAGTCTTTGAGATGTGATTTGTGATATCTTTTCTACATGTTTGACTCCTATCTCCTTTATTGCACACATGCACGGCTTTATTTGATTATTGTACTTGTCTATCACATGTTAGCTTGAGTGTTTCCATCTCAATTCTGTCTATACAACTAACAATATGCGATAAAACTTGACAAGATTGGAATGCATGTAAAAACCATTTTTGTGAGACTGAGTGTTTGTTTAAGAATGGGGAGGGGCTGCGAAAGGTAATTATCTATTCTTTTCGCAAATGCTAGCATTCAAAAGGACCTAAAAAATGGAGGAATTTTATTATTCGAGGTCCAAAGAGGTTAAAAGAGCACCGAAAAAATGTAAAGGCAATAAAAAGCAATTCATGCCAATTATGGGCCATTAGGTTTCACCATCAATTCTCCAACGTTTGAGAATTTAGAAAGCCTCTATTCAAAATAAAATTTTGAGGGAGTTTGGTTGGAGAATATAAACGGGTTTGCACTTCCTTGAAAGTCCTGAAAAAGCATGAAATAGTTTTGGACGTTATTGGTGTGGAAATCACTTTGAGCTTTGATTTGTTGATTTAATTGAGTCAATGTCTCATATTATCACCTTTTTACACCAAAGGAAGACTTTGAGTTCATTCGTTAGGAGTATTCGATATTCATCGTGCACATATGTCATGTTTGTATGCATTGATTTTCCTATCGAATTTGATCACACCCCTTCATTTTCTCTATCATTGACTTGGTTGTTTTTGTGCTCTTTCATGGTGTGATTCTTTGTCGTATACTATGTGTGAAAATTTTTGAAAAATACAAAAATAGCAGTTTATTCCCGTCTGTCATTCTCCATGTGCATTCATTTCTACTTCTCATATCTGTCTATTTGGGGACATCATAAAAAGGGGGAGAAGAATTATGGGGGAGAATTGTTTTGGTGTTTTTTGATTTATGAATGATTTGCTTAAGCTTAACTGATCATCAATTTTTTCATATCATTATATTTCAATCTGTTGCTTGTCATGAGTATTTATTTTATCTCATGTGTGTAGGTACATCATTGCTCATTATTTGATTACACACCCTGATGAGAAAAGCTTTGGAAGGTACAAGAGAGCTGAAGATTTGGAAGACATGTCATTTAGTATTCTCAGTTTGAGGGTTTAATGGGGATATTATCTTGTATGTCATTTGATTGCATAATTTGGATTTTTTTTATGTATGTACCGGCATAGACATAGGAGGAGATTTGTATGGACATAATTTTACAAATGTCCGGGGTAGATTCTAGGAATTTTCCGTTTTCTCCTAGATCACAGTTCATATGTCTGATACCGCTACATTCGGCACGTCAACGCGATCATCCTCAACGGCCTTTATCCGAATTCAATGCATCCACTTTCTTCACGTGCATCATGCTACATGCAATGTGCTACTCAGCTCATTCCCACTCCTCCACTACGCTCTATCAGTAATATGTTTTGTTGGAGCTTTAAATATTTGCATAAATATTTGGGAAATATTTTTGAAAATTATTTTTGAAGTCTGGTTTTATTTTTTATCAAAAGAAGATTTTTTCTAAGTGTAGAAGTGAATTGCCTCGATCAACGAGATCGCTCAAACGACTTTGAAAGTCGTTCGCGCGAGATAGGCATGTCGCGCGATATGGTTCGAACGGCTTCTGTCCTTCGTTCGAGCGACATGGTTATCTCGCTCGAACGAGCCGCCGCCTCGATTTTTGTATAAATATCTGATCTTCTTCTACACGTTTTTAAGTCTTTTGTGCAATCTCAAAATTCAGTGAAAATAACCCAGAATAAGACTTCACTTTTTAAGGTTTTCTAAACCTTTTTGATTCACAAAACCATTCCCATATATGTGTGTGAATCTTTAAACCTTCAAGAGGATCATTTACTCATCTGGAGTAATTTGTGAGGAAGCCGCTCTCTTCTTCACTGCTTCCCTACTGGAAAGGGATAGTTCCAGCCACCGACAACAGAACTGACACCCGAGGGTATTTCAGTGTTATGTATATTTATTGTAATCCGTGTAAGCCGTACTCTTACAAAATTATTGTGAAAATAAAAGCTTTTGCCCCTTTGGGGGATTTTTCCTCATATATGTGTTCTTGCATGTTTCATCATCGTATTTAATAACATATAGATGCATGTTTAGGACTTGAGTGGTAAAAATTGTGTTTAATTAAATAACTTCCTTATTTGAACGCAAGCGTACTCATCTCAGTTATTAAATTATGTTTTCACCCCTGACACCCTATATTTAAGCTTAAGCCTTGGTTTTGTGAAAATTTAATATAACGTCCCACATTATACTAAACAAACAAGAAGTTCGAGTTTATAATGCACATTACATTTAACAAACTACATAACAGAAATAACAAATTAGCATCCTCATCATCCACCCATCTAAAATTACAAAACTAGATCGAGATTACATTTTACATATTAACATCCGCTTCAATAAAGTTTTTGTCTTTGGAACTCGTCCTGAAATACAAAAGATCCGTATATGGAATGCCTTTGTTTTTTAATGAAGTATTTTTCCCATACAACTTTGAGGAGAACACATAACCATTCAACAGATACTTATCAAACTCATGTTCCATGAAATTAGGTCCATTAGAGAGACGACAATCCTTGACATGAAATCACCCATATTCAACCATTGAAATTGTAGATTGCATATATTAATTATACAAATTTTAAATCTTGAAACTATTTATCATTTAATAATGGACATTTGATGTAATAATTACCTCACATGACACCTAAAATCCTTCAATGCCTAAATGTGAAACCGTCTTTCAATTTTTAGTGTGTCCGGACGCATTATATTTTCTACATTGAATTGAAAAATTTATTAAAAAAGTGATCAAGTATAGTAGATAATAAACGAAGTAAAATTACAACACTAATTTACTCTCTCCCTCGTCGACATCTTCATGGGTTTAAAACATATAACAGGCTACTTGCTCATATTGTAAACTTATTAGTTTGTCTATTTTGCCAATGAATTGACCACCGTCATAGGCGAACTCATCTCCATCATGTACAATGTTAGAATTGGAAATATATTCCTTAGTGAACACGAACACCTCGACATTAATGTATTATTTCGTAATGGATCCTTTAATGTGCCTCGTATTCATAAGATACTCTTGGAAAACTTTCATCAACCTATATATTAAAGTTATTTAAACTCAGAAATCCATATATTATATTAATTATATTATATTATAATATAATCAGCTTCTATTATCAAGTATACCTTCCAAATAGGTGCATCCATCGATACTAATGTCAAAGAATGTCAGGGGGAGGTACTTGTCCAATACACAAGTTACTTTAGCTAGAGTTGTTTTAGCAGCCATAATGTTCTTTCGGTTGACTACTTTGTGCACAAAAGTGTGAAACAAAGGCTAATTTTCATAATGGTCCTCTGAAAATCCTTATGGTTAAAGAAACATTGCTGAAACATAAAGGGACCAGTTTCATGATCACATGCCAATCATAATACTTGCACTTTTGTAGATCATGTATGACATAGATCACAATTTTCTACAAATTTGATGAAAATAGTGGGAAATTTTAAATTATGGAGTGTGTTTAATGTAACACTTGTGAAATTTTAAAAATAAAAACACTTAAAATGTGTGCCAAATTTAACCTTTTCAAATGAACACCATTTATAATAAATGATTTAATTTGCGAAAGCATAAACTTACATTTGTAAATAAATAACTAGTTTGCAATTGTGATAAAATACGAAGATTATTTCATAAATAATCAAAATCCCTTATTTACAAACTTGGAGCAAAAATAAATTATACAACTATATCCTTTTTACAATAAATAAAATAAATACAACTTTTGACTTTTAATAAAAATACAGTATACATATATTCTACAACGTCCCATGCATATAAAATAATCCAAATATCTTTAATGAATCAAACACGTGTGTAATCCTTAAATACAAATATACAACTATAGGGGGGGGGGGGTGAGCATGAAACTCTATAACTCGTATGAATGCTCCAAGTAAACTAAACTTAATTGGGAATTTACATATATAAAATGTGTGCAATACGACGCTCATTCAAAAATACCAATACATAATATCAACCCTAGAAATCTCATGATGTCTCTAAACAATATCGAACCCATATATGAAATTCCCACCTTACTTCTCGCGAGTTTGTGTGGACTCTTATTATACTTTCCTATCAATTATAACCTGAACAATCCATGGGCTAAAAGTGAGAAACACACTTACAAAGGCACGATAGGAAAATCATCCCCATCTCCCTAACATAACAATCTTGTCATAATAGCCAAACTCGACATAACTGATAAACCGAACCAATGGCCTAGTTCACCCGATAAGTAAAAAAACCATATCCCAAAAGCACACCCCATATCGTGAGTTCTTTGGCTAAGCGATGCCTGTACATCCTATAATAATTTTAAAAATTAAAAATAGTCATTCTTCCAACAAGCAACATATCAATCTATTTTGACAATTTGAGTATGAATTGTCTACCTAAATTATAATCCCAGACATGCTCATAAATCATTATATTTACGTTAACACCACTACACGACATGAAAAAAATCTTAAAGTATGTGTGCAACCAAATAAATATTCATACTCAAATTTATCTACTCAACTCAACTCAACTCAACAAAAACTTTTTTCAATCAGTTAGGATCGGCTACATGAATCCTATGTTTTCATTCCATTCTTTTAGTGAAATATATTCGATTAAACCACATGATATCATTACCTTTTTTAAATATCTCACCAAGTCAATATTTGCCTACCTTTACCCATTGTGTTACCATAACTACTAATTAAATCACTCTTCCTTACGGGGGCATCCAACGGTCTACACTTGACGTGTCCAAACAATGTAAGTCAATTTTCTCTCAGTTTATCTTTTATGGGAGATACTTTTACAGTTTCACGAATTTTTTCATTTCTAATTTTATCCTTTCGAGTTTTACCACAAATCTATCTTAGTATCCGCATCTCTGCCACACTCATTTTTTGCACAATTTATTTTTACATTGTCCAACACTCTGTCCCATATAACATGGCGGGTCTAATGGTCATCCAATGAAATTTCTCTTTTAACTTTAAAGGTATATGCCTATCACACAATTCACTAGTAGATCTTCCCCACTTAACCCATCAAGCTTCAATCCTACGAGTAACATCATAAATAATATCTCTATCTTTTTGGATAATCAAGATCGAATAAGAAAAATGATAATTTTTAGATATTTCTTGACCCTTCCACTTCACCACATCCCCGTTTTCCTCCTATTACTATTAAAATTTCACTCCAAATATTTTATTTTATTCCTGCTTATTTGAAATCCTCTTGTTTCTAGAGTTTCTCTTCACAATTCAAATCTATCACTAATCCCTGTCTTATTCGCATCCACTAATATAATATCATCTACAAATAGCATACACTATGGCATCTCATCTTTTATTTTTCCAGTAAACTCAAGTTTCTAAGAGTTATGGCCTTATCATACAAATACTTGATCATATTAATATATCTACGAGTAACTCATTTTTTATATAGAACCCACCATATTATATATCTTATTATCCTATCATACGCCTTCTCCAAATCTATAAAAACCATATGAAGCTCCTTATTTTTCTTATTGTACCTCCCAATTAATCTCCTTAATAAATAAATTATTTCCGTTGTTTAGTTACAAGGCATAAATCCAAATTTGTTCTCAGATCCCGTTGTTTTCAATATCAATTTAACTTAATACCACAAAAATTTGACTCATTAACTTATTGTATGACTCGTTAACCCTCTCCAAAGTGTTATTGTATGACTCATTAATTTAATACCACAAAAATTTGAACAACTTTGTATGTCTGCTTTATTTTTACAAATAGGTACTAAAACACTCTTTGTTCGTTCATCGAGCATCCTATTAGTCATTATAATTCTGTTAAATAATTTTATAAACCAATACACTCCTTCCTTCGCTAAGCACTTCCAAAACTCAATACGGATATGATTTGGTCCTAAAGATCTCCCAAGTTTCATCTTTTTAAAATAAATCCTAACCTCTACAGTTATAATTATGCGAAAAAATATATTTTTCTCAAGTCTCCCTAGGTTCCTCTATATCTAATCTACTCCATTATCTCCATTCAATAACCTCTCGAAGTAGTTTTCCCATCTTTCCATAATCGCATTACCTTTTACTAGTTCAAACCATCCTTTTTAATATACTTAACATTATTAAAATCTTTTATTTTATTTTTCCTAATTTTAGCAAGGTCATACATATTTTCCCCCTTCTTATGATCCTAATTTCTTATAAAGATCATCATACGCTTTTAACTTGGCATTTCTTATAATTTCTTAACTTCCTTTTTAGTCTATTTATATTTCTCAAAATTTTCTTCATTTCTAGTTGTTTGTCATATTTTAAAGAACTCACTTTTTATTTTTACTATATTTTGTACTCTTCATTCAACCAACAAGTTTTTTTAGATTGTGACCCCCTATCTTTTGATTCTCAAAGAATTTCTTTCGATATTCTCCTAATGCACGTGGCCGACTTATACCACATTATGTTAGTCGCATTTTTGGTATTCCATGATGCTTCATTTAATATTTTATCTTCAATAGTTTTAATTTCTCCACTTTTAAGTTTCACCACCTACTTCGTGGATTAATATTCTCTTTTCTCACTCGTGATTGATTTTTAATATTTATATCCATTACCGTTATCCTATTTTGTGAGGTTAAGCTCTCTCCCGATTTAATCTTCTAGTCTTTATATATTAATCGACATACTTTCCTAGTAGTGAAAAGTCTATTTGGCTCTATTGAGTTCCACTTTTATAAGTTATTAAGTATTCAAGCCTCTTTTTAAAATATGTATTTACTAGTACAAAATCACAAGATATCAAAAAATCTAAGATAGACTGTCCATCGCCATTCTTATCTCGAAAATCATTCCCTCCATGCATGCTCTCATATCTTGCATGATCTTATCCTACATGGCCATTAATTTTTTCTCCTAAATATATTTTCTCACCTATGGGTAATTCTTGAATTAGTTATCCATTTGTTCCCAAAATTGTACTTTAGTATGTTCATCTAATCCTACTTGGGCTGCATAAGCATTAATGATATTAATTATATTTTCACTTAATACAAGTTTTACAAGTGCAAGTATATCACATTTCCTAATAACGGTTACGATATCATCGTTAAGGTTCTTATATACTATTATTCTGACTCCATTCCTATTTTTATGTTTTCTCTACACTATAATTTAAACCATTTATTTTCTATCTATCTAGCTTTCTCACCGACCCATTTATTTTCTTATAAACAAGATATGTTAAATTTTCTTCTTATCATGGTATCCACTAGCTTTATCCCTTTTCCTATCATAGTCCCTATGTTTTGAGTCGTTAACCTATGTTTACTATCCTGAACTAACTTCTTTACCTGCACCTACTTATTGCTATTTAAACCCGGACGCTGATGCAATGCCCCTTGCCTATTTTTCGAGACACCCAGTGGTAGGTGCGATACCCCTTGCCTATTATTCAGAAAAAAAGTCATTTTATTATTCATCTAAATTTATGTCCCAAGTTCTTCTTATTTTCTCTCATTTTCTCTCTCAATTCTTTAAAATTCATTCACTAAAAGGTGTTTAAATCACACAAACTCTAAAACACATTTATGTATAAGTAGATTGGTTTAAAATAATCCTAATCCATTTAAAAACATGATAATACTTGTCTCTCACTCTTCCTCCTTTAAATTTCTCATTTGAAATCCCCTCATAAATGCTCATTAAATGAGCCTTAACTCCCATATTGATTATTTAACAACTAATATTACTTATAGTTGAATTTTTATCAATTATAATCATAAAAAAGCACATAAAATAAATATAAAATCCCTTCACAAATCAACCTCCTCATCTCGCTCACTTAATATCCCTCAAACTGACAAATAAACTCAAATTAGCTAGCAAATTATCGCTATATTAATTATCCAACATCTAATATTCATTTAAACTTATTTTTATGCTGTTTTATTTTTAAAAAGGACTCTTAATATTTCTAAAATATATATGTATCATTACACTACCAAAACAAATAAAGAAAATGTGTAACCTTTCTAACATGTCACTTACTAGCTTCTTTAAAATCTAGTCAAATGAAAATTTAATAAATCACACATAATTTGTATTCAATTAAAATAAGTTCATATAAATAAATTTAAAACTTTATTCGTTTTAATCCTTATATTATTTAAATAATTTCACTAAAATTCATTAAATGCCACATAATTAGTTTCTAATTCCCAAGTAAAATTTGCAAATAATTATAAGAATAATGTTTAAATTAAATCACAAAAATATGGGGTATTACATCTAAAAAAAACTTTTCTTTCTTCGGTTGTCAAATTATATGCCTAGAGGACATTATATTTTTTCTGCTACTATCTTCTTTCAATCATAATTGTGGTGTAATCTTTAAAACTTTAGGAACACGTCATGACTTTTCTCCATCCTTCAAATGATGTCCACTTCCTCATGTGTTCACAAGTTGTTCACTGATTTTCTTTTTGGCATGCATGATATCTAATATATTGAACATGGGGTTAACCTTTCAATGTGGAAAGTCAAATAATATTGACCTCTTAGACCACGCCTTCCATTTTTTGTCTTCATTCCTTGCAAGTGGCCTTTTTATTATTGAATTTAGGATTCTTTATCGGCACATTATCTCGTTATTTGGAATCCCTCCTCTTATTTTTTGAACCTTAAAGGTTTCTTATTGGTAGCCTATGTCCAACCCCACCCGATAAAATATTTGAACTTTGATCATACCTAAGCATATAATCGTTAGGCAAGAATCTCCTATGATAATGATATATAGTTTTCAACCTATCCTTTAGATGTTAAGGTCTATGTTCCTCTCCACAATTGGGACACCCAAAGTAGCCGCGAACATTAATGCCTGATAAACACCCATAATCTAGGAAATAATCAATTGAACAAATCAGTATAGCTTTGAACGTGAACTCTTCCTATTTGTTGAGTCAAATGCTTTCATGTCCGCTACCCACAAGTCATTCAATTCTTCTATCAATGGTGCCAAAGTAGACATCAATATCATCACTTGGTGCCTTAGCCCATGTATCAACAAAGATATCACAAAAATAATTTGGTCCCATTCACTACTAAGAATTTAGATTTATGGTTACTAAGATCACTTACCATACACTTTAATTAGTAGTTAGATTACTAAAAGAATTGAAACCATATATTAATATTGCCAAATCAATATTACACTGTTCATAGGTCAAATATGGGTAGTTAAAATTTATTCCTTTACAAATGGTTGAGTAAATAGGATGACACATAAAATTATCCCTTACTTCTTCTCTAGCCTGCCAAGTTATTAGCCCCATTATCTATGGTATTGTGCAAAAACTCTTCAACTTAGGACTATTGGGGAAATATTTCAATACTTTTTGCAACACTTTAGAAAGTGAGCCTCTCTTACTATTAAAACCATGATCTGGGACATATCTTGGTTTATCGAACAATGATCATGATTTTCATACTCCTTTCGATATATTATGAAATCATACTTGCAAGGATTAGTTTATTTATACTTCATTCACAAATATTTCAAATTATTCTTCACACTCGAATAGTTATTTGGAAGCATATTCTGTTTGGGAAGTAAACCCTTCACCCAATTCAGAATTCCAGTCACGCTATTGTCAAAGAAACCAAAATGACTTTAAACTATGCAAACCAACCATAGAATGAGAAGTTATCTAATATTTTCTACAATTAGGGTACAATGGCTGGGTCAATTTGACTTTCAAATTTCATAGTCACTGTCAAGGTTTATTTCAATGCTA
This sequence comes from Sambucus nigra, assembly GCA_949130495.1. Lineage (NCBI taxonomy): Eukaryota > Viridiplantae > Streptophyta > Magnoliopsida > Dipsacales > Adoxaceae > Sambucus > Sambucus nigra. Next base: position 469,663,799 of record OX422213.1, on the reverse strand, counting down.
TAATGAGCACTAGAACCTCCACCGCAAGATTCATTATCTTTCTTATCATAATCCTCATTGTCTTACACCACATGACCTCCATAAGAATATTCTATTAATTTATCTAACAAATTATACCTTATGGTATACTTTTGTCCTTCCACCGTTATCTTACTTAATAGTTGTTCGGGACATTGTTTGGGGACAAAGGGATAATTCACACTCGGTAATAATCTTGCATACCCCATTTAAGAAAATGTAATTGAACTGTATTCCACTCAAACACTTTAAAATATCTACAACATGTGCAAGGACGTGTAAACTCTTCATCATTGAGATACCTCTCTGCGAATTTCAAAAATTTGTTAGCAAATCTATTGTACATATACTCTAGTATGTTTGTCTAACCCATCCACTATTTTTATAGAGGATACACCATAAGAGCTTGTAGGAATTATTACCTACCATGTGTAAACAAATGGGTAGTTAATCTGATACATGCGCAACCCAACAAGTGCAACCTAGTGACTCAGACATAAGTGTAACCTAATTAAAATCTAACTAATAACGTAATTAATGAAATTAATAATTATAATGAGGTTAAGTCCTAATAAGTATGGGTTAATCAAAATGTATTTCGTAAGGCCCATGAGACTATCATGTTGAAACCCTAATCCGCATATACATACCAAATTGGTTTTAGTTATACTTTATAACCTAAGAGAATCCAACTTTCACAATCTATATACATTTGAAGAACATTAAAAGTTACCGAAGAACATTCATTGTGTTCTTTTCTATTTTCACCCCAAATTCTAAAATACTTCACATTTTTAAATAAACCCAAAAATCATAAGTTTTAACCAAATTTATTACATTTACAACAAATAAACTTATTACATTAGATCCCAAAAATTATCAAAGTCAAATATTTACATTCTAATATAGATTGGTTTGAATGTTTGGACCAAGATTTTGCACAAATCATTTTCAAGAATATCAAAGACACACATGTATATTCCACTAGTTTGCAATAAACTTAAAAATATATAATGAATCCAAAACAAATATGTAAAGTCTAATATTCACATTCTAATGAAGAATGGTTTGAATGTTCAAACCTAGGTTTTCTCATAAATTGTTTCCTATAATTTCAAAACCACACATGTATATACAACTAGTTTGTAACAAACAAACATATTATAATGTAGCCCAAATAAATATATAAAGTCAAATACCCACATTCTAATTAATAATGGTTTAAATATTCAAACCTTATTTTTGCACGATATGATTTCAAAGAAAAAAAGGGAATACATATATATATAACTCGTTTATAACACATATATTTAAGAACTAAACAAACCTCTCACACACACACACACACACACACACACACACACACACACACACACATATATATATATACACCTTTTGAGTGAATGAAAATGGGGATTTTGACATGGGACGGAGAGAGAAGGAATATTTAGGGAGAGGAGGGAAAATGAAAATGTTGGCCAAAAAAGGGTTTTAAGAGGGATGTCTCAAAAAATTTCTCGCGTCCTTGTCATGATCCTTGACCGTGAAAGATCTTCTTGCGATCAAGGACCATGACATGGTCCTTGACTGTGATAAATAATGCCCGATAAGTGTGACATTTTCGTAATTCTAGTGTAGTACATAGAGCCTCTCATTTCGAATAAAACCCATGAAGGTATACCTACCTCTGAGCATCTGTCGGATCAAGACTAGTCCCGACTAATGATAGTTTGCTTACTAAAGTTCTCAAACCCACACATCAGAAGGACAATAATACAATTGTAGGCATATAGTGTAACGCCCCGACCCGGATTTAAGGGTTGATAAATGATCAAACTAATCCGTTTTTACATTAATTGTTAAGGGCAATGAAACATCCTAATTAATGCTTCTAATCATGTTTTATTATCATTTAACATTACTCTTGTTATCATGTGATTCCAATTTTTCATCAACTACGTGATAGGACCCAAGGGAAGTGCCCCTCAGGCCAACTAAATAGACCCCCTAATCGTAAATGTAAATAACTACTTACTTGTACAACGTTGTCAAAATATAGAACAACATACAACCTGTTGTAACAAAAGGAGGGATGTGATCCAAATGGTCAATGGAAACTTATATAAATGCAGTATAGAAACGAACGACAAAAAGAACACTCACGTGCTACAACTACATGCATGTGAACATATGTCCCTATGTATTAAATCATTTTACTTCAAAAATGTTATTTGATAACATTTGTTCTCCTTGTCTTTACAAAATAATCATTTTGTATTTTATATTTAACACTAGCATATTCTTCCCATTAACTCGCCCAATTAAACAATTTAAAATTGTTCAAAAAACCTTTCATTCACTTTTAAACGTTTATTTCTGAAAGTTAATTAACTCACCAGAGTTGCTTAATCCTTACTTAAGAGTTTCTTTCAACACATGCGCATATCGTGTTAAAGAATATTCATTAACATTTAAAGACTTGTATAACACATACACTTGTGTTGTTATGGGTATAACCTCATTAGATAGATTAATTATCCATTAAGTCACTTTGTTTAACCACTTCACTTCCCTTATGGACATTTGTCATTATTCTCTATTTACTTGTCCACATTCGTTAATCGAAACTTTAATCACTCACACAAGTGAGGTTGTTTTTATCTTACAACCCATTTCTTATCATGTTCCCAATTACACCATTATCTTTGGGATTTATCCAACAATCATGGACTTCGTGGCTTCTCACCACTGGTCTCCGCGGCCATATGCTACTTTAGTTACTTTGGGGCCCTTCACCACTTAGGACGTCATGTCCTACTTAATTATTTCTCCGACATCATTTGAATATTTCATTATCTTTTTAATGTGCTCAACATTATTCAAATGTACACATTATTCAACATTTACGGGCTAAAGCCAAAAGCCTAGACTTGACTATCCTTTTCTCCATTAACACTTGAAAAATTATTACCTTTTCCTATAAGTCCTTTATTCACCCACACATTAATTTTATCCCAAAAATCATTCATGCTTTAGGACTCAATTCGTTTTCACCCACACCAGTGTAAAAATATTCATCAAAATTTTTAATTCCTAAAAATGTTCCACTTTAAGTAAATTTATCAATTTACCCTTTTATTGCCAAAACTTGCAATTTAGTCCTTTAACAAGTGTAATTTCCCAAAAGGTACGTTAAATTTTCAATTTAACACTTAAACACATTTAACCATTAAAAATACATGTTTATTAGAACACTTTAATCAACTTTCACATTTGACACTTTACACACCTTTTAATATATAAATTCATACATTTTATATATTAAAACCTCATTTTTCACATATTTGATAAACAGACTTTATTGTTGAGTTTTTACATCTTTCACCCATTTACACAATAATCCATACTATTTTCTTATTATGTGTTTACACACTTTAATAAACCCATTCAAAGTTAAAGATTCATTTTTTTACATTTATCTTCACTATTCAAGTAGAAAATCAATTTTTATCTCATAAAATGGCTTAAATAAGCCTAATTGCATTTCTTCGCACAAAATCACATTATTTATCTTTACAACATCATTCTAACACATTTTATTTCATAAAATGCCTATGAATAGTGTTTTGGAATTTTTAACACCTTTAAAAGTAATTTGAAACCTTACTTTAAATGTCCCTTTTTATTCAAAACATTAAAAATGCAGTTAATAAGTGCATTAATGCAACATAATCATTATTCTACATATTTTATACCCAATATGTGTAAATGACTATTATGGAAATTATCTTCTTTCAAAATCCATTTCAAAACCTCTCTTTGAAATCCATTTTCACCCAAAATGGTGAAAATTCTACTAAGTGAACCATAGATGCAAAACAACCCATATCCTACATATATTTATTCTAATAGATGAAAATGAACAAGCTAGAAATATGCACACTTTAAACCTAAACCAAGGTTAGTATTTTCACCTCTAAAGTCTCCAAAATGGTGATATAGGAGGAGCAACCCCCACCTCCAAAGGTGATTTCAAGGGGTCATCAAAAGATCTTCCGAACCTTTCTCCATGGATGATCCTTTGAATATATCCTCCATCTCCACAAAATCCATCTTCGTCATCGATAATACCTTGTCAAACACCTATAAAATATACCAATAACATCATCTTACTCACAAAACATGTTGTGCTAGGGTTTCTATAATTGTTTAGGAGCTTGGGTGTGGCCTTTAATGGTGGATAATGATCATGGGAGTGGTAGAATATGTAGGAACAATCTGGGGTAGAAGTCTTTCCCCCATGAATATCTTACGAGCTCCAACTTAGAGAGATAGGGAGGCTACATATCATATGAGCTTTTACCCCTCTCCTTATACTTATATATAAAACCCACCCAAACCCTACATACCATAAGTATTACTCCACACCAATCCCCTTAATATGCCAAACTCAAAATTTCCAATGTCAGGGCTCTCTAGATGTGGACACATGTCCAAATCAAGGGCCATAATTTCGACAACACTTGAAATAATTTTTTCTACATTTTAGACCGAAAATTCACCTAAAATAGGTATAAATGATTTTTCTAGCAGACGTCAAAGGAGGGAAAGTTTATCGTAATAAAAGTTTAAGTCGATGTAGAGATTTTCATAATTTTTTAAGTACTTTTATTTTTTTGACAGAAAATAATTTTTATTTATTTTTTGAGTTTTGACCCCATGGTATTTTTATATGTATTTTTAGGTTCTCATATATATGGTCATTTTTTGTTTTTTCTTCGAGGTCTTCTACAAAAGTCACGCAATGTTATGCTTTACTGTGTCGCGTACCAACAATATTTATCCATTACGTTCATTTTCTTATGTTGCTTGTCCGTTCCTGAATTAATTATCATCGTCCTTCACTAATATGCTAATTAGAATCATTTGAATGCCAATGTTCATCCATGCATTCCATGAAATGTAGACATTTATTTTTATTTACATCGTGCAATGTGTCATTTTATGTACAGTTCCAACTCAAACACTTATGCGATTATTTCTCCGAATAAAATATTCAAAATGTTATTCAATACCTAATTTCTTGGGCGAGGTATTACATTCTTACCTCCTTAGGAAATTTCGTCCTCGAAATTCTGATCATCGACATATAACCCAAATACCTTCAACCACTTTTCAATTCTAAGGTGTCCTCAACGCTATGATCTAACACCCGAAGATTTCATTTTCATCAATAACCATTACTAACCCAATCACGATGAACTCGATGGTCTTATTGCTAATTCTCAAACATGCCCAACATGTCCATATAAAAAAACATCGAGATGATGGATACTTACCTTGTATCATACTATTGCCAATGAAATCGTTATCATGGATCGTTTCTACGTTAGGATTCGCAACCTACGTTTCCTCAAACAAACCTTGGATTATGCCTAGCCTAGGTTGATACGACCTCAACACTTCTAATCATACACATTAATGACTTTTAAGACAGTCACCTTATCATATAGGTCTACCCGACCGATATCTCCTAGGAGATCCTTATGCTAATCTAGAGTCATCCGACGTATGATAACATAAATATACACGAGCGATTATATCCTCAATATGATAACTCTTAATCGAGTGCAATATTAGCACCTAATGTTTCATCAAATCCTGATACTCATAATATTTAAAAGTCCTCATAACACACGACCAAGTTGTATGTAACAATACCGACTAACTAACGAAACATGTCAAACTAGAGGAATAAAGTAACATATGCAAATTACATGCGACAAACGCGAGACCATGCACACACACAAACTATTGTAGAACAAGTTTCTTCTGAAGAAGAGCATACTCATACACCGTGACGCATCAGCAACAAATGGCCTAGTCTGCATCACTACTGAGCTTATGCAGCGCTACACTCGAATCACAACTGAACAAGAACTTCCCATTACTAGGTTTAAGAATACACAAGGAATGCAGCAAATCAGGCGACTGCGATGCCGAAGGAAAAAAATCAAATTCTGAAAATGAATCGTTCCACATTAGGTACGAACCCACAACATACCCTTAAAGTCCATAACGCTTATCGATATCTACTAAAGTCTTAGACTTGCCAAATACCTAAGCTTGACTCATTAACCCCGAGGAGTCCTAACCATGAATCACCCATCCTCATTGGACGAACGAAAAACAAAACAAATTTCTTTAGGAAGCTGAAATGCTAGGCTTCCCTCCTTATGACCAATGATAATTGTTCCCTCATTAGTAAGCATAACTATCCTAAATCAAAGCGAAGTTACACCTCTTGGTACCTACCATTAGTCACCAACCTATCATACCTAGGCCTCCATAATTTTGGCATGTGGTAGATAATCTCTCTTTTTGAGATCACTCTTATCAAATCCAAGACAACGCTCACATAGTTTCAAACACTCAACTCACGGACCATTGCTATGACTCGTAGAAACGTCCTATATGATCCCAAATCATAACTATTTTAATGGAATGTCAAACTTTCAAGTGTTTTCCATGCCTAAGACCTAGTGATTTGCCTGATTAGTATCATACCAAACCATACAGGTAGCACGCGCAAGTGCTATATTAAATCCTATTTAAAAGGGTTAATACCAAGTTGTAACGCCCCAACTCATATTTAAAAGGGTTAATAAAGGATCAAACGGATCCGATTCGTGCATTAATTGGGAAGTTCAATGAAATATCCTAAATAATGCTTCTAATATAGTTTTATTACCATTAAATGTTACTCTTGTTAGAATGTGATTCCAATTTTTAATCAACTACATGATAGAAACAAAGGGAAGCGACCCTGAGGCCAAGTAAACATAACCACTAATCATAAATGCAAATAACTATTTACCTTTACAACGCTCTCAAAATACGAAACAACATACAACCTGCCACAACAAAAAGGAGGGGTGTGAGCCAAATGCTCAGTGGGAAGTAATACAAATACTGAATAGAAATGAACAGGGAAAAAACACTCATGCGCTACAACTATATGCATGTGAAAATGCATACATATATATATATACCTTTAAAACTACATGTCCCTATGTATTAAACCGTTTTACTTCAAAAACGTTAGTTAATACCGTTTGTTCTCCTTGTCTTTACAAAATAATAATTTTGTATTTTATGTTTAAAACTATCATATTCTTCCCATTAACTCGCCTAGTTAAACAATATAATTTTTTTGTAAAACCTTTCATTCACTTTCAAATGTTTATTACTTGACGTTAATTAACTCACACCAGCGTTGCTTAATATTCGCTTAAGACTTTCTTTCAACACGTGCATATTGTGTTAAAGAATATTCGTTAATATTGGAAGTCTTATATAACATGCACACTTGTGTTATTATGGGTTTAAACCTCATTAGGTAGCTTAATTATCCATTAAGTCCCTTTGCTTAATCATTTAACTTCCCTTATGGAAATTTGTCATTATTCTCAGTTTACTTGTCAACATTCGTTAATTGGAACTTTAATCACTCACACAAGTTAGGTTGTTTTTATCTTATAACCCATTTCTTATCATGTTTTCGATTACACCATGATCTTTGTGATTTAGCCAACAATCACGGATTTTATGGCCTCTCACCACCAGTCTCCGCCGCCATATGCTACTACAGTTACTTTGGGGTCTTTCACTACTAGGGAGGTCATGTTCTGCTTAATTTTCTCCGGCATCATTTAAATATTTCATTATCTTTTCAATGTGCTCAACATTACTCAAATTTTCACATTATTCAACATTTATCGACCAAAGCCAAAATCCCAGACTTAACTATTTGTTTTTTCATTAAACCTTGAAAAATTATTACCTTTTCCTTTAAGTCCATTTTCACCCACACGTTGATTTTATACCAAAAATCATTCACGCTTTAGGACTCAATTACTTTTCACCCACACTAGTGTAAAAACATTCATCAACATTTTTAATTCATAAAATTGTTCCACTTTAAGTAAATTTACCAATTTACCATTTTGTTGCCAAAACTTAAAATTTAATCATTTAACAAGTGTAATTTTCCAAAAGGTAGTTTAAATATGCAATTTAACACCTAAACACATTTACCAATTAAAACTATTTTTTTATTAGCATACTTTACTCAACTTTTACATTTTTCACTTTACACACCTTTAATATATAAGTTCATACATTTTATATATTAAAACCTCATTTTCCACATATTTGATAAACACACTTTATTTTTGAGTTTTTACATCTTACACCCATTTACCAATATTTACACAATAACCCATACTATTTTCTTATTATGAGTTTGCACACTTTAAAATACTCATTTATAGTTAACGATTCATTTTTTACATTTATCTTTATTTTTTATGTAGAAAATCACATTTTTGTGTCATTAAATGGCTTAAACAAGTCTCATTCATTTCTTTGGACAAAATTATATTATTTATCTTTAAAACATCATTCTACCAAAATTATATTATGAATAATGTTCTTGAATTTTTAACACTTTTCAAACCCATTTAAAACCATATTTTAAATGGCCCTTTTTATTCAAAACATTAAGAATGCAATTAATAAGTCCATTAATGCAACATAACCATTATTCTACACATTCCACACCCAATATATGTAAATAACTATTCTAGAAATTATCTTCTTTGAAAACGCATTTTGAAACCTCTATTTGAAACCTATTTTTACCCAAAATGATGAGAATGCTACTAAGTGAACCATAGATGAAAAATAACCCATGTCCTACATATATTTAGTCTACTATATGCAAATGAACAAGATGAAAATATACAAACTTTAAACCTAAACCAAGGTTAGTATTCCCACCTTTACAGTCTCCAAAATGGTGGTGGAAATCGTGGCGTGGGAGGAGCAACCCCCACCTCCAAAGGTGGCCTCAAGGGGTTACCAAAAGCTCTTCCCAACCTTGATCCATGAATTCTCCTATGAGGTTTTCCTCCATCTTCATGAAATCCATCTTCGTCATCAAGAATACCCTACCCATCAAATACACCAAGAACATCAACTTCCTTACCAAACAAGTTGTCATTGAGTTTCTATAACTGTTTGGGAGATTGTGTGTGGACTTTAATTTATATAATGGTCATGGGAGTGGTAGAAATGTGTAGTAACAATATGGGATATAATTCTTTCTCCGATGAATGTCTTAGGAGCTCCAACTTAGAGAGAGAGAGAGGGAGGTTACACATCATATGGGTTTTTACCTATGTCGTTATACTTATATATGGATCCCACCCAAACCCTACATACCATAAGTAGTAACCTCCACTAACCCCCTTAAGATGCCAAATTCGAAATGTCCGAAGTCAGGGGTCTCTAAATGGTGGACACGTGTCGAAATCAAGGGCCATAATTTCGACAACACTTGAAATAATTTTTTCTACATTTTAGACTAAAAATCCACCTAAACCGGGTATACTTGAATTTTCCCGGAGACGTCGAAGAAGAGAAAGTTGTTCAAACTAAATTTTAAGTCAATTTGGAGATTTTCATAATTTCCTGAGTACTTTTATTTTTATTTTACGAAAATAATTTTTATTTATTTCTTGACTTATGACCCCACGAAATTTTTATATGTATCGTTAGGGTATCATATATATGGTCATTTTATTTTATTTCTTCAAGGACTTATACCAAAATTGCGCAATGTTATGCTTTACTGTGTTGCATACCGACAATATTTATCCATTACGTTCATTTTCATTTGTTGCTTATCCGTTCCTCAATTAATTATCATCGTCCTTCACTAATATGATAATTATAACCATTTGAAATCAAATGTTCATCCATGCGTTCATGCAATGTAGACATTTCTTTTTATCATGCAACGTGTCATTTTATGTTCAATTCTAACTCAAACACTTATGCGATTATTTCTCCAATAATTTCTCCGAATAAAATATTCAAAATGTTATTCAATACCTAATTTCTAGGGCAGTGTATTACATATAAGGTTTATAAATACATTAAAAAATTTCACACTATACATATATTATCTCGATGTTCAATCTTCATCTTTACAAATAAGTCCATGGTTCCCTTACTATAACAAACATTAATAAGATATTACATGACCCTACAACTGGTACCAGATACATCCCTACAAAATTACATACACATAAAGAGTCTAATATAATAACTATGGCTCTATAATTTATAATAGCTCAATAATAGTGAACATTATACTAAGAGTAATCTAACTAGAAATATCCTAACATGGTACCACTACAACACTACCATCCCAAATATTTTAATACTAACTTTTTGGTTCCATCCCTACATAACATAGGCAAAATTCCTACTCATTAAGATCAACATAATGAAAGTACTCTCATAATAGTGCAATTTCACTATAATATCCCTAACCTACGTAGAGGGTATATGATAACCAACATTAATTAAAAATATCAACTTATGCAATCTATAACCCGCACTTGGTTACTACACATAGCTTGGCCACTAACATATTCTACCTATATCATTTTGTTCGATGCTCGTGACCCTAAAAAAGACCCTTAATGATCCAAAATAGAATTTGATTAATCCTATAAAGGTCCTAGGTACATACCAAGTCACTAAATGCATGGAAAATTAATTTATTGGTTCATGAGTGTACTAAAAAGTCCATTTTTAGGGTTATGTTGTCAGCCAAAACACAGTTTGGTAAATTAGTCATAACTACAGCTACATGAGTCCAATTAAAGAACCATGTATTGGATTGGAATAATAACTTCCAGATATTTCTTATAGTATATGAAATAACTCTTTATTTTAAAGTAAAAATATAACAACATACTTAGGAACATAAGGACTGAACTTTGTCTCCTTCTAGTTCTTTGAATCTAACTATTTTTTTTGTTACCCACCTAAATTTCAACCTAAATTCGTCCAAATAAGGAACCTAAAATATAATACATGTTTAAATTTAATTTCCTATTCAATCCAACTTCTAACACCCATGTAGGTGAATATCAAGTTAATTTTTCCCAACAATATGGTTAAATTGCATATATGAACGTTAAATTCCAAAACTCATCAATATATATCTAATTACTAAAATCATGGTCAAATTAGCACCATAAATGTATAATATAATAATTCTGACTTAATAAAATTTGAATTTTTTAACAAATTTTATCAATTTTTACTAACTTTTCTAATGATTTATCATGTGGAGGAACTCTAATTTTTGTAATAGGGATTTTTCCTATGATAAAAATGAATTCATTTAATAATTTTGGTTCCAATAGTACAAATGTTTAATAATATATATGTAATGACCCATGAACCTATTATAATGTGACACCTACCTCATAGACGCCCAGGAAATGTGGTCAGCCGGGCTGAACTAACTGGTCGGCTCATTGGTAGGTCAGCTTGACAGAACATCTAACCCCATTAGTTAACATTGTTAGATAACACCATTACAGTAGGCATGTACTTCGTGAGTGGATGATGTCATCATCATATATGCATGTGCATATGTAGAAGATATTAAAATATCTCCCCCCATGTGTCAATAACAAAGTTGTGATTATTCCCTAACAATGTATGTAAAACGTGTACTCACCTAACCTATAAAAGTGATCCACATGTTCATTTCTTTTCTCTATCTTCCAATAACCTATAAATAGCACCCACTACCCATATGTGGGGGATATATTAGATATTCCTTACTGTTATGCTGCCAAAATACTCACAAAATTGGAGAGCTTTTTTCTTGAACTTGTCAATGGCATTTTCATATTAATTAATACAATCAACACTGCACTTGTGGACATAGGCACCATTTTGGGACAAACCACATAAATCCAGTTCTTATTCTTATTCTCTGATATCTCTAAATTTTACTCGTCTTAGTATTTCTGTAAATTGATCTTTAATCTATTATTTCCTAGTAATTAGCATTTATTAGTTATGAAAATTACTATACAAATTATAAGTGATAAGAGATTGGTGCCATTTGTGGGAAACGCACGCTTGGGCCATTGTTGCTTTCAACCTTTTTTAATTTCTAGAGCTCGAGGACACCTATTTCTAGTAAAGATTTGAATCACAATCTGATTAATTACAGTTTTAAAGGGTTAAAGTTAATTTTGAACAATTTTGCTTGATTCTCAGTAATTCCTTAAATCTTCAACTAAATCTCTGAATTTCTTCTTTAGATTTAATAATCCTATAAGTCAATTTACTAGTTGTTTCGATACTCTGGTTTTTATGAAATTCTATTGAGAATGTATGAAAACCCTGAATGTAGTAGAGTTGGAGAGGGGATACCTCCCTCCACACCTGTTAGTTGGGGTAACCTAAAAGTAATCCAATAGAGCTTGTCCAAAATCCAGGAGGCCATGCAGGAAAATGTGAAGTAGTTAATGAAGATAATACTATCTAGATAAAACCATCTATAACTGAACCTGGTGACCGCTGTAGTTGGGGAAAATTTATATCGATGACGTGAGATTCCACCTCCATATCTATACATGGATATGAGAAGTCACATCGTGAAAGAGCATTGGATAACCCTATGCGATTAGATCTGGGTTCATGTGGTGAAGAAAGAAGGTTTAGGAGAAGGGTTGACTCATGTGGTGATGTTAAGTCCTACAGGCTAGGAATGACATAAACCACCCAGTTGAAAGGTTATGATGATGATCTAACGTATTCAATAGAGCTATCTAGTGTCCTGTAGATATCAATTATAGGGTTTTACTTTAACCCATTGGGCCCCAGGGTATCATGAGAATATCCATGTAGATAACTAAGGGAGCTCAAGGACGAGTCTTGAAGATCTAGAACTAGGAAGGTAACATATGAAGCCCAATCTGGGCAGAGTGTGAGATGATCGACCAGGTCTAAGCACATATAGACGAGGGAGGAGAGTTTGGTCGAAATCCAACACCGAGATGAGTAATCCAATAAGATTGCTCAAATAGAGAAGGACCAGCTATAAAAGGATTCCATTCAACGCCTAAAAGATAAATTGAGAGACAAGATCAAGATGAATAGCCCTTTACAACGGGGTTATGTTTATAGATCCAAATCCATAACATTTACCATGAGTTATTAGGCCCTAGAGATGTTCAATCCGCTAGTGATTACTACAGTACGATGGGAAAACTTATCTGATGCGTCACATAAAGTAGTACCAGGATACTTTATCCATACATTCAGTCCCCGATGAGATAAGATGTAGGGATTTCTCTAAGAGTCTAATTGGATCAGCCCACGTATGGTACAATGCGCTCCCAAGGGGGAAAATCAAAAGTTTTAAATAGTTGGTTGACCTATTTATTTGTAACTTTTTCTTCCACAAAAATCCTAGAAAAAGGTTCGCTCACTTGTTAAGCAATCAACAGAAGGAGGACAAAATAATAAGAGAGTATATTACCAGGTTCAATACTGAGAAGTCGAAGATAATAGACTATGGAGAGAAAATATTATATAATGCAATAATGAGTGGTTTGATACCTAGGAAGCCTCACTAGGCATTGCAAAAAGAACCCCTAACATTACGTCCAAGCTCCTAGACAAGGCATGAAAGATAATGAATGTCAAGGAGGAAATAAATGCAAAGGATTCTGGTCATACTAAATCCGATGTTGGGGGAATATCTAAGAGGAAATACAAGTCCAAAAATCCAAATCTAAAGAAATTCAATGAGTACATACCCCTAACTATGGGGGTACACAATATCCTCGAAAAGATCCAAGGATGTGAGAAGCTCAGGTGGCCCAAAAAGTTAAAAAATCTTAGTAGATGGAGATGAAAATGAAAATTTCATGACTTCCAAAAGGATCAAGGTAACACGACTGGCATGTTTTAAAAGATGAAATTGAGGCTATAATTTTGAGGTGTAAGATGGAGAAGTTTGTACACAAGTTAAGCCGAGCAGCCGAGCTTGAAAGTGAACCTAATTCGATGATATGATCAAAGTCTCCATACAATGCAAAGGATAAAAAGACCAAAAAAAGGAAGCAGACGATGACGACATCAACCCATATTTCCCTAAGAAGCCCAACGAACTAGTAGAGAATATTGGCATGATTTCATTCTAATGTTAAATCATTTCTAGAGGATATGGTAGCGACGGATATGGAACCACCGAGAGGGAAGCATACCTGAATAAGGCAAATGTTTGTGCTCATATTAATGAGGTGAACTTGGCCGAGGAGGCATAGCCCATCCTTCCTAAGGTAAACAAAGATCACTTAATTTTTGGTTTTTAAAGATGATTTATATGGATTATTGTACCCCTATAATGATCCCCTGGTTGTGGGTATGATGGTCCATGAGGTTTGATCAAAGAATTCTATTAGATAATTAAACGTTTTACAGATGTGATGTTTTATAATTGTTTCAAAAGACTTATTTTCTGAGAAAGAAAGATAAAGGTGTATAAAAATCCACTCATTAGATTTTCTAGGGAGAAGGTGTACACAAAGGAACAATTGATCTTGAAGTAATAGTTAGGATGTGACCAACCTTTTGAACATATATAATGCATTTTTTTCATCATAGATAAGAATATGGTTTCATCCTATAACATCATTTTTAGCAGGGCTAATCTGAAAGAAGTTTGAAGCAATAGCCTCCACTGTGCACCAACTCATTATGGATAGGGCCAAGTAAGGGAAGCCAAGTAGTATCACAAGATTGCTACAACAAATTAATTGAACTACGAGAGAAGTAGACATAAACTTATCATATCAATATATTAGATCATTCAAATGATAATTTGATCATCGAAGCCGAAGATGAACAGATTTAGACAGTGGTTCTGAGTGAAGATCATCCAGAAGGGATAACCCAAATCGGATAGTCTCTTAACCAGTATTGAAGAAAGAACTTGAATACTTTTTGAGACAGAGGCCAAACGTATTTGGATAGAGCTATGAGGACGTGCTTGGAATTAATTGAGATGTGCTCTCTCATGAGCCCGACATTATAAAACATGTGAAGCCCATCAAACAAAAATATAGAGTATTCTCTGAGGAAACAAACGTGGTCATTTAGGAATAGGTGGATAAACTCAAGAAAGTAGACTTTATAAAATACATGAAGCACCTAACTTGGCTCTCGAATGTCGTTATGGTTAAGAATAAGAATCATAACTGGAAGATTGTAATACCCTGTATTTTTATGACTTTTAAATTTGGGAATTTATTAAATTTAATTTGAGATATTAATTTAATATTAATCCAGAAATTATTTTAAATATTTTGTAGCGTGATAAGAGTTAGTAATTATTGGGATTTTGTTGAATATTACTTAATGGATAAAGTAATATGTATAATCGAATTTATTAAAATCATCACAAGTATATAATTTGATAATTGTGAAAATTAAATGGGGACGCACCTGTGTCGTGTCGGGATTAAATTAGTATTATTAAAAGTGAATAAATTATAAGTCATCCGTATGTGATACGACGCAAATATTGCGTATTTCACCCGTTAACCCACGCCTTATTAGCCCCCTTGGCTATCTTAATCCCTATACTTATGCTCGTTAACCAGACAACCTCGAATTTCTATGTTAACATGTTTTGCAGGGGTTAATTGAGCTTTTGTAGGTATTTGGATGCTTAGTATGAAGTTCGGACGCTTTCCGGAAATGTTTCGTCGACTTTTGCAGCTTCGGGGGCATTTTAGTAATTTCAGCATTCGGGTTTGAATCCCGAGCTCTTCACGGAAGTTGAAGCCCTTTGATTTCTCTTCGCGTGGCCGCCGACGGTGCATGATTCCGAGTTGTATCGATGGAGTTATGGCATTTTTAGGATGATTTTTACATGAAAAGTACACTCAAGGTCACATTCAAGGGCATTTTAGTAATTTCATATTTTGGTTTTTTAGCCTAATGTCTTCTTTGATGTTGTATTCCTCTGAGTTATCTTCGTGTAGCCTCCGACCGTGCCTCATTCCGAGCTATAACGAAGAAATGGCGGCATTTTCCGTAAAACAGGACAAAGCTGCAGAATTCAGACCTGTAGGTTGCGAATCGATTCGGCCCAAAACCGAATCGATTCGGAATTCTGCAGAATTGCAGATTCGAACTTCCCCTGTTTCCGAATCGATTCGGACCATTTCCGAATCGATTCGGGCCTCCAGATTTTTGGTTTTCTTCCCTTTTATTACAAGTTTGCCATGGGATATTTTGTTGATAACTCTTTCTCTTCATTTTGAAGAGAAATATCTATCATTTTAGCTTAGTTTAGGGTTTGGGAGTTGAGAGCTCATTTCTTCTTCCTCATTTGGTGTGACAACATTTGGGTTGTAAGATTGATCTTTTCTTATTCCCTCTCCATTAATATAGTTGTATTTCATTGTTTTATTGCTTTGTAGTTAGTTTACATGCTTTGTTAATTAGTTTACTTGCTTTATTTATTACTTTTCTAGTTTAATTAGTGTTAAATTAGTTTAATTCATTATGCACCCTTAGATAAATAGGGTCGGGATTGCATTTCCGCCATTTTCGGGTTTGGACCTCGAAAGTTAGGGTTTCGTGTAAAATTGCATTTAATTGAAACCGCGTGTATTAAAGTTGGATTGTTATGCGTTTAACTTTATTTGTCACGCAACTTTAGTGTTTATAGCGATAATCCGAATTTAATCCGCGTGTGACCATTTTTGATTAAATGTTTAATCTCGCAACTTTGGCTTAAATTCCTTATTGCGTGATGTTTATGCTTAATTGAAAATGATCGATTAAATGTTTTCGAACCGAAATTCTAATTAGTAGTTGTTTAGCCCGTGAATGTGTGTATGCGATCCCGATCCTCGCTTTCCTTTATTTTAGCGTAACTTCTCTTTTCTTTATTCACGATAACCACCCTTTCACCTTTTCCTTTATTTATTTTACACTTTTATTCCTGAAGTAATTAAAACAATTAAAGTCTAAAATTTAATCACTCCCTGTGGATTTCTTACGACACCCGACTTACCGCTGTGCTTGCTTGTCAAGTGTAGTTGTAGCTTAGGTTTTTATCTTTTGTATCGCGGCGGCGAAACACACAACGATTGTGCACTTACACGCGCACACTTTTACCGCCCGATCAAAATGGCGCCGTTGCCGGGGAGTGTGTTTTAGATAGTAATTGTTTTATTATTTCGTAGTATTTTTCCATTTGTATTTGTATTCTTTGTTTTAACCTTTTTTGCAGGATAGCATACTTGAGCGCTAAGAAACTTTGATTCGCGGTTTCTCACTTTCTTGCTCGGATTCTCCATCTACAAACACCGAGGTAATCATGTCCTACTATTATAGTTATAGCGGTCATTCTAATGATTCTTACTTTGGGGATAGTTTTCAAGTTTTCCATTTTCAAGATTTTCTTGAAAATGAAAGACTTGAAAACATTTATCGAAATGAAAATCGTTATTGGGAGCTTGAGTTGGATTCATTATTCGAATCCAATGACGATTCTTATTTCATTACTTTCGAAGACGAGTTTCAACCAAATGAGGAGTCCGAGGCTCTTGAGCCGAGGAAACCTACTTTGGAAGAAACTTTTCTTCTTTACTCCCAAGGTTTGGAAAGCTTAAATGATGTTGGAATGAGACTAGGTGCACTTTCCGATGAGATGAATTCTTATGCACAAAACAACGAGGAGGTGGAAACTTGTGTTTCACCTCACTTTTTCAAAGAATTTCTCATCGAATGTGCATCTTTCTCCTCCGAAATTCAATCTCCTTCCGACGATGAGTCGATTGATATTGAATTTGTTTCATCACCATATTCGTTTTCCGTGATCGAACCATTAGAATTACCGGTTGATTCCTATGCGTCGGTAGAAACTTTTAAAACTTCTACACTTTTTGCCGATGAGGACTCCTTGCCGGACTTGTTTTCGATGGATGTTATCCCGATGTGTGCACCATCTCCCATTCCATTTGAAAACTCTTTGGGAGATGAGTCTATTTTTCTTGGACCTCAAGTGTATCTTTCCCCCTTGTTATCCAAATCCCCCATCGTCCGCCCAAAATTTCAAATTGGCGATGGTTCACTTTTTTCACCACCCACATGCCTTCCGTTGTTCAAACGGAATTCATATCTTTCGGGAGGCATGTTCACTTTGGAGGGTCCACCGTTGATCTTTCAAAGTCAAATCCCTTTTTGGGTGGACCCTCAACTATTTAGACTTCTAGTATATAGTTAGTGTGAAGCCTAAATAGTAGGTTGTAAATAGTTAGCTTTTTAATTTTCTTTCTTTCCTATTTTTCTTTCCTTTTAATTTAGTCTAGTGTAATTAGTTAACTTTTTTTTATTTGTTTTTGCTATGCTCGGTACTAACTTGTTTTGTAGATTCCTTTGGACTCGCGCTTATGGAGATCGCTCCAATTTTGGGTAATATCGTTCTTTTCCTCTCTTTGTGTTGTGTTCTTAATGCGCATTGAGGACAATGCAACATTTAAGTTAGGGGGTGTAGGATATTCTATCCATTTCATGTGTAGTCCATGGATTTGCTCACATTTAGTTACTAAGTATGCCTTTTTGTGAAAAATTTGAAAAATTTCAAAAGTATTTTCTTTCCTTTTTCTCCTTTGTTGGGCATTTTGCCTTATTTCCAGTGATAAATTTCAATAATTGCCCGATCCAATAGACAACTCAATGATGCATGCTCTCGATTTTAGAAGTTATTAGACTTTAGTCCTCAAATCATTGATATTGTGAATAACTTCATGAATTAAACTTTACCCCATGAGTTTATAACTCGGTAATCTTTTGTTGCATTGTATATACTTACACCGAGTAAGATTTGTACCTTTCGTCGTTTGTGAGTGTTATACACTATTCTTTCCTCTTTGAAAACGTTGAATTCGTTGGTAATCTCTCTATTTTTTCACTTGACCGTTCATTAATTGAGTTCATGCTTGAAATGTATTACTTGATCATGATTTTCATATATTGTTTTGATTCGAGAATTGCGTAAACTTTTGGAAATGATCATAGGCATTCTTTGTTATATCACCCATATTGACCTTGACCTCACCCTTAAATGTTTACCCTCGTTACCCCCTTT
Organism: Sambucus nigra; assembly: GCA_949130495.1. Lineage (NCBI taxonomy): Eukaryota > Viridiplantae > Streptophyta > Magnoliopsida > Dipsacales > Adoxaceae > Sambucus > Sambucus nigra. The sequence goes on along the minus strand of OX422213.1, from coordinate 469,644,727 downwards.
GAGCCTAAATATTATCCTTTCATTTCATACCCCATTCCCACAACCAACTCTACATTTGAGTTTTATACCATACATACACTTTCCACACCTTTGTTTGGATTGTTACTTGGGATTGAATGATGTTGTTATGATGTCGGTTGCAATTTAGGCATATGAGAGTTTGATAAGCAAAAGAAAAGAGATGTGAAAAAAAGTGAAGAAAAAGAGAAAGCAAAAAGCAAAAGAAAACAAAAGAGAAAAATGAGAAAAAGAAGAAAAGAAAAGAAAGAGAAAGTTGTTTATAGTGTTTGTAGTGTTCCAATAAGGTTTGATTACTCTCCCCGATGATATATCTAATGCCGTTTTGGAACTTGTTTTCCAATTTTGTTATTGCACGCATTATCCCATTATCCCGAGTTTTCATTCCGAACACTTTGAATCCGTATATACATTCCTTCCTTTCGTACCCTAGCCTATCCTACATTACAACCCTATAAAGTCCTATGTGATCTTAGGGTGCATTTAATTTAAAAGTCATAATAGTTTTGATAATCTGTGAAAATTCATTTCGCCTCTTTTAGTGTGCGGTATCCTTTCATTGAGATTGCAAGTTTTTCATTTCCTATATAGCGTTCTTCTTTTGTGACATGTGCGCGGCCTAGTTTCCATTTACATTTACTCTTTATGCCCACATGTTCCGTGTATTACCTCCCATTCCGTGTGATTTCATTTGTTGAGCGTAATGCCCGTGAGGATTGAATATATGCTTTCTTTATGTTTATCCGGTTTATTTAAGTTTTTCACCAAATCACACTATGCATGTGCTTTCCCCCCTCCCACTTTTAAAGTTTCAATTCTATGAGGTGCATTCAACCTGTTAATAACAACGGACTTTAGCTTGAATTCGTTCAATATGCTAATAACATGTTTGAAATCTTTTCGTTGTTGTTGGGCTTGTCGCATGTTTGATTGGGCATATTTTGAGGAAACCATGTGATGTTTGTGGGTTTCATCCCTGAAAACCCTCACGAGACGACACTCGTCCACTAGGGTGACCTAGGGGTTTAACGGCTTATTGCATACGCTAAATGCAATCGAATCGCCCGCGAAAGTGGCCTTATGCTTTTATACCATACTTTTGTACTATCTCCTGCTTTTGGTCTGCTTGTTGTTCTTGTTGTTCCCTATTTCATTGCTAGGGACTAGCAATGTGTAAGTTAGGGGGTGTGATACGACGCAAATATTGCGTATTTCACCCGTTAACCTACGCCTTATTAGCCCCCTTGGGTATCTTAATCCCTATACTTATGCTCGTTAACCAGACAACCTCGAATTTCTATGTTAACATGTTTTGCAGGGGTTAATTGATCTTTTGTAGGTATTTGGATGCTTAGTATGAAGTTCGGACGCTTTCCGGAAATGTTTCGTCGACTTTTGCAGCTTCGGGGGCATTTTAGTAATTTCATCATTCGGGTTTGAATCCCGAGCTCTTCACGGAAGTTGAAGCCCTTTGATTTCTCTTCGCGTGGCCGCCGACGGTGCATGATTCCGAGTTGTATCGATGGAGTTATGGCATTTTTAGGATGATTTTTACATGAAAAGTACACTCAAGGTCACATTCAAGGGCATTTTAGTCATTTCATATTTTGGTTTTTTATCCTAATGTCTTCTTGGATGTTGTAGTCCTCTGAGTTATCTTCGCTTAGCCTCCGACCGTGCCTCATTCCGAGCTATAACGAAGAAATGGCGGCATTTTCCGTAAAACAGGACAAAGCTGCAGAATTCAGACCTGTAGGTTGCGAATCGATTCGGCCCAAAACCGAATCGATTCGGAATTCTGCAGAATTGCAGATTCGAACTTCCCCTGTTTCCGAATCGATTCGGACCATTTCCGAATCGATTCGGGCCTCCAAATTTTTGGTTTTCTTCCCTTTTATTACAAGTTTGCCATGGGATATTTTGTTGATAACTCTTTCTCTTCATTTTGAAGAGAAATATCTATCATTTTAGCTTAGTTTAGGGTTTGGGAGTTGAGAGCTCATTTCTTCTTCCTCATTTGGTGTGACAACATTTGGGTTGTAAGATTGATCTTTTCTTATTCCCTCTCCATTAATATAGTTGTATTTCATTGTTTTATTGCTTTGTAGTTAGTTTACATGCTTTGTTAATTAGTTTACTTGCTTTATTTATTGCTTTTCTAGTTTAATTAGTGTTAAATTAGTTTAATTCATTATGCACCCTTAGATAAATAGGGTCGGGATTGCATTTCCGCCATTTTCGGGTTTGGACCTCGAAAGTTAGGGTTTCGTGTAAAATTGCATTTAATTGAAACCGCGTGTATTAAAGTTGGATTGTTATGCGTTTAACTTTATTTGTCACGCAACTTTAGTGTTTATAGCGATAATCCGAATTTAATCCGCGTGTGACCATTTTTGATTAAATGTTTAATCTCGCAACTTTGGCTTAAATTCCTTATTGCGTGATGTTTATGCTTAATTGAAAATGATCGATTAAATGTTTTCGAACCGAAATTCTAATTAGTAGTTGTTTAGCCCGTGAATGTGTGTATGCGATCCCGATCCTCGCTTTCCTTTATTTTAGCGTAACTTCTCTTTTCTTTATTCACGATAACCACCCTTTCACCTTTTCCTTTATTTATTTTACACTTTTATTCCTGAAGTAATTAAAACAATTAAAGTCTAAAATTTAATCACTCCCTGTGGATTTCTTACGACACCCGACTTACCGCTGTGCTTGCTTGTCAAGTGTAGTTGTAGCTTAGGTTTTTATCTTTTGTATCGCGGCGGCGAAACACACAACGATTGTGCACTTACACGCGCACACTTTTACCGCCCGATCAGTATGGTCATTTTGAGTGCGCCAATGGATCCGAAAGGTTCGAGAAAGTCAAAATAATGTACACGGGGGTTTTGTTTGGGTCTCGGGGAATTTTTAGGCCTAATTAACATTCTGGGAGGGCGTTTTGGACATTTCGTATTTTTGGGCAATTAAACCCACGAATTTCCCAAGGTTATATCATCTTTTAGGAGTTTTCATCTAGGGTTAACAAAAGCAAAACCAAATAACGGCCATTTGAGGAGAAGTGGGAAAGATTTCCAAGGAGTTCAAAATCAAAAAAAACTCCACCGTTTGCACCACCACCACCGCCAAATCGTATATCGCGTGACGGGGAACACAACCACACCACTTTCTTCCAAAAATAAGAAACTAAATTTCCAGGCAAGTATCTATTTTGATTTATTTTTAGTTAATATCTCAATTATGTTAGTCTAGGGTTGTTTAGAACTTGTTTCGTGAAAGAAAGTGTAGTTTGGAGAGTAGAATTCACATGTCGTAGAAGAAGTAATCATATTTTGGAAATCTAATTCGTATGTAGATGATACACAACGAAATTTCATGGATTTAGAAGTAGAAAATTTGGAAAAGAATTCGATGAATTGAAATTTGAAGAAAAGATTAGGGTTCTTGAAGTCTATGTAGATTCTACCCCTTTAAATTGTTATACTGGCTGAAAACTCAGATATTTTATGTAGAAAATCATATATTTGGGTATATAGTGCTTGTAGTATCATTTGTTGGGAGTTTGGGAATCATATATGAAGATTTGGTTGAGGTTGGAGATGGATTTCTGTAACTGGGTTAATGCAGTTTTCGCCATAACTGCTTGATCGATCGATCCAAGAACATCGATCGATCGATGATCAATCGATCGACCCCCTTCCATCGATCGATCGACCCCTTCTGGAAAACTGCATATTCCTCTTATTATGGTTTATTTCGATTAAAATGCGTAGTACCCCTTGAGTATTATTATTAGAACATTTTGGGATATAACTAGGACTAGTAGGGTTTTAGTAAACCCCCAAAAGTGAGAATTTAATGTAAGATGAAATTAAGGGTTAACGAGGAGTGATTTACACATATGTAATTATGCGAACATTTAAATAAAAGATTGAGACTCGTTAGGAAGTTAGATTAGAAAGTAAGTGAGAGTACTTACTGAAATTAAATTTAAGTAGATAGAATACTTCGAGAGATATGAAGTAAGTAAGGAATAACCTACAAATGAAAATAAAAGAGATGAGTCCGTTATATAGGATAAATGAGTAGAATGTATTAAGAACTGATAATTATAATTATGGGTCGGGGGTGCACCTAATTGAGAAATGTGAATAGTGATATATATATATATATATATATATATATATATATATATATATATATATATATATATATATATATATATATGACTGTGTGATTGTGCATATATTATATATATGTGTAAAAATCATACCCGAGCTACTTGCTATCACGGGAGGTTTCTGCGCCGGGACAGTTTTATCTCGATTGGGCCTTTACGGGGGATAACGACTTGTACCCTAGAACATAGGATTCCTTGGTATAGGCTATCTGATTGATAGTCAGATGGTCCTAAGAGATGTGAGGGTATGTGCTGACCTCTTAGTGACTTGGAACTATGCTTCGCCTCCATTTGTTTATGTTTTGTGTTAATACAGTTCGAGAGTGATTCCGAACTAGTATTTCCCTTAGTACGAGTGATATGGGGACTTGTTAACAGAGTATGCCAACACCATAAAGCTTATGTGGGGTGCCGATAGTATATATATATATATATATATATATTATATAAGTGGCAAATATAGATATGTATACTTAAGTATGGGAACGTTCTACGGTGCATAAAGGTAGTTAAGTTATGAATAAATACTCTGATCTTATTATTAAGTGTTTGAGAATTTTGTGACAACATTGTAATATTTTAAAATGAAATGATATAGATGTGAGAACTTTAATTTCAGAAATCAATTATCCTAGCCATAGTAATTGTCGACATGAAACTTTATGGTAAAGTTAAGTTAAAATAAACTTTTGGGGTTAATAGTGCGGTAGGCGTGCACACTAGATGAGAGGTGAGAATTTCTCAAGAGAGTGTGGCATACTAACATGGTTGTTACATTAGCTGGTAAGCATTTTAAATACTGGCTAAACTAAATTTAAACTGTTTTACAATCGGGCTCTGACCTGTTTCCAGTTATATCTTCTCTCTTGTATATATATGTATATATCAAAGGTGCCCAGCCACAGGGGCATCATGCTTAGGTTCTTTGGACTGGACGTGCTGCAGCTTATATGGGAGTTGCAGGACATTTTCTTAGACGACCTCGTTATTGATTCCACTCTTATTTCAGTTCTAATTAGTTGGGCATGTATTGCCCGTTTACATATTCCGTTGGATTTGTCAGAGATTATGTTCATTTATCTTTAGTATTTTTACTCTTTGGGATTTGATTACTGTCAAGATGGTTTTCCCTTGTAGTTTTAAAGTTGGTATTGGTTTATCTGAATGGTTAAATTCATGGGTGTTTATTTCGAGTCTTAATAATTGTGTGATTCTTAAACTGTTACTTATTAAAAGTTTTCATAATTGGATTCAATAAAATGGAAATAATGTCTTAAAAAGTTTTGACACTTAGCTTAATTATTTAGGGTGTTTAAATTGGAAAGTTTATTTTGCGACAGTGATGTTAAGAATGAACCAACCGTTCACCTTGAATATAATTTAATAAAAGACTGATCACCCGGTATTTAATTAGGCGAGGTGTTACAAAAATGTGCATTAGTTTTACAAACCTCACAAAGGTCAGTCCAAAAGATCGCTACACGCTACCCTAAATCAACTAGTTGGTGGAAATCTCTTTCATCACCATTGATGTACATACTGCTATAAAATTATTCCATTTGGGCTAAAAAGGATGAAGCAATGTACAAATGGTTGATCAATAAGGTTTTCAAAGAACAAATTGAAAAACCATGCAGGTCTATGCATATGACATGCTGACTAAGAGTAAGAAGGAAGATAATCATATTCGGGATCTTGGATAAATGTTTGACAATTGAGAAGTAAAAAATGAAACTAAATCCTACAATATTTGTCTTCAGAGTAAGATAAGCAAATTCCTTTGCTTTATTGTCAACTAAAAGAGTATAAAGGCCAACCCCGATAAGATGAAAGTACTTATTAATATGAAGTCCCTAGCTTAAGAAGGACATCAGGAGACTGAAGGGACGAGTCTTTACACTTATGTCAAATGAAATTGATTAATGTCTTCCATTCTTTAAGGTTCTTAAAAAGACATTTAAATGGAACGAAGAGTGTGAAAATCCTTCCAATAATTGAAGAAGCACTTGGGATCTCCTCCTTTGGTATCGAGGTCGATCGTAGGAGGAGAGTTATATTTCTATTTGGGTGTGTTTGTATTGGTTGTGATCTCGACACTTGTGAGTTTAGAAGATGCTATTTAGAAACTTGTACATTACACTTGAAAGGATTATTGTGGATAAAAAATCTGGTACCCAGGATTGGAAAAATTGGGAGTAGCATTGATTAGGGCTTCCATGAGAATAAAGCCATATTTCCAGTCTTACACGATCATAGTGTACATTGATTTTCCCCTTGAAAATTGTTTCACAAACGCAAGAAATCTGGTTGGTTGATGGATTGGTCCATGGAGTTGGGATAATATGCCATCGTGTATGAGCCGAGAAGAAATATTAAAGAGTTGGAAGTTGTGAACTTCATTGTAGAGTTCATGTATGATGAGGGGCTACTGGAGAAACCGACCAAAGTCAACGATACTCTAGTTTTGACATGTGACAGACCGGAATCTTCTACAAGGCAAGAAAAAGGGCTTAATATATAGAGAAAATGAAGAAAATATTGAAGAACAACTCATTAATTGAAGATAGTTTTAACAAAGAACCCCTTGTCTGGAAATTATTTGTCGATGGTTCTTTGTGTGAAAATAGTAGTGGAGGATGGTCGATTATTACCATGCCAAAAAGAGAAGATGTTGAATATGTCATTAGGTTCAATTTTGAATCCTCCAACAATGAGTCGGAGTATGAGTCACTGGTTGTAGTTCCTGGATCTAGCCTCGTCGGTAGGAGCTGAATAATTGTCAACCCATAATGATTCTCAACTATTTATGAATCGAGTATTGGGAGTCTATAAAGCAAGAGCGGAAACTATGTCCAAGTACTTGGAAAAGGTGAAGCTATTAATCCATAAGCTTACTGTTATTGAGTTGATAAGAATTCCAAGGATTGAGAATTCTTTAGCCAATACATTAGCTCGTCTAGCATCGATAACTCGGGCTGAGCTTAGAAGAAGATTTCATGCGGAGATATTAATGTAGTGTAGCATCGAGGAAGAAAATGTACAAGTGATGGGGTTGTATATGGTCCCATCTTTGATGGATCCCATCAGGTCATACTTGGTGACCAGTGAAATTATGAAAGACCAAAAAGAAGCGCAAAGACACTACTAGAAAGTGATAAGTATGTATTGGAAGATAGATCCTATTAAAAGGAGGCTAATTTTTCTCCTCTTAAGTTGTGTCCATCGTAAAGAGGTCCCGGATCTTATTAAAGAGGTTCATGAAGGATCCTATGTGGCACATTTAGTAAGACGATCGTTGGTGAAAAGGGTAGAGAAATAGGGCTACTATTGTCTAATGATGAAGGAAGCTTGTGTAGACTATGCAAGAAGTAAGACAAGCACGAAAGATATGTTGTCATTCATCGAAGAGCCTCGACAGTATTTACAAATATCATATCCTTATGAACTTTATCCATATGGGGAATAGATCTGGTCAGACCCCTACCAAACATTAATGGAAGGTTCAGGTATCTGGACCCCATAATAGACTACTTTATACAATGAATTGGGGTCAAACCATTCGTGATAATAACTCATGCGAAGGTCTTCCACTTCATATTAAAAATCATCATATTTTATTATGGAATGCCATTTAAATTCATCACATATCATGATACATAGTTCGATAATGACTAGTTCAAGGTCTATTACGTCAGATCTAAAGTTAAGAAATAACAATCCATACCTAGTCACCCTCAATGCAATGGGTAAACTAAGGTCACAAATAAGACTTTTCTCCTTGGGATGAATAAGAGGTTGGATGATGCCAAGGAAACCTATATTAATGAACTGTGAAATGTCATCCGGGCTTACATGACGATTTTGAGGATTATCACATGCAAAACCTTTTATGTTATCATTCATCACCGAAGTAGTGGTATCTACAAAAATTGGTTTGCTAAGTCATAGGGTGAAGAATTTTTATTATTTGAAGAGTGATTTGATGCGTCCGATTGATCTAAATTTGGTGGAATATGCAAACAGTAGGAAACCCTCAGATTTGCAGCATATGAATAGAGAATAGAGAGGTTTTATAATAAAATAATCAATCCAAGCACACTAAAAGAGGGGGATCGAATCCTAAAGAAAGTGATCCAGAAAGGGAACAAGCTTGAGTCGAACTGGTATTGTGCTTCGACCATGCATGTACATGATCGAATCTTTAGAGGGAGAACCGTTCAAGAACCCATGGAATGTAGAGAATTTAAGGAAATATTATTTGTAGGGATACCAAAATCAGTTATGAAAGAAATCAATTTAATAAAGGAAGTTTTGTCAAATGTTTATGAATTTATTAATGAAAATTAGCCTCCTCTACATATTGTTATCATTCAAGATTTTCCATTATTTATTGCAAATATTATTAATCGAAGAGATGTCAACAAAGCCTAAGCTGAAGAAATCTCAAAGATGAACATGACAATCTAATTACGACCAAAACACACGTGGAAAGGTTAGGTAAAATAATAGGATACCCATGATGTCACCAAGTTATATCGGCCATGAGCTGACCCAATTAACTAGTAAGATGACCAAAGCATTTGTAAATCCCAGTACAAACGAGCACATTGAAGCCCTTATGCTTTTGACTCACTTGAGTCTATATTGTATAAGTGCTCATCTGGTTTGGAAATTGTGACAAAATTATATCCTCCCTAGAAACCAAAGAACCTCAAAAGTTGGTTTGCTACTTCATCTCTCTATCTTGGAGTGATCAAGAACAAATTGCCAACACTCACACACAGTAGAATTTATTTAATGCATATCATACTGCATAATAATGTGTGTACATATGTTGAGTGTGTTTAAATCCCTAAGTTTGATTTTTAATAATTTTTTGGGATTTTATAAATAATTTTTAAATAAGGTTTTCTTAATTAAAAGTTGATTTATAAGTTTTTATGGTCAATCTGTAAATATAATTTGTTGGGTATATTGGCCTAATGTTACCTTGGGTAGAATCCGAAAGCGGAGTAAACCTTAGGGTGTGGTTTTAATTTCTTTAGGACGCGCATTTCATATCCTGTTATTGGCCAAAATCTGTCTTCATCTGATTGGCTGAGATTGTGTTTCTTTACTGAGTTATAAACGCGTAGGTTTTTAGCCCTTGGATCATTGGTTATCGACGATCTGCATGTTGTCTTGGTGAATCCCAGTACAACATTTTAAACCAATCAGGTATCGTTTAAGCACCTCTTTCTTAGAACCCTTCGATCAAAGTCAATTTAACTTGACTTAATCCTGGCCCTTGGTTTTGATCCAGTCTCTCGAACCTTCTCTTCACCCTATAAAAGGAACCCTATTCTCAGACTTCGAAGACTTTTGACATTTTCATTTTTCTGAGAAGTAGAGAGAGAAGAGAGAGAAGAGAGAAAACAGAGAGAAGAGAGAGAGTTAGAAACCCTAACCCTGTTCGCCAAAGCCTCTTCCACCCAAACTCAAACACTTCTTCAAAAATCCATATCCAAAACACTACCCTGAGTGTTCTTGAGTGTTTGAGAGTTTGAGAGTTTGAGTTGAGTTTGTAATTGTTGTTGTAACCTCTTGTTCGTTAGATCTTGTTTTCAACTTAAACTTTTACTCAGATCTACTTTCTGATTTCATAGAAATTTCAGATTTGAGTTATTCATGTTACATTACACTTAGTTTCATTCTTTATTTCTCATCTTGAGAAATATATTGTTGATTATTTTCTATAAAACGTTTGCTTATTTGAAATCAACAATAAATGCTTTCTATTTCTAGTTCTTGTAAAACTAAACCTTTGACCTAGTTTGGAATCTCACTTGGAGGTTTTCAATCTCGAAAAGCTTTTCTAAATTCTGAGATTGATTAAGACCTTGTCTGTCTTCTTAACAAGGTATCCATGGATTCTGGGAATGATTTAAAGGTCAAATAAGGTTCAAAATTTTGTAAGAAGAAAGAAAAAGAAATGGTCACAGCATATAGTATTACTGTAATTTGTTAGGACTGTTTGTACTTAATAAGTGTGTGTGTGTGTGTGCATGTATGTGTTAGAGAGCACCTCCACAAACACTTTCACCCTACAACACGAAAAGTGTTGGTAATAAGATCTTGTGAACAAGAGTCGACGTAAAGTGCTGGAACAAATCAGAAGTTAACAAACTGGGAGAACTACATCTACAATCAGAACTGCAGAGAAGTTATAAGGACACCAGAGGGTAAATCCCTAAACTTATATAGGTCTGAGTTGTTTGCATGTTAGTTATATAGTTTGTAACTCATATATTTGTTTTAGTGGATTTTTCATTTTACTCCGTAGAGGGAGTCATGGATGTTTCCTCAATTGGTGAGGTTTTACCACGTAAAAAACATCGTGAACATAATCTTTCTACATCTCCTCATCTCATTCTTGGTTGTGCTGAGTTTAAGTTTTTTAAACTTCATTATAAACCTGTTATTCAAATCTTGAATAGATCTCGTACATACTGATTTGTTAAACACATCTTGTGTTAAAATAGTTTGGTTTTTACGAAAAGAGTTTCCTAAAAAAACATATCAGAGTTACTTAAATAGTTTATTTTTATAAACGGCTTTAGTAACATATTTTTCAATTGGTATCAGAGCTTGGTAAACTTCTTTCAAAAGAGATCCTGTGTTTCTGAAATTGTTTTCTGAAAATCAAATATGGACGAGAAAAATGAAAGATTTGGTAACTTGACCAGACCTCCAATCTTTGATGGAACCAATTTTGCTTACTAGAAAGTAAAGATGATTGCTTTCATTCGAGGAACTCTGGGAGATGATGTGTGGGACATTGTTGAAAATGGTTATATTTTTCCTTCAAAACCAGCCACCGAAGGAAGTAATGAGAGGGTTAAGAAAGCATTAAGTGAGTTCACTCAAGAAGAGAAACAAGTTTCTCGAAATAATAATAAAGGAAAAAATGCCATATTTATGTCTATAAATGAACATGAGTTCAAAAGAATCTCATCCTGTACCACTTCTAAGGAAGCTTGGGACACCTTGGTTACTGCTCATGAAGGAGACACTAGAGTTAAGGATGCTAAAACTCAAATGCTTATTCAACAGTATAACTCCTTAATTATGTCTGAGACTGAGTCATTTGATGACTTCTATATGAACCTGACTGATATTGTGACCAAACTGCATGCTAATGGGGTGACTTATGATAGACATGAAATTCTATCTAAAATTCTAAGATCATTACCACAGAAATTTGATAACAAAAGATATGCTATTGAGGAAATGTGTGATCAAAATCTCACTTCTGAATTACTCAGTAGTAAACTAAGAACTGTGGAAATGGAACTAGAATTTAAGAAACAATTGACCCAAACCCATAGGAAACAGACAAGTTCCAATCTGAGCTTTTCTTCTAAGTTAACTAAGCCTGAGCTTATATTCCCCACTTATGATTCTGATGAGGAATGCAATATAGAGAGTTTGGACAATGAGATTGCCTTGATTACAAAACAGTTTAAGAAAATCATTAAGTTTAGAAACAAATTGGCAAATAAACAAGGCAATTCAAATTATCCAACTCCTTCTAATCACATACCTCATGAGAAAAACCATGTCAAAAATCACAAGGACTCTCATACTAGACCTAATAGAGACCTTAAGAAGACTGAATGCTATAGATGTGGTAAACTGGGGCACATTGCACAAGACTATAGAGTTAACTTGAACACTCAAAACAAACACACTAGAGCTAACATTTTCAAAACATGGGATGATTCAAGTGACTCTGAAAATGAGGAACCTGAGTCATCTGATTTTTTTGACCCTTGCATGTCCTTCTTTGCCAAGATCATATATAATGATGATGTGCCTATGCCTGTGTATGAGAATATTTCTAGTAACTCTACTCCTGCTATTGAGAATCATGTTTATACTGGTTTAGATGCTTTGATTACTGAGAATGTTGCATGTTCTACTTCGGGGTGTGTGAGTCAAAGGGATAGCGATAATGATGATGCCAATGGGTGTGAGAGTTTAACAAATGAATCTTTAGGGGTCACTCCACACACCACACTTAGTGACTCGGACAATGAAGACCTCCCTGGCATTCACACACTTTATGCTAAAACTCTCAAGAAAAGCGCTAGACTAGAAAAAATTATGAAAGAACTTACAAAAAAGTTGGAAGATCTAAGCCTAATGGTCAAACTAAATGCTGAAGAGTATACTACCCAATGTTTGACTCATAAAAGCGAAATCAAAATGTTTGATGAAAAACTCAGAAATTTAAAAGAAACAAATGAAACTCTGGAGAAAAAATACAAAGGGACATTGTTAGAATTGGAGCAAACTAAAGAAAAGACAATAACTGTTTTCAAAAAAATTACAAAATTTGAAAATAATTCAAAATGTTTTGATGAATTTGTTGTTGAATCAAAAACCAATTCTGATGATCGAACTGGAATAGGGTTTTGCCCCAATTTGAAAACACAAACAAAATCTTTTGAACCTATCAAGTTTGTGTCAGGAGCCAAAAGACCTATTGAAACATGCCCAGACTTTCATTCTCTAAAAACTGAGTTTGATTCAAAACATCAAAATTTTAACATTGGGGAATCAAGTTGCTCTAAACATGAAAGTTCACCTAAGGCTAAATACGTTTTCCCTTCTATTAGGAAGAATGAGTCTGCATACAAGACTGTCACACCTAGGAATAGAGTTCAGCCTCAAAACTCTTTAAAACCTTTGTTTAGAGACTTTACTAAGGAGACCCCAATTCTGAGCATTCTTTATTGCTCCTACTGTGACATATATGGTCACTCTTTTGATAGTTGCTATGCTAGGAGACTAGTTAAACCTGTCTATAATCCTCATATCTATCAGAACTTTAACTATTCTAGGAGGAGCCGCAATAATTATATACTTCCTAGACAGCCAGATAGAAACTCTAATTATAGAAAGAGAAAGACCAAACCTAAAAGAACATTTCCTAGAAGGAATCCTAAGCACTTTCCTAAACCAAATGCTCAAGTCTTTCACAAAATTCAAAATCATGCGCAAAACATTTTTCAGCAAAAATCCAAAGCTTGCAAATTTTATCAATTGAGAGATAATAAGCGCAAGATGAAAACTAAGGCAATTTGGGTTAGAAAAGATGATCTATTACCTCAGATGAAGTGTAATGTTGTTGTTACTGCTTTAAAAGCTGAACACGCATCATCCGGTTGATATTTAGACTCTGGATGTTCTAAGCATATGACTGGTGATGAAACTAAACTTTTAAACAAAACCAACTTTGCTGGTGGTAAAGTCATTTTTGGTGATGGAGTTTCATCTCAAATCATAGGCAAAGAAACTCTCCAAGAAGATGGGCTTCCTATTCTTCAAGATGTTCTTCTAGTCAAAGGTCTTAAGGCAAATCTACTTAGCATATCGCAATTTTGTGACTCAGATCATACTGTTACCTTTTCAAAGAACAATTGCAAAATTTTAAATGAAAAAGGTGAATGCATAATTACTGGATTCAGAACTCCTGACAATTGCTACACTGTCATGAACAATTATGAAATCTGTAATGTTGCCAGAATGGATGACAATGAGATATGGCATAACAGAATGGGTCATATAAATTACGATAATCTTAGTAGACTGACTTCTCAGGAAATAGTTAGAGGAGTTCCTAAAATCAAACTTATACCCAATCTTATCTGTGGTTCCTATCAGGAAGGTAAAATTGTTAAGGTACCTCATAAGAAAGTCAAAGATATTCTTACCTCTAATCCATTAGAACTCATCCATATGGACCTAATGGGTCCCTCCTAAACTGTTAGTCTCCGTGGACACAGTTACATCCTTGTTATGGTTGATGACTTCACTAGATTTACTTGGGTAGCCTTCTTAAAACAAAAGTCTGAAACATTTCAAACCTTCCTAAAAATTCTTCTTAGGATTGAAAATGAGAAGGATACTCAATGTGACACCCCGCCTAATAAAATACCGGGCGATCACTCCTATATCAAATTAAAACAGGAGTCTCATGTGGTTCATTCTTAACATCACTGTCGAAAACCAATTAATTACTAATATCCTATTAAGCCGATAAATATTTAGCCAATATGTAATAAAAGTTAACTAACACATGCTTGCGTGAATATGTAATAAAATGACACAAGTTAACTAACGCATGTTTGCGTGAATAGGTAATAAAATACAATGCATATTTTAGTGAATATGTACTATACAAAAAAATGCATGTTTGTGTGAATATGTACAATTCAAATAAAAATAAAACAAATGCTTGCGTCAATATATTCCAAATATTCCTTCTCCAATGAGGCCTACAAAAAAAACTTCAAATTATCCCAAGTGGTAAGTAACAAAGGGCTTAAATCCTGAAATTAACTTTGGACCGCATACGTAGCAAAAATGGATTTAAAGTTCACGTTGTTCATAATATTACAAGGTTGGGGTCTAATAAATAATTCAAACCTAGGGTGTCTATTTTGATTTATGAAAATGTATTCCAAACGTGTTGAAAGGGTAAAACATTGTGCGAACACTTTAAATTGGGAATTGTGCAATAAACCCAATTTATTTATTTAATATTTACGGAAATATATTTGAATGCATATATGATAATAAAAAGTGTGGTTTTCCATGACTAAGCAGTCATATTTTCAGGCCCAAGTCTAACTATTTGCAAATTTTGGTCATATTCCCGAATTAGGAGTCTTGTGACTACGCAGTTAGTTGCTATATGTTACGTTGGTCCCATCTGAGGAGTCTGGGCCTCTTAGGGGAACATTTGGAGGTTGTTTTGTATTTTTTCCCATCAATGACATCTTTTCAAGACTAAGTCTAACTATTTTCATGTTTTGGTCATATTCTCGTGTCGAAAATCATGTGACTACGAGATCAGTTTCTATGTGTTACATTGGTCCCGTGTGAGGTGTTTGTACCTCTTGCGAGGATGTTTGTGGTTTTATTTTTTTATTGTTTCCCATCAACAACAACATGCTTTGAAGACTAAGTCAAACTATTTGTAAGTTTTGATTAGGGGTGGAAAATTGTCACATGACCTGGTAACACGACACGACCCACACGACGTTTTAGAAGGTTTAGGTTTAGCCTTAATGAATATGGGTGGTTAATGGGTGGACCCTCTAAACACGATAAATTAATGAATTGGGTGTAAGTTTAGCTATTTAGTGTAAATACACGATATGACTCATTAAGGAATGACTTGAACACGATCCAAACATAACACGAACCCGATAAGACACGACGTGGTACACACAAAAGGCTTAACATGTCGGGTTTGGGTAGATTTGATTTTAACACGAACCCAATTAGACCTGACATGAAACCAACACGACATGGCCCATTGCCACCCCTAGTTTTGATCATATTCTTAAACTAAAAGTCAAGACTACGCAGTCAGTTGTTACATGTTATGTTTGTCTAGTGCAAGGTGTTCGTGCATCTTGTAGGGTTATTTTGAGGCTGTTTTGTGCTTTCAACCTTCAATGACATCTTTTCAAGACTAAGTTTAGCTATTTATAAATTTTTATCATGTTCTTAAATCAGGATACGTGTTACGTTGGTCCCGCGCGAGGTGTTCGTGCCTCTTGTAGGGCATTTTGGGATGTTTTGCATTTTTTCACTTCAACGCCATTTTTTCGATCCTAAGTCTAACAATTTGTAAGTTTTGGTCATATTCTGGAATTGGGACTCCCGTGACTACGCATTTAATTACTACGCGTTACATTTTGAGAGGTGTTCTTACCTCATGTGGGGCCATTTGGGAGTTATTTTTCATTTTCTCTCTTCAACGACATGTATTCAAGCCTAAATTTAACTATTTTTAAGTTTTGTTTATATTCTTGAATCGAGAGTCCCATGACTACGCGGTCAGCTGTCATGTGTTATGTTAGTCCCGTACTGTTTGGGGGTTAATTTATACTTTTACCCTTTCAACGACATATTTTCAAGCCTAAGTCTAACTATTTACATGTTTTTGTCATATTCTTAAATCAGGATTCACGTGAATACTTAGTCAGTTTTTACATGTTACATTAGTTCATGCAAGGCTTTCGTGCTACTTTCGGGGTTATTTTGCATTTTCTCCCTTCAACGACATGTTTTCAAGCCTACATCTAACTATTTTAAAGTTTTGGACATATTCTCAAACCGAGAGTTTTGTGACTATGTGGTCAATTGCTAGATGTTACGTTGCTCCCATGCAAGGTGTTCGTGCCTCTTGCGTGGCTCTTTGGGGGATGTTTTATATTTTCACCCTTTAACGGTATGTTATCAAGTCTAAGTCTAACTATTTGCATGTTTTGGACATATTCTCGAGCCTGGAGTCTCATGACTATAAAATTAGTTGCTACGTGTTACGTTAATCCTGTGCGAGGTTTTCGTGCATCTTGAGGGGTTGTTTTGTGATTTTTTCCTTCAACAGCGTGTTTTAAGGCCTAAGTCTACCTGTTTTCAAGTTTTTAACATAGTCTGGAATAGTAGTCACGTGACTATATGGCCAGTTGCTACTTATTATGTTGGTCCCATGCGAGGTGTTTGTGCCTCTCACGGGGCCGTTTGGGGGCTAGTTTTCATTTTCAATTTTCAATGGCATGTTTTCAACCCAAAATATAACTATTTGTATTTTTTGGTCGTATTCTCAAACTAGGAGTCCAGTGACTATGCGATCAGTTGCTACATATTATGTTGGTACCGTGAGAGATGTTCGTGCATCTTGTGGGGCTGTATGGGGGCTAGTTTTCGTTGTCATCCTTCAATAAAATGTTTTTATGCCTATGTTTAACTATTTGAAAGTTTTGGTCATTTTCTCGAACCAATAGTTCCATGATTATGCAGTCAGTTGCTATGTGTTATGTCGTGCGAGGTATTTGTTCCTCTTATGGGGCCATTTAGCAGTTCTTTTTAATTTTTTCCCTTAAACGGCATGTTATCAAGCTTAAGTCTAACTATTTTAACTTTTGGTCATATTTTTGAACTGGGAGTTCCGTGATTATGCGGTTAGTTACGTTAATTCTGTGCTAGGTGTTCGTGCCTCCTGCGGGACCTTTGGGGGCAGTTTTATGTTTTTGACCTTCAACGACCTATTTTTAAGTCTAAGTCTAACTATTTTCATGTTTTGGTCATATTCTTGAACCGATAGTCTCGTAAATCTATAGTCATTTGCTTCTTGTTATGCTAGACCCGTGATAGGTATACGTACCTCTTATGGGGCTGTTTGGGGGCTATTTTACATTTTCTCCCTTCAATAATATGTTTTTAAGACTAAGTCTAACTATTTGAAAGCTTTGGCCATGATCTTTAATCGGGAGTCCCATTACTACTCAGTCAGTTGCTATAGGTTATGTTGATCCTGTGCGAGGTGTTCGTGCCTCTTGCATGGCCATTTGGGGGCTATTTTGCATTTTCGCCCATTAATAAAATGTTAGTCTAACTCTAACTACTTAAAAGTTTTGGACATGTTCTCAAACCGAGAGTCCCGTGACTACACGGTCAGTTGCTACATGTTACGTTGGTCTTGTGCGAGGCGATTGTGCCTCTTACACAGTCAATTGAGGGTCATTTTTTATTTTTGTTTTTCAACGACATATTTTCAAGTCTAAGTCTAACTATTTGAAAGTTTTGTCCATATTGTCAAATGGAGAGTTCCGTGACTACATGATAAATTTCTACGTGTTACGTTGGTCCACTGCAAAGTATTTGTGCCTCTTGCATGACCTTTGGAGGTGGTTTTGTGTTTTTACCCTTCAATGACAAGTTTTAAAGACTAAGTGTAACTATTTACACATTTTGGACATATTATCGAACCAAGAATCCCATGACTATGTGATCAGTTGCTATGTGTTACATTAGTTCAGTGTGAAGTGTTTTTGCCTCTTACGGGGCCGTTTGGGGGTTATTTTGCATTTTCATCCTTCAATGGTGTGTTTTCAAGCCTACGTTTAACTATTTGTAAGTTTTGGTCTTATTCCTTTACCGACAGTTCTGTGACTACCTGATCAGTTGTTATGTGTTACGTTGATCCTCTACGAAGTGTTCAAGACTTTGACGGGGACTTTTTGGTGCTATTTTGTGTTTTCACCCTTCAACGGCATTTTTCAAGAATTTATCTAACTATTTACCAGTTTGGTCATATTTTGAACCGCGAGTCCCATGACTATGAGGTCAGTTGCTACATGTTACATTAGTCCTGTGCGAGGTGTTCGTGCCTCTTACGGAGCCGTTTGGGGGCTGCATTGCATTTTTATCTTTTAATGGTATGTTTTCAAGCCTAAGTCTAACTATTTGTATCTTTTGGTCATATTTTTTAGCATGGAGTCTCATGACTAGGCGGTCAGTTTTTGTGTTATGTTGATCCCGTGAGAGGTGTTTGTGACTGTAGATGGGTCATTTGGGGGATATTTTGTATTTTTGTCCTTTAATGGCATGTATAAATCTAACTGTTTATAATTTTTGGTCGTATTCTCAAGCCTAAAGTCTCGTAGCTACACGGTTAGTTATTACGTGTTACGTTAGCCCCGTGCAAGGTGTCGTGCCTCTTGCAGGCCCATTTGTGAGATGTTTTGCATTTTGCACTTTAACGACATGTTTTCAACCCTAAGTCCAAATATTTTAAAGTTTTGGTCATATTCTCGAACCGTGAGTCCTGTAACTACGTGATGAGTTGCTACATGTTATGTCGGTCCCGTACGAGGTGTTTGTGCCTCTTTTGGGGCTATTTGGGGGCTTTTTTGCATTTTTTCCATTCAACGATATAGTTTGAAGCCTAAGTCTAATTATTTGTAAGTTTTGGTCATATTATCGAATTATAAGTGTTGTGATTATGCAGTCAATTGCTACGTTTTATGTTGTTACCGTGTGAGGTGTTTGTGTCTCTTGTGGGTCCGTTTGGGGGCTGTTTTGTATTTTTCGTCTTTCAATGAAATATTTTTAAGTTTAAGTCTAACTATTTACATGTTTTGGTCATATTCTCGAACCAGTAGTTCTGGGGCTACATGATCAGTTGCTAGGTGTTACATTTGTCCCGTATGAGGTGTTCATTCTTATTGCGGGGCCATTTGGGGGCTATTTTGCGTTTTCTTCCTTCAACAGTATGTTTTTAAGACTAAGTATAACCATTTGTAGGTTTCGGTGACATTCTTAAATCGGGAGTCCTGTGACTACACAGTGAGTTGCTACGTGTTATCTTAGTGCTGTCTGAGGTGTTTGTGCCTCGTACGGGGACGTTTAAGGGGCTATTTTGCATCTTCACCCTTCAACAACATGTTTCCAATCCTAAGTCTAACTATTTGCAAGTTTTGGACATATTCGCGATCCGAGAGTGCTTTGATTTCAGTAGCTATATGTTACCTTGGTCGGTACGAGGTGCTTATGCCTCTTGTTGGGCTGTTTAGGGGCTATTTCTCTTTTTCTCCCTTTAACGACATGCTTTTAAGCCTAAATCAAAATATTTGTTAGTTTTGATCATATTCTCGAACCAAGAATCCCGCGACTACATAATCAGTTGCTACGTGTTACTTTGGTCCCATATGAGGTTTCCGTGCCTCTTATGGGGTGGTTTGGGGGCTATTTCGCATTTTTTCCCTATAACAACATGTTTTTAATCCTAAGTCAAACTAATTGCAAGTTTTAGTCATATTCTTGAATCGAGAGTCCTGTGACTACACGGTTTATTACTACATGTTATATTGGTCCCGTGCGAGGTGTTATTCCTCTTGGGAGGCTGAGTAGTGGCAGCTTTGCATTTTCTCCCTTCAATGACATATTTTCAAGCCTAAGTCTAATTACTTGGAAGTTTTTCTCATATTCTTGAATCGAGAGTCCCGTGACTGTGTGGTTAGTTACTACGTGTTGTGTTGGTCCGGTGCAAGTTATTCGTGCCTCTTACAGGGCTTTTGGGGGGATACTTTTTGTTTTTCCCTTTCAAAAACATGTTTTCAAGCATAAGTGTAACTATTTTTAAGTTTATGTCATATTCTTGTAACGAGAGGCTCGTGAATACGTGGTCTAATTCTACGACTTATGTTGGTCATTGCGAGGTATTCGAGCCTCTTGGGGGGTTATTTTGTGTTTTTGTCCTTCAATATTATGTTTGCAAGCCTAAGTCTAACTATTTGTGAGTTTTGGTCATGTTATTAAATCATTTGTGTGACTATGCGGTCAGTTGCTACATGTTACGTTGGTTCCGAGTAAGGTGTCTGTGCCTCTCGTAGATCCATTTGGGGGATAGTTTGCTTTTCCACCATTTAACAACATATTTTCAAACCTAAGACTAACTATTTGCATGTTTTGATCATATTTTTTAATCAGGAGTCTCGTGAGGTTGCAATCAGTTCCTACGTGTTGTGTTGGCCGCTTACATCATATTCGTGCATGTTGCAAGTCCGTTTGGGTGCTCATTTTCATTTTCACTCTTCAATGACATATTTTCAAGCCTAAGTCTAACTATTTGCATGTTTTGTTCATATTCGTGAACCAGCAGTCCTGTGACTATGCAGTCAGTTGCTACGTGTTACGCTAGTTCCATGTAAGGTGGTTATGCCTATTGCGGGGCCATTTTGAGGTTGTTTTGCATTTTCCCCTTCAACGGCATGCTTTCAAGTCTAAGTCTAACTATTTGCATGTTTTGATCATATTCCTAAAATAAGAGTCCCGTGACTGCGCGGTCAGTTGCTATATGCCACATTAGTACTGTGCGAGGTGTTCATACCTCTTGCGGGACCGTTTGGAGGCGATTTTGCATTTTCATCCTTTAATAGTATGTTTTTAATTTTAAGTTTAACTATTTTCAACTCGTAAATCGGGAGTCCCGTGACTACGCGGTCAGTTGCTAGGTCTTACCTTGGTCCCATATGAGGTGTTCGTGTTTCTTGGGAGGGGGGGGGGGGGGGCGTATGGGGGCTAGTTTGCATTTTCATTCTATAATGACATGTTTTCATGTCTAAGTTTAACTATTTGACTTTTTTGTCATATTCTCGAACCAGTAGTTTCGTGACTATGCAGTTAGTTTTTACATGTTACATCGTGCGAGGTGTCCGTGCCCCTTGTGGGGCCATTTGGGGGTTGTTTTGAATTTTTGGCCTTCAACATCTTGTTATCAAGCTTAAGTTTAACTATTTTCAAGTTTTGGTCATATTCTTGAATAGAGAGTCCCGTGATTATATAATAAGTTGCTATGTGTTACGTTAATCTCATGCTAGGTGTTCGTGGACCTTATGGGGCCGTTTGGGGGATATTTTGTATTTTTTTCCTTCAATGATATGTTTTCAAGCCTAAGTCTAACTATTTGTAAGTTTCGGTTATATTCTCGAGTCGAAAGTCCCGTGACTATGTAGTTAGTTGCTACATGTTACGCTAGACATATGTGAGGTACTCCTGTTTCTTGCGGGGCCGTTTAGGTGCTATTTTGTGTTTTGTTCCTTCAAAAATATGTTTGTCTGACAATTTAAAATTTTGGTCATGTTCGTGAACTAGGAGTCCCATTACTACTCAATTAGTTACTACGGGTTATGTCGGTCCCGTGAGAGGTGTTCGTGCTTCTTGGGGGCCCGATTGTGGGATGTTTTGCATTTTCACCCTTTAATGAAATGTTTTCGATCCTAAGTCCAAATATTTTCATGTTTTGGTCCTATTCTCGAATCGAGAATCCGGTAACTATGCAGTGAGTCGCTACGTGTAATGTTTGTCATGTACGAGTTGTTTGTGCCTCTTTCGGGTCTTTGCATTTTTGCAATTCAATGACATGTTTTGAAGCCTAAGTCTACTTATTTATAAGTTTCAGTCATATTATATAGTCGAGAGTGTTGTGATTATATGTGTAGTTGCTACGTGTTACGTTGGTCCCATGTCAGGTGTTTCTGGCTCTTGGGGGTCGTTTGGGGGCTCTTTTGCATTTTCACCCTTCAACGGTATGTTTTCAAGCCTAAGTCTAACTATTTACATGCTTTGGTCATATTCTTGAATCAGGAGTCCTATGGCTACATGATTAGTTGGTAGGTATTAATTTGGTCCCGCACAAGGTGTTTGTTCCTCTTGCGAGGCCGTTTAGGGGTTGTTTTGTGTTTTCTCCCTTCAACAACATGTTTTCAAGCCTAAGTCTAACTATTTACAGGTTCTGGTCATACTCTCGACCGAGAGTCTCGTGACTACATGATCAGTTGCTACGTGTTACGTTAGTGTTGTGTGAGGTGATCGTGCCTATTACGGGGCCATTTGGGGGATGTTTTGTATTTTCACACTTCAATAACTAGTTTTCAATCCTAAGTATAACTATTTACAAATCCTGTGCATATTTGATATCCAGGAATCCCTTGACTATCTGGTCAGTTAATATGTGTTACCTTGCTCCGTACGAGGTGTCCGTGCCTCTTGTTGGGCCGTTTGGGGGCTGTTTCTCATTTTCTCCCTTCAACGACATATTTTCAAGCCTAAATCAGAATATTTATTTGTTTTGGTTATATTCTTGGATCGAGATTTTTCTGACTACGCGATCAGTTGCTACTTGTTATGTTTGTCCCGTACGAGATGTTCATGCCTCATACAGGGTTGTTTCGCATTTTCTCTTTACAACGACATGTTTTTAAGGCTAAGTCTATCTATTTTCAAGTTTTAGTCTTATTCTCAAACCGAGTCTCATGACTACACGATTAGTTACTACATGTTGTATTGGTCCTGTGCGAGGTGTTCTTCCTTCTACGAGGCCGATTGGGGGCAGTTTTACATTTTCACCCTTCAACGACATATTTTCAAGCCTAAGTATAATTATTTGGAAGTTTTGCTCATATTCTCAAATTGAGTGTTCCAAAACTACGAGGTCAGTTACTATGTGTGATGTTGGTCCGATGTGAGGTATTTGTGCCTCTTGCGGGGCCTTTTAGGGGCTATTTTGTGTTTTTGCCCTTTTAACAACATGTTTTTGAGCCTAAGTCTAACTATTTGTAAATTTATGTCATATTCTCATAATGAGAGTCTTGTGACTATGCGGTCTGTTGCTACGAGTTATGATGGTTCCTGCGAGGTGTTCGAGCCTCTTAAGGGGTTATTTTGTGTTCTTGCCCTTCAATAGTACATTTTCAAGACGAAGTCTAACTATTTATAAGTTTTGGTCATATTCTCAAATCGTCCACGTGATTACGGGGTTAGTTGCTACATATTACGTTGGTTCAGAGAGAGGTGTTCATACCTCTCAAAAAGTGGTTTGGGGGATAATTTGTTTTTTCACCGTGCAATGACACGTTTTGAAGCCTAAGACTAACTATTTGCGTTTTGATCATATTCTCAAATTGAGAGTCTAATGAGCACATGACCGGTTGCTACGTGTTGCATTGGGCCCTTTCGTGGTATTCGTGCTTGTTGTAGGGCCGCTTGGGGGATCATTTTCATTTTCACCCTTCAACGACATATTTCAAGCCTAAGTCTAACTATTTGAATATTTTGGTCATAGTGGTGTACCGAGAGTCCTTTGACTATGCAGTCAGTTGCTAAGTGTTATGCTAGTCTCGTGTAAGGTTTTTGTGCCTATTACGGGACCATTTAGGGGTTGATTTACATTTCGCCCTTTAGTGACATGTTTTCACGTCTAAGTCTAACTATTTGTAAGTTTTGGTCATATTACCTAATTAAGAGTCCCATGACTACGCTTTCAATTTCTGTATGTTATGTTGGTGTTCTCGTGCCTCTTACAGGTCCATTTGGGGGTGGGTTTGCATTTTCGTCCTTCAATGGCATATTTTTAATTATAATTCTAACTATTTGCAAGTTGGGACCATATTTTGAAACCGAGAGTCTCGTGACTATGCGATCAGTTTCTAGTGTTACCTTGGTCTCGTACGAGGTGTTCGCACCTCTTACGGGGGGCGTATGGGGGCTAGTTTGTGTTTTCATCCTTTAATGGCGTGTTTTCAAGTCTAAGCTTAACTATTTGAAATTTTTGGTCATATTTTCGAACTGGTAGTTCTGTGAATATGCAGTCAGTTGCTACGTGCTACATCATGTGAGGTGTTCGTGCCTCTTGTGGGGACATTTGGGGGTTGTTTTGCTTTTTTTCCTTCAACGGCATATTATCAAGATTAAGTCTAACTATTTTTAAGTTTTGGTCATATTCTCGAATAAGGAGTCCCACGATTATGCGGTCAGTTGCTATGTGTTACGTTAAATCTCGTGCTAGGTGTTCGTAACCCTTGCGGGAGCCTTTGGGCGCTATTTTGTATTTTCGAACTTCAACGACATGTTCTCAAGACTAAGTCTAACTATTTGTAATCTTTGTTTATATTATCGAGCCGAGAGTCTCATGACTATGCAGTTAGTTTGTACATGTTACGCTAGACCTATGCGCAGTATTCGTGCTTCTTGCGGGGTAGTTTAGGGGCTATTTTGCGTTTTCTCCCTTCAATAGTATGTTTTCAATCCTAAGTTTAACAATTTGAAATTTCATTCATGTTCTCAAACTGGGAGTCCCATTACTACTCAATCAATTACTACGGGTTATGTTGGTCCCATGCGAGGTGTTCGTGCCTTTTGCATGTCCGTTTGGCGGTGGTTTTGTATTTTCACCCTTTAACAAAATGTTTTCAAGTCTAAGTCTAACTACTTAAATGTTTTGGTCATATTATCAAACAAGGAGTCCCGTGAATATGCGATTAGCTACTACGTATTACGTTAGTCCCAGGCGAGGTGTTCGTGCTTCTTGCGTGGCCATTTGAGCGCCATTTTGCATTTTTACCCTTCAACAACATGTTTTTAAGCATAAGTCTAACTATTTGAAAGTTTTGCCCATATTCTGAAACGGGGAATGCCTTGAATAAATGGTCAGTTTCTACATGTTACGTAGGTCTCGTGCAAGGTATTCGTTCCTATAGCATGGTCGTTTGGAAGCGGTGTTGTGTTTTCACCCTTCAATGGCATGTTTTTAAGTATGTCTAACTATTTACATATTTTGTTCATATTCTCAAATCGGGATTCTTGCGACTACGTGATCAGTTACTACGTGTTATGTTAGTCCAATGCGAGGTGTTCCTGCCTCTTACGGGTCCGTTTGGGGGATGTTTTTCACTTTCATCCTTCAACAGTATGTTTTCAAGACTAAGTCTCTCAGTTTGAAAATTTTGGTCATATTCCCGAACCGAGAGTTCTGTGACTACCCGGTTAGTTTCTAAGTGTTACATTCATCCTCTGCGAGGTGCTTTTGCCTTTGGTGATGCAATTTCGGTGCTATTTTGTTTTTTCACCCTTCAATGGAATTTTTTCAAGCCTAAGTCTAACTATATATCAATTTCGATCATATTTTTTTATCCGGGAGACTAGTAACTATGCAGTCAGTTGCTATGTGTTACAGGTGTGAGTTTTTACTGAGCTGTTTGTGGGATATTTTTCAGTTTCATCCTTCAATGGTATGTTTTTAAGCCTAAGTCTTACTATTTGGAAGTTTTGGTCATATTTTTAACCGAGAGTCTCCTGACTATGCGGTTAGTTTTTACATGTTATGTTGGTCCCGTGCGTGGTGTTCGTGACTTGTGCTGGACCGTTTGGTGGATTTTTTTTTTTATTTTTTCCCTTCAACGACATGCATAAATCTAACTATTTGTAAGTTTTGGTGATATTCTCGAACCGAGAGTCTTGTGGTTGCACGATTAGTTACTACATGTTACATTAGTCCCGTGTGAGGTGTTCCTACCTATTATGGGGCAATTAAGAGGTCATATATATAATTCTTTGTCAACACATAAAGAGCATTAATAATAACTGGGCGATTGCTAATGCTCAGATCAAACATTGGCTGCTTAGTGGTCACCTTATGGGTGAGGCTCAAGTAACCCAATAGGACAAGAAATTCTCTGAAGACCCTGACACTCTTCAACTAGCAATCCATATCGCATGGGATGTCTTACCACCGAATGAAGTCCCAATTTACCGTCCCCCGACTCGCCAATAGACTAAGGTTCTTTTTCTCCTGCGACTATTATCTCTACCAACTCAAATACCAGTAATTCCCCAGATAACTCAGATTCATCCGAATAAGACCAAGATACCGAGTTTGTCTGAGTGGTTTCTTAAATGGCTTAAAGACTATCGTTGGAATATGGTTGTAAATAAATAAAATCTAGATGTGTGCGTACGCAAGTAAACCAAACCCAAATTATCGAATGACTGAAGTAGTTTAGACTAACAGTTCTTTTTTATTAGTTAAGCATTCTTTTGTTGTATAATAGGTTTAACGGCTAGGTAATTTTCTTTGTTTTTTTTTTACCCCTGTAATACAATGTAATCCAATATGATATAATATAACAACTAGGTTGTTATATCTCTAATTGTAATTTATCCATCGATACATTGTTTGTATCAGATGGTTAATACTTAATAAACGACTAGTGGAACTCAGGAGGAACGATTTATTCCACAAGTGCCTAATCCAACTACTATCAATGAAGGAATTTTACGTTGTCTACAAGAATTAACTATACTAACCTAGTTAGAACAAAATATGCCTCAACCCCTCGTTAATAATGAGTTATCAGAAGAAAGTTGAAGAATGAACATCCTTAAGGAAGTTCTAAGATAAAAATCCCCAGTATTCTTTTGGAAGTTCAGTGAGGTTGAAGAAGAAAGATGAATCTATCTAAGATTTAAAAGTACTTAATGGGGTAGGCATTAGCTCTGAACTTACGATAAGATTGTCTTCGTACCTATTCCAAGGAGAAGCATATTTTTGGTGGAAGTTTGTTTTATGTTCCTGAAACATTAATGAAATAACTTGGGATCAGTTTAAAGAAATACTCTTCAACAAGTAATTTTTTGAATTCGTAAGGGATCAAATGACCATAGGTTTCCTAAGTGTATAACAACAACAAATGACTGTAGCCTAGTATGAGACTAAGATCACCAAATTATCCCAGTATCTTTAGGAATACATTGACATCGAAACTGAAAGGTGAAAGCATTTTTAACAAGGTTTAACCCAAAACATTAAATCCTCCGTTATTCTTCTACAAGTTCGAGAGTTTAACCGAATGATCAAAATATCCTCCCTTATAGGAAAACACCCCGCCTATACCAACACAACCAAAATGTCTACTCCTTACCGAAATCCCTACGTTATAAGGAACACACCTAATCAATGATATCATCCCCATAACAAGCCGAAGGATGGCCGAGTACTCAATAAGATTTATTACAATCACAGTATACCTGTGATGTGTTGTCGTGAATGCAACCAAGTAGGAAATATTAAACCCCAATGCCCTATTCTAAACATGCCTCATCCTTCTACCTCCCCAACTTTATCAAATCTCATGTCAAGAAGCCAACAAATAACTCTAACCGTTTATCGCAACAAAATCTCCATTAAAGATAGTAAGAACCAGTCAGTAGGAACCAAGGTTAGAATTCCTGCTTTCTCCAGGAAAAAAATCCAAATTACCATGCTATGGTGGAAGGTAATCTTCCTTTTTATAATATTTTCACACGTATATTATTTGATTCCGAACATAAACATTCTTTCATTAGTCATTCATGTATTTCTTGTCTGCAATCATCTTATTGTCCATTAGTGCACCCTTTTACTATAGGAATGCCAACCAAAAAGATGGCCATTACCGGTAGGATTTGTAAATTTCACACTTTAAATTTTGGAGCTAGAATTTTAACCATATATTTAATAGTCCTCGATTTAACAAAGTTTGATTTCAACCTTGTCCCCGAACATTGCTTAAGTTGGTTGTCGTTCAAAGACGGTGACATTCAAACCACCCCATCAAACTCCATTTCATTTCTACGGACAAAATATCCACTAACCTCTACTCATTAAGATAACTGAAAAAGAAACCTTATCCCTTTCTAACATCTTGACCAGTTACAAAGATGTGTTTCTCAAAGATTTTCCCGAAATACCCCCACCTCAAGAAATTGAATTTTTTATCATTTTGTGGCCAAACACCTCCCGTCTCTCTATACCCCTTATCATATGGATCCTTTAGAATTAAGACAACTTCGAACACAACTGGATGACTTATTCACTAAAGGATTTATACGCCTAGTACATCAACTTGGGGAGCTCCAGTCTCTTTGTGCGAAAGAAAGATAGGTCTTTTCGATTATGTACCAATTATCGAAAATTGAACCAAATGACCATCAAGAATAAATATCCGTTGCCCATGATAAATGATTTGTTTGACTAATTATAAGGGTCAAAGATATTTTCAAAGATTTTTTTTAGACCGGAAGATCACCAACTTTGCGTTAAGGAAGAAGACATACCCAAAACTGCTTTTTAAACATGATATGGTCATTTTGAATTCTTAGTCATGTATTTTGAATTGACTAATGCCCCTACCACTTTTATGGAGCAAATGCATAGAATATTTTTCCTTTTCATAGATCAATTTGTGATCATCTTTATAGATGACATATTAATTTATTCCAAGACTAGGACAAAACACAAAGAAAACCTATGTATAATGTTGGAAACCCTTCCTAAACATCGGCTTTACTCAAAATAGAGTAAGCATGACTTTATCAAAAAGGATGTAATGTTCCTTGGACATGTAGTCACTGAAGTAGGTATACAAGTGGACCCAACCAAAACCACAACAGTATATGAATGGCCTCATCTTAAAACCATTACTGAACTACATAGATTTCTAGGAGTTATCGGATATTATCAACGCTTTATGGATGGATTTTCTTGAATTTACCTATTATTAATGAAGTTGACCCAAAAGGATGTTAAATTTATATAGACCTACGAATGCGAAAAATCTTTTTTCACCTTAAAGGAAAAATTAACCCCCCTATCCTAACCATTCATTCCAGTAATAGTCGCCACGATGTTTATACCAATGTTTATTTATAAGGACTCGGTTATGTATTGATGCAACAAGGGAAAGTGATCAAGTACGAATAAAGATAATTAAAAATTCATGAGTGAAACTATCTAGTACACGACTTATAATTAGAAATAGTAGTCTTTGCCCTAAAAATTTGGAGATGTTATCTATATAGAGAAGAATTTAAGGTACTTACTGATTATAAGAGTCTTAAGTAAATATTAGCACAAAAGGATCTCAACCTTCGGCAAAGATGATGGACATTATTCTTAAAGGATAATAAGTTTCACTTACTCTACCATCGAAAAAAAGGTAATGTAGTTGCTGATGCCTTAAGCCATAAAGCACAGGGAGGCCTTTATACTATGTTTGTATTCTTAGAAACCATTGGAGATGACAATCTATAACAATACTCCTTTAGCATCCAAGTTGTTCTACGAAACATTATCGCTCGCCTCATTCTGCATAAGAAAATCATTGACCTTGAATACCAACATGAATTTTTGCGTTCCCTGATATAAAAACTTTAAAACAACCTCCCCGAAAAATATTGGACTTTGGACTCTGAGTGCGGGTTAAAATTCAACAATTGAGTATGTGTTCCTTTCATAGCCTTATTACGAGAAAAAGTCATGCAAGAAGATCACCATTCCAAATTCATGATTCACCCTGGAAGCACTAAAATATATCAAACCCACAAGCAACATTATTAGCGCCCCGGTATGAAGAAAGATATTGTACAATTCGTAGTAAAGTATCAAACATGCCAATAAGTTAAGATTGAACATTAACACCCCAACGGTTTAATCCTACCACTCCCCATCCCAGAATGGAAATGGGATCATCAACGTGGACTAATGAGGAATGGACACTTGTTGTACT
Organism: Sambucus nigra; assembly: GCA_949130495.1. NCBI lineage: Eukaryota > Viridiplantae > Streptophyta > Magnoliopsida > Dipsacales > Adoxaceae > Sambucus > Sambucus nigra. Next base: position 469,614,802 of record OX422213.1, on the reverse strand, counting down.
AGTGTGAATATTCACATTAATTACTCACTTGGTCAGCTCCCGAACTTCTCAAGGATACAACAGGATATGGATCATTATCGATCATTTTATAAAATCCTCTCATTTTAACCAACCAGATCCACTGATTCCTTATAACTACTAATTGAAATTTATATCGAGGAAGTTGTTAGACTTCATGGTGTACCTATTTCCATTATGTCCGATCGAGACCCCAGATTTATCGAAAGATTTGGCAAGCCTTATAAATTTCCTTAGCAACCAAACTATAACTAAGCATTACTTTTCATCCTCAGATAGATAGGCAATCTAAACAAGTAATTCAAGCTCTGGAAGATATGCTACGAGCTTACATATTAGACGTTATTGATTTATGGAATAATCATCTTGCCTTGAATGAATTGTCCCATAATAAAAATTATCAGACCAGCATTCAGACCACTCACTATTAAGCCCTCTATGGACGACCCTGTTGTTGTACTTCGTATTAGAATGAATTAGAAGAAAATTACACACTCGGACCCGATATCATCATCGAAACCATAAAAAAGATACACCTTATTCGGGAAAGATTACATTCAACCTAGAGTCGATAAAAGAGTTATGCCGACACTAGTTGAAAGCCCCTAGAATTTCAAATAATTAAGCAAGTGTTCTTACGAGTATCTCCAAGGAAGTGGATAATTCGATTTGAAAAATGAGTAAAATAAGCATCTCGCTACGTTGATCCTTTTAGAATTATTGAATTTATTGGACCAGTAGCATATCGTCTAGAATTACCTCCCGAACTATCCAATCTCCATAACGTGTTTCATGTTTTACAATTGTGAAAATATATCTCTAACCCGAGTCATATCATTACTTGAAAGGATATGACTATTGAATCCAACCACAAATTTAAGGAAAAGGTTCCCCAATGTAAAACCATCCCACTAGCCAAAGTTCCTTGGCAACACTACGGAGTTGAAGAATTAAGATAGGAAACAGAAAACATTATGAGACAATAATACCCCGCGCTTTTTCTAGGTAATTTCAAGGACCAAATTTTTTTAGGTGGAAAAAATGTAACAACTTACTCTAAATATTCCTTTAGTCCATTTGGAAGGTAATAATTCCAAATAAACACTAGGTTTTTACCAAATTACAAAAATACCCCTAATTAAAGAACAAAGTTAACTTATACTTTTATATGCAAATTAATACCCAACTTTCACTCAATGTTTGACCAGATGACTTATATTTTTTAGAAATATCACAACCACATCCATTAAGTTTGAATTATTGCACATAATCCCCTAAACTTTTATAAAGTAACTTAAAAGCCCTTAATTCTATGCAAATTATCCAAGGACCTAAACTAAAACCTAAACTTATTTAAACTTACTCCCCTGCTGACATGGGCCCAATTGGACTGCCAACATGGAATGTGACCTCTTACCGGGTCATTTGCATGTATTTTTCATTTTTGCCTTTATACAACTTATTTTTAAGCCTAAGTATAACTATTTTCAAGTTTTGGTCACATTCTCCAATCGGGAGTTCCATGATTGCGGTATCAGTTGTTACGTATTACATTGGTCTCGTGAGAGGTGTTCGTGGCTGTTGCGGGGCTGGTTAGGGTTTGTTTTGTTTTTTCGGCCTTCAATGATATGTTTTAAAGCCTTAGTCTAACTATTTGCATGTTTTGGTCATATTCTCACTCCTATTACTATGCGGTCAGTTGCTATGTGTTACGATTGTCTCGTGCGAGATATTTTTGCCTCTTACGGGGTTATTTTGCATTTTCACCTTTTAACTTCATGTTTTCAAGCTTAAGTCTATCTATTTGAAAGTTTTGTCATATTCTTGAATCAGGACTTTTGTGACAATGCAGTGAGTTTCTACGTGTCACATCACTACACCAAATCTACCGAATTATCATGGTCATTGACCATGACAAGTTGGACTTATCAAGGTCAATGATCGTGACCATTCTAGGAGTCATAACTTTTGTTGCTACGGACTTGTCACGGTTATTGACCTGATAATTTCATTAGACTTTTCATGGTCATGTGATGATCTTTGACCTTAACAAGATTTGTCACGATCAAAGACCATGACAAACCTGTGATAACCTTTAAAAATTTATCACAGTCAATGACCGGGACAAATCGTGTCAGAATTTAAAAAAAATCTGCTGGGCAGTTTAGCCACTGCCACTGCCCAGCAGTATATTTGTACCAGTTATAGCAAAATTGTACCTGTTTAGATAGCATATATCCAAATAAAATAGAAATATTGCACCAAATCAATTCAGATATAATTCCATATCCAAATCAAAATGTAACAAATCAAAATAATACAAATATAATCCAAGTGTCTAGATAAAATAAATACAAATAATGTTATGTGGTAGGTTTGAGAAGGAAGTAAGGCCACACGACAAACGCATTGAGACACTCCTGAATATGAATCACGTCGTATTGTTTATGCAATCATAATGGGGCGTTCTCCTTCTCGATTATCACATGCGTGACGAGCACCTTGGTCTCGATATCTTAAAGCGCACGTCCATGAACTAACATACCCTGGATGGTATTCGGGTCCCTCAAACCCCTCCCTATCCGCGTGCCATCAAATACATCGACCATAACAATGCTCGACCAACTAATTGTTGACATAGGACGCTCTAAGGGAGCTAAGTAGGTGACGGGATCATCAATCGGTGAGTCCGCACATGTCGGTGATGAAGCAGCGATGTCCACGTCCTCGTCCTCCTACACCTCCTCCTCCTCCACCACCTTCTCCTTCCCGTTACCCTTGCCATTTTTCCCTAACGAATGCTTCATGAATGAGAACATATCTTGGACCATCGCCTCCAACCTTGATAGCTTCGTGTAATGCGAGTCCACCTGATGAGCCAACCTGGTGTTGCTTGTATCCAATTCGATGATCCTAGAATTGGCCACCCGCGAGATCACCCCCCTTATCCTCCCCTTACGATCAGTGCCAAGCACTTGGTTGAGTACGTCCATGGACAAATATTCCTTGTCGGCATCGGACTGTGACTCATGAACTTCCTTAAGCTTTTCCTGAAATGACAAAAAGCACACGATTAGTTAAATAAGTAAATAAACAAAAATTAAAAGTAAATAACAAAAAATAAACTCTCGAATTACTTACAATCATGGCCACGATGCTCCGGGACACCTCGTTATCCTTCCCCTTCTTCGTTCGAATTGCCACATAGGCATCGAGCCTATGTGGCCTACCCCGAGGGCCACTCCCCATCCCCTGAAATAAAATAATGAAAATTTTGTATTGGGCCCGCAAAGAAAAATAATGCAGAATAACATATTTCGGTAATTATAGAAAAATAAAAAATTACCATCATCCTATGCTCCACCTCGACATAAGACGTCCGACCGGAGTAGTGCACATCGGTCTTTTTCACCCGATTTTCCCTCCCCGATTGGTGAACTGCCAATTGTTGCTCCTTGATCTCATTGTTAATGAACTTTTGCCATTGTGCCAATGAGATCAGCTCCTTCGACGGGATGGACTCATGCATTCTGATAATGGAGTCTTGAGTCTTCCCAAAGTACCGACCTCGCAAATATTTCTTCCATATCATGTGTTTCTCCCTCAACTTCTCCAAGATAGAATCACGGCGTTCTAGGGACAGGCTAAATTTTTCCTATCAAACAAATACAATGTTAGTTGTGAATAAATATAAATATAAATTGAAATTGAAATTGAAATTGAAATTGAAATATAATTATAAATATAAATATAAATATAAATACATTACGTGTAGTATCGCCCAAATAGCTAACTTGAGCTCATTTGGCACCTCCCTCCAACTAGTGTATCCCGGGCCGATAATCGTCTTTAGCAGCCATTCCCAATTATTTATTTATGTGAGTTAAATTAAGTATATTTAGAAGAATTAACAACCAACTTCCATATCCAACCACCATCCAATATAATCTAACAACAACAACAACAACAACAAACCAACAAATGTGTATCTCGTACTTCATCTAATTCATCTACTCAATTAATTCAACAATAACAATTTCAAACCTAAATAAAAATAAAGAAACAATATTTATACTGTCCAATCAACATTAAAAATTAATTTCATGTCCTAAACTAAACATTAATTTCAAATCCTAAATCAACATTCATAATTAATTTTAAGTCCTAAACTAAACACCAATTAGTTTCAACATACGCATATACACACGCATACACACCCCACACCCCCTCCCCACCACCACCACCCCTGCCCCACCACACACACACACACACCTACATACACACACAAACCCAACCCCCCCCCCCCCCCCACACACACAAATGCCCCACCCCGTGCCCTACCCCTTGCCCCACCACCCCCTGCCCCACTACACATACACATACACACACACACACACACAAAAATGCACACGCACTCACACACACACACACACACTCACATACACACCCATGTACCCCCTCCTCACCACCACAACCCTTGCCCCCTCCCGCCCAACACACACACACCCATGTACATGCACACATACACATATACACACATACACAAACACATATACAACACACATATATACAAATGAAAGAGAGAGAGAGAAAAAAAAATACCTGGTAGAGAGAGAGAGAGAGAGAGAGAGAAATGGAGGGAATAGAAAATGGTTAAAAAAATGAAGACGAAGGTTTTTTTTACTAACAAACTTGTCACGGACCTATCACGGTCATTGACCATGACAAGACCGTGATAACTGTTCGTCACGATCATTGATCATGACAAAAAATGCATGTTTTTTTTTGTCACGGTCATTGACCGTGACAAGGGTGGCCGACTCAAAAGTGACATTTTGGTCTTTTTGATGTAGTTCATTGGTGTCGTGCGATGTGCTCATTCCTCTTCTGGGGCCGTTTGGGGGTTGTTTTATTTTGGCACCCTTCTATGGATGTTTTCAAACCTATGTTAAACTATCTACAAGTTTCGATCTTATTCTGCAATCGAGAGTCCCGTGACTACGAGGTCGATTGCTTTATGTTATGTTGGTCCCGTGCGATATGTCTATGCCTCTTGTGGGACTATTTTAGGGGTTATTTTATTTTTTTACCCTTCAATGGCATATTTTCAAGACGAAGTCTAACTATTTATAAGTTTTGGTCATATTCTTGAACCAAGACTCCCGTGACTACGCGGTCAGTTAATACATGTTACGTTGGTCGCATGCGAGGTGTTCGTTCTTTTGCGAATCCGTTTGGAGCTATTTTGTATTTTATCCCTTCAATAACATGTTTTCAAGCCTAAATCTAACTATTTTTAAATTTAGTCATATTCTTGAACTGAGAATCCTATGACTACGCGATCAATCGCTAGGTGTTATGTTACTCATGTGCAAGGAGAAAATACTTCAAAACCTTTTGTGGAATTTATGAGCAGTTACGATATTTTGCAGACTCGACTTTATTATTCTCACAAGGCAGATATCCAGGCTCATTATATACTGGCACTCGTCCTTATCTTCGTGCTCATCACGGTATAATATGCAATTATATACGCATGCATGATTATATTTGTACTTCAAAATTCTTATTCATGCTAGGATAATTGTATGGTAATGTTTTCTCTTTGAATAATGTTAGGCTACCCGGGTGTTAACCCCGCGCTAGCACAGGGATGCCCTTTTCTTTTTTCTATTTTTTTCTTTTTTGATTTTTCATGTAAAATGAGTTAAAAACAATTATAAAAAATAATTTTTTATTAGAATAGTTTATTTGTTTTTTTCAATTATTTTTTTTAAACTCATTTTATCCCTCAAACACCCATTTACTCAATATTCTTTTATTTTTAAAGGTCTGCGCTAGCGGTACCCATTGTTTTTATACTTTTTTTATTTTACAACATTTGAAATAATTTTTGTATTTCTGCATTAAAAAACTAATTTAATAATTTTTTTTAACTCATTTAGTCCCTCAAACACCCATTTGCCCAATATTCTTTATTTTTAAAGGTCCGCGCCAACGGCACTCATTCTTTTTAAACATTTTTTTTAATTTTACAACATTTAAAATCATTTTTGTATTTTTGCATTAAAAAAACTAATCTAATAAAAAATTATGTTTTTAATTATTTTCAACTTATTTAGTCCCTCAAACACCCATTTACCCAATATTCTCTTATTTTTAAAGGTCCGCGCCAGCGACAGTCGTTATTTTTAAACTTTTTTTTTAATTTTACAACATATAAAATAATTTTTGATTTTTGCATTAAAAAACTAATCTAATAAAAAAATATGTTTTTAATTATTTTTAACTTATTTAATAAGGTCTACGCCAGCGACACTCGTTATTTTTAAACTTTTTTTTTAATTTTACAACATTTAAAATAGTTTTGTAGTTTTGCATTAAAAAACTAATCTAATAAAAAATTATGTTTTTAATTATTTTCAACTTATTTAGTCCCTCAAACACCCATTTACCCAATATTCTCTTATTTTTAAAGGTCCGCGCTAGTGGCACTCGTTATTTTTAAACTTCGTTTTTTTAATTTTACAACATTTAAAATGATTTTTGTATTTTTGCATTAAAAACTAATCTGATAAAAAAATTATGTTTTTAATTATTTTCAACTTATTTAGTCCCTCAAACACCCATTTACCCAATATTCTCTTATTTTTAAAGGTCCGCGCCAGCGGCACTCATTATTTTTAATTTTTATTTTTAATTTTACAACATTTAAAATAATTTTTGTATTTCTTAAAACTGTTTCAAAATGTAAAGAAAAAAATTTATATTAAACAACTTTTCTTTTTGGAAACAGTTTTTTTCAAGAAAAAAAAATCTTTTATATTAAAATAGTGTTTTTAAACGATACATTTTTTTTAGTTTATAAAAAATATTATTTTTTAATAAAACAGTTTTTTTTTAAATAAAAAAAAGTCAAATAATGCTAATAAATCACGTAAAAAACCAAAAAAAAAAATGATTCTCTCCATGTACTAACCCGGGGTTAACTCCCGGGTAGTATATCATTACTCTTTCTCTTTTGGGAGAATGTATTTAACTCATTTAAGAATTTGGTTACGCTGTTTTCGACAAACCGAGTTGACTTTTCAAATTATACAAACCGATCATTACGTATAATACCGAGTGACGTTCGTAATTTTTATACAAAGGTCTAGCGGTATCGGCTTTCAACCATATGTATTCCCGATCTTCGAGTATGTAAGAGCCGCTACAGCGAAGTAAATGCGACTTCTCAAATAAATCAATTTTAATTGTGTGTCAACCGAACCAGTTTTAATGAAACCCAAGTTTTAATTCAGTTTAACCCATGCATCTAAGTGATATGAAATAATAAAGAAATAAGCATGCAAAGGAAACCAAATAACTAGAAAAATCTCCCACGGGGGAAAAGCCTTTTATTTCTAGAACTTTGGAAAATTTACAAGACCATTGACTTACGTAAAACTTTCCTCAAGTGTAACGCACGGTCCCTTCGTCAAACCTTCAAAGCTTCGGCTAGAAATCTACAGTGGTTCACGCGCAGCTATACCACAAGGACACGCAGTCTGATCGACCCAGGAATACTCATAAGAACTCCCTACGACACGCAGTCAAAATCTTTATAGAGACTCCCTCCACAATAGCACGCAACCCTCCGGTTGTAGAGATCTCCCTACAAAGGATGAACAATCGCAAAGTTTTGTTCTAGGGTTCCAAAATAATTCAGACAAAAAGATATTGGGATTTTGTGAATTGTAAAACAAGAGATTGAACTCTCAAAAGGTCGGAGAATAAAGTAAAACAATCAAAATCGTATTCTATTTAAAATCAGTGTTTTTCCACATGAAATCATAAGTCTGACACCCTTTAAATACTAAAAATCAATGTGGTGATGTGTCAGAAAAAAACTCTTCTCGTTCCAACGACATAAGTTGTCGTTTAAATGAGATCCGTATCTCGTTCGAATGAGATCCTAACTCATTTGAACGACGTATCAAACGGGTCCATGATTAAAGATAATTTCGATACGAACGCGTGACCGCCAGTTTCGTGTTTTTCTAATTTTTTTTATGAATTAGTTATGATTTTTTTACGAAGAGGTGTCTGAGAACAAAATCTTTAGATAGTATGAATTCAAAAAAAAATTAATAAAACTTTTAAAGCTCCGCTCCAACACTTAGAAAATATTTTATGAAAAAATAATCCCAATACTCTAAGTGCATTATTAAGGTACTCTAAAATGTAACCTTACCAAAGTTAACCTTGCGGAGATTGTTTATTGAAGAACCTTGATTATTCGGATCTGTCTTGATGTGAAAATGATATTGATCTTCTTCGACGGTGTAGCGGTCTACGACATATAAATTAATAACGAACAAAAATGTCCTTACAGAGTAATTAAATGTTAACTTGTTCCTTGACTTAGTCATAATGGACATTATCAATATCCATAGGCACGTGGTTATGACCGTGGTGGATTCCGTAAGCATCATCAATAACGTCGTTCAAAGGATGATGTACTGGAGAATCGTTCACGTCTTCCACCCGGCGAGGTTCCATTACGCGGTCATTATTGATACGAGAAATCATCCACTTGTCGTTCTCGCATCAGCAAATCATGGGTAAAGTGCATAATAAATAAGTAAAGCAAGTAAATAGAGAGAAGACAAGATATGGAGTGGTTCAGCCTTTAAAATTGTAGAGGGTCTTGAAGGTAATCCTAAGATTAGGGATAATCCATCTATTAGCAAGAGTGTTTGGGATTAAGACAGCGTGGCAGCTCAAGCGAGGCAGTTCAAGCGTGGCATCTTAGCGTGGCAACTCATGCTTTAGCTTGTTTGATTACTTAGTCATATTGTATCTTTGTTTATATTGGCTATGAGATATAACGATTGTAATGATGTAACGAGAATAATGAATCTGTGTGAGGTCGAATGGTACTCGCGAGAGACCAGGCTGGGCAGGACTTGGGAGAGCTTTCATGCTCTATCAAACGACCTCACCGTGGGAACTTTAGAGGGACTTAGTTTGGAGTATTGAGAAGTGAGGCACCGTTGGGGCTTGTCCTGACCATGTTAGATACACCTGGTAAAACATCGAAGGACCCTGACCGTGGAACCTCGGGCGGAGCAGCTTTGAGTTCCATCAGACGTTGAGTTGTGAACCAAACAATCCTCTACTTAATGTCACATCTACTGTAGGTGATGTCACTAGCCAGCTAAACATGACAAACCTGCACTTGAGTAAACCACCGTGATATTTGGGGTTGCCAGGCAGTTGGTGAGCCACCTCTGCGACAACAGCCTCCTGACACACAGTGGTTAGGCAAAAGGCATGTCTTGGATTTAATGTTCATGACGTGGAGATAACTAGTGCATCAGGCATTTAATGTTGTGACATAAAGCATGAGGGATGTCTTTCATAGTCTTTAATGACTGAGTTGCCTCGGGGTTTGTGTGGGGTGCTATTTAAGATCCCCAACCACCTTTGAGGAAGGGATGATCTTTTTGAGAGCTCTAGAGTTATTGCTAGTGATACACATCAGAGAGAGAGTTATCGTAAAAACCAGAGGGTTCACCCACCCACCATTGGTACTTATTACTAAGATTTTAATACTTGATAGAGATTCTTGAGAGAGTTAGGTGTGTTTCTACCTGGCTACTAAGGTGTATCTAGGGTGTTTTCTTCTCTCCCCCAAGCTAAGTTACTTCTAAGGTTCATTACTATTTCCTGAGTTATACACGAGAGTTTTGTGAGTTTAAACTGAGTCTTGTCTTAATTGAACTTGTGTCTGGATGTTCTATTGCTAATCCAAGGCTTTGGACAATTATCTTATTATTACCATACTCAAACAGGGGTTATGCCTCCATCTATAATCTAAAGTACCCTCTTACAAAAATAGGCCTACATCCACTGTGTTGCTCCGTTCTCATTATATAAATTGCATTGTACAATATAATCGTGCCTAAAGAGGCGTACAAGTATGAGAATAAAGGAGAGTACATGGCAGTATTGAGGATTCTGATGTGTCGAAGAGGTGGTTGCGATGTAGATGTGTGGCCTCCAAGTGTTACATTGAGGTTGGGTAGAGAGAATCTGTATTGTAGAATCTGCCCCGAGCTTGTGGAATTGATCCCTTTATCTCAAGGTGTGGACCTTTATTTATAAGAGGCATGTGATTTATGTCACGTGCCCTGAGCACGTGACATATATCAAGTCTGGAGTAGCTATTAATGAGGGGGATGCAGCCTGTAAGGCATGCATATTAAGTGCCGCATCCTTCATAGTATAATGCTGCATCCAGCGTAGCAGAAGGCTGCGTCCGGCATGAGGCTAAAGTTGTGGGTGCCGCACCCTGTAGTATAAGGCTGCGGCCTCTATGTAAGGTTAAGTGGTATGTGTCGTACCCTGTACTGGAGCTATAAATGAGAAGACCGCACCCTGCTAGTGAGGCTAGAGTTGTGGGTGCCACACCCTGTGTAGTATAAGGTTGCACTCTGCATAGCATAAGTCTGCATCCTGTATATGAGGATGAAGCCGTGGGTGCCGCACCCTGCATAGCATAAGGCGGCATCTGGCATGAGGGTAAAGTTGTGGGTGGCGCACCTTATAGTATAAGGATGCACTATGCATAACATAAGGCCGCATCCTGTATATGAGGCTGAAGCCATGGGTGCCGCACCCTGTGCTGAGTAGGGTCGCGCCCTGTACTGAGTAGGGCCGCACCATGTGCTGAGTAGGGCTGCACCTTGTGTTGAATAGGGTCGTGGCCTGTAAGCTTCTGTGCATGCCTGAGTAACGTCCGCGACAGGGAGCTACATTTTCCATATCAATAAGCCCCGAAGTCGTAGTGCCAAAAGGTAGCAATTTTGGGGAAGCGGCTGAATTATGTGGCTGCCACACAGACTGTGAGGAAAAGTCTCATCTTCCAGTGCCCTCTTACATAAATGAGATCTAGTCGTGTTGTGGCCCATTTGATACCAAGCGTCGACCAAGGATTGAAGAAGGTGATGCGGCCTATTTGACCCCAGGCGAAGGCTAAGTACTGAAGAAGATGCCGCGACCTATTTGATCCAGGCGACGGATAAGTATTAAAAAAGGTGTCACGACCTATTCGAGTGCAGGCAGCGACCAAGTAATTAAGAAAGTGTCGCGGCCTATTTGAGACCAGGCTACGGCCAAGCACATAAGATGGTGCCACGACCTATTTGATACCATGCGGCGACCAAGTACTGAAGAATGTGCCGCAACCTGTTTGGTCCCAGGCGACGGCTAAGTACTAAAGAATGTTCTGCAGCCTGTTTAAACCCCGATGATGACTAAGTACTAAATAATGTGCCACGACCTATTTGATCCCAAGTGGCGGCTAAGTACTGAAGAATGTGTCGCGACCTGTATGAACCCAGGAGGCGGCTAAGTACTAAATAATGTGTCATGTCCTATTTGATACTAGGCGGCGACCAAGTACTAAAAAAGGTGTCGTGGCTTGTTTTATACCAGGCGACGGCCAAGTACTGAAAAAGGTGCCGTGGCCTGTTTCAGCCCAGGCGATGACCAAGTACTAAAGAAGGCGCCGCTGCCTGTTTGAGCCCAGGCGACGACTAAGTACTAAAGAAGGTGTCATGGCCTGTTTGATACCAGGCGACGACCAAGTATTTATGAAAGTACCGCAGCCTATTTGAGCCCAGGCGGCGACCAAGTACTTAAGAAGGTGCCGGGACCTGTTCGAGCCCAGGCGGCGACCAAGTACTTATGAAAGTGCCGCGGCCTGTTTGAGCCCAGGCGGCGACCAAGTACTTAAGAAGGTGTCGCGACCTGTTCGATCCCAAGTGGTGACCAAGTACTAAAAAAGGTGCTGTGGCCTGTTTGATACCAGGCGACGACCAAGTATTGAAGAAGGTGCCGCGGCCTGTTTGAGCCCAAGTGGCGACCAAGTACTTAAGAATGTGCCGCCCCCTGTTTGAGACCAGGAGACGACCAAGTACTTACGAAAGTTCCGCGGCCTGTTTGAGCCAAGGCGGTGGCTAAGTACTAAATAATATGCCAAGACCTATTTGATCCCAGGCGGCGGCTAAGTACTGAAAATGTGCCACACCTTGTTTGGTCCCAGGCGACGACCAAATACTTAAGAAAGTGTCGCGGCCTGTTTGAACCCAGGCGGCTCCTAAGTATTGAAGAATGTGCCACATCCTGTTTGGTCCTAGGCGGTGACTAAATACTAAATAATGTACCGCAACCTGTTTGGCGGCTAAGTACTAAATAATGTGTCGCATGTGACCATTCATTTTTTCCTTTGCTTTTGTCATTTTGATCATAATGAACCCCCAATTCACGGTACCAATAACAACTTTAGGGCTGCGGCTGGGTTGCACTCCTGCCGCAACATCTGAGGTAACATTCTTGTGGGATCTATACTGGGATGTGGCTAAGGATGATGAATCTGAGACTGCCGCCGAAGGAGCAAAAGGAGATGTAAAAGTATTTCAGTCTGTGACCACTTGTATGTAAAACTTCAATCTTTGTCAAGGCTTTGTCCTTTAATCTATCTGTCTATTTTTCATGCTCCTTTGCTTGATTTGATACTTTCTTATTTGATTGGATGAGCTTAGAAGATTACTTCAACTGCAATGGACATAAGGCTGCGGCAACACTATGTGAGAGTTTTTCCAAAAAGGCCGCGGCCTATTGTGATTTTCCCTTGCACTTTTCACTTGTGTTTTGCCTTGTATACTTCATAAATTTCTAATATGTAGGGCTATTATCCCCCAAGCTATAGTGCCAATGGAATATGGCTTTGGGGCTGCGGCTAGTCACCACTACTCTTAGTCGGTTTAATCTGGTTTCTTAAACAGTTGCGAAAGGTTGCCATCCAGTTGTGGCATATTAAAAAATTTGTTCGTCTTTCTCTGTAATGTCTTCTGAATGAATTAACTTAGCAGCTGTAGCCATAATGATAAGGCTGTGGTGGCTACGGCACCTTTCTGGCCCTTGCATCTGAACAATGGACCTCTGTAGACATACATGATATTTTCAAGCCTTCTGGGACTGTGTTATGTTATTAAGCCACCCACATCTAATGTACGGGATACTATCAAGCCTCCCCAGACTGGGTTATGTTATCAAGCCACCCACAACTAATATACGGGATACTATCAAGCCTCCCCAGGTTGGGTTATGTTATTAAGCCACCCACATCTAATATACGAGATACTTAAGCCTCCCCAGGCTGGGTTATGTTATCAAGCCACCCACAGCTAATATACGGGATACTATCAAGATTCCCCAGGCTGGGTTATGTTATTAATCTACCCACAGCTGCTGATATATATAAAGTTATCCCTGGATGGATACTTATAAGCCTCCCAGCTTGATGATGCATCTCAAAAGCTAAGAACGAGCATTGTAAGCGCTCGTGGCTAATGACACTTCTCGAAAGCTAAGAACGGGCATTATAATCCCCCGTGGCTAATGAAACTTCCTGAAAGCTAAAAACGGGCATTATAAGCCCCCGTGGCTAATGACACTTCCCGAAAGCCAAGAACGGGCATTGTAAGCCCATGTGGCTAATAAAAGCTCCTTGAATCCTCAGATGGTTTTGTGAATATGATCATCATATGATAAGATATAGTTGCACATCATGAGGGGAACTTATGAGCTAATAATTAAGATCGCAATCCCTCCATAGGTGCATCCCAAAATAATAATAATCTTCCGAGATAATTTGTTATTCTTCCCTTCGAATCTGTTTAAGACAAAAGGTCTTTTTGTGAGATGATAGATTATGAAAACAAGAGAGAAATCATATATGGCAAAGTTTGCTAATTTATATATGCATGCTCCAGCAAATGACTTTGTTAATAAAACATAAAGTCTTGAAGATTAGGGCTATAATGAGCTTCATAAAACATAAACAGAAATAGTTGAAATTGGAAAAACTAAGGATGAGATGCGGCATGCAGCGTCTGTCAGGTTTGGCTGAATCCTTTATGCATTCTTCAGGAATCACTGCAGCATCCCTTGCCTAACCAGCCTATCAATTTCATCCTTCAGTGAGAAACATTATTCGGTATCATGACCGTGATCTTTGTGGAATTTGCACCACTTGGCATGGTCGCTCTTATGAGGTGGAGTCTTCAGCATCTCTGGCCACCTGAGCAATTTTTCCTGAATGCTTCCAAGGATATCCTCCCGGATGGAGTTCAGCGGTGTGTAGTTCTTACATAGCTCCTTTTCCTCCTATTTCCTCATCCTCTTTAGGGCCCTGGCCACGGCCTTGCCTTCCGCGACCACCACTTTTAACTCGGATATTTCTCCAATTTCTGATGTCATGGCCTTTGGCATAGAGGTAAAGGCTGCATAGTCTATTATGAGGACCCTTTGCACTAGGAAACTGATTTGGCCTTGTAGTGAGGCCTGGTGGTTATAGAGATGGTTGATGTTGTCATATAGTTGACCAATATCATTCTTCATTTATGCGTTTTGGCTAGAGTTCCCTTCCATTTATGCTTTGTTAGTCTTTAAAAAATATATATTCTAAGACAAGACTAGCAGAAGTGAGTCATCATAAAATATAGGATAAAACAAATATAAAGTTGGGATGTAGCGCTTGCACTGCTTTATGATACTACTGTCGAGGCCGCAGTTAGTGAAGTACATAGGTGTACCGCCGTGGCCTTTGAATGATATTACTGATGAGGCCGCGACCAGTAAGGCACATAAGATCACTGCCGTGGCCTTTGAATGATATTCACCAAGGTTGAGCAGGAGACTACCTGAGTTCGTTCCTTAATGCTTTGAAGCCTTTGTAACACACCTGCCTCAATTGAGGCCGCGTCATGTAAGGTAGTTGAACTACCACGTTGCATCCCTACCTAGACAGTGAGCGAAAATCCCAAAATCGAAACCCAAAAACTGAGTTTTTCTCTTGAAACTCGTGGAGAGCATACCTACTACGGTCTATCCATGAGAGAATAACCTCTAGGTGCACACAATGGCACAATTTTAATGATAAACCCTAGATCACAGGCAAAGAACAAAAAGGGAGTAAATATAACTCTTCCCTAATCAACCACCTTTACGGGGCTAAAGCCCATCAAGCCATCCAGCTTTATCTAGGTGGGGCGATATCACAGGGGTATGTAAAATATATCGAAGGTTATAAAATGGAGACCCGAGAGAAGATCTGAAGGTATGAAATACCCATTTAAGGGTGTAAGTATAAAATAGAGTTCAATAACCAAAATTTACTCATGGGATGATGATCCAGAAGATCCTCGTGAATAGAATAAGGTGTTTAAGAACTCGTAACATAGAGAAACAAGATTGAAATATCTCGTTTCCCATAGATTGCGCCAAATTGTTGATACGAGAAATCATCCACTTATCGTTCTCGCATCAGCAAATCATGAGTAAAGCGATTAATAAATAAGTAAAGAAAGTAAATAGAGAGAAGACAAGATATAGAGTGGTTCAGCCTTTAAAATAGGCCTACATCCACTGTGTTGCTCCGTTCTCATTATATGCGTTACATTGTAAAATATAATCCTGCCCAAAGAGGCATACAAGTATGATAATAAAGGAGAGTACATGGCAGTATTGAGGATTCCGGTGTGCCGGGGAGGTGGCTACGATGTAAATGTGTGGCCTCCAAGTGTTATGTTGAGGTTGTTTAGAGAGAATCTGTATTGTAGAATCTACCCCGAGCTTGTGGAATTGATCCCTTTATCTCGAGGTGGACCTTTATTTATAAGAGGCATGTGAGTTGTGTCACGTGACATATATCAAGTCTGGAGTAGCTGTCAATGAGGGGGATGCAGCCTGTAAGGCAAGCATATTAAGTGCCGCATCCTGCATAGTATAAGGCTGCATCCAGCGTAGCAGAAGGCTGCGTCCGGCATGAGGCTAAAGTTGTGGGTGCTGCACCCTGTAGTATAAGGCTGCGACCTGTATGTAAGGCCAAGTGGTATGTGTCGTACCTTGTACTGGAGCTATGAACGGGTAGACCGCACCCTGTTAGTGAGGCTAGAGTTGTGGGTACCGCACCCTGTGTAGTATAAGGTTGCACTCTGCATGGCATAAGGCTGCATCCTGTATGTGAGGCTGAAGCCGTGGGTGTCGCACCCTGCATAGCATAAGGTTGCATCCGGCATGAGGCTAAAGTTGTGGGTTCCGCACCCTGTAGTATAAGGCTGCACTCTGCATAGCATAAGGCTGCATCCTGTATATGAGGTTGAAGTCGTGGGTGCAACACCCTGTGCTGAGTAGGTCCGCACCCTGTGCTGAGTAGGGCCGCACCTTGTGTTGAATAGGGCCACGGCCTATAAGCTTCTGTGCATGCCTCAGTAACGTCCACAACAGGGTTCTATATTTTCCATATCAGTCATGTACCGATAAGTCTTCTGGAATATATTTTACATTTTTCCCATTGAATATCCCCATCATATAGTCTTTCATCATTCCCCAAATTAGTAAATGCAATTCAATATCATATATTTTTCCGGTTGTAGGGACACGGAATCTTATCACAAATAAGATTTATATTTTCATATTTAATAAATTG
Source organism: Sambucus nigra (assembly GCA_949130495.1). NCBI lineage: Eukaryota > Viridiplantae > Streptophyta > Magnoliopsida > Dipsacales > Adoxaceae > Sambucus > Sambucus nigra. Next base: position 469,598,244 of record OX422213.1, on the reverse strand, counting down.
CCAAACACCCTTTACGTGATTTTCAGATACTTTGTGACTCTCTCTAATCCACTCTTTGTATTGTGGAAAATCCATTTATTAGTCTTCAAAATTTATAACAAACTCAAAGCCAATTCATTAAAATCAATAAAAAGGAAATATTACAAGCAAATTCATTCAAAGAAAATTCATTAAAATCAATCAAAAATATATATTACAAGAAAATTCATTCAAAGTAAATTCATTCAAATGAAATAGATATTACAACCAAATTCTTTAAAATATTACAATTTTGTTCAAAAAGAAAACATTGTTCAACCCGTAGGCTTGAGCAACAAATTAATTAGCCAAGTAATAATACAACTTGCATAATTTTAGAACAATGGCCCTTTTTTGTGATCAACTTACGTAGTCTCATCTCCATAATCAGATTATATCTTATCGACCAAAATTTGAGCTTCACCCATCACAAAAGGTTGATTGTGGACATGTGTTCCATCAATTATGGAAATGAGAGTGCATGTGCCAATAATAATAGTATCGGTCAAGTTTCGTATATAATATTCCTCGCCAAAATTAGCGTGCAAGGATGACGATGATGCAAGATTTTTTTAGGTCTAGGCATTTGCAAGGGAATTGTTCCAGTTGGAGTTATTTGGCAGGGAATTGTTCCAGTTGGAGTTATTTGGCAGGGAATTGTTCCAGTTGGAGTTATTTGGTAGGGAAATGTTCCAGGGAGAGGATAGGGAAATGTTTGAGGCATTTAGGGGGTAACCCTATTATTGAATTAAGAGTCAGACTCGTGGATTTCATTCATCATGAGTGACATGTCCTTTCAAAGATCTGACACCTCTCCTGTCATCTTAGAAACTTCTTCCAACCCCCTCGCCACCTCACCCCTCAATAAAGAGATCTCATTTAATAAAGGTGCACTGTGATGTAATCTGGTACTAGTCATAAATGATACTACACCTGCTGTCCTCCCTTTATGGTCCCTCATAAACACATTGGTTAGGGAATTTGAGTGAATGGCAATGGGGTTTCACTTAGACTGACTACTGAACATTCCCTCTATCATTTCTTATCACATAATATTATATTTAGGACTACGATTTTAATAATAACAATATTATAATTGTATATATATATATATATATATGATAAATAAATTAAAACTCATCAAAGTAAGCTCCAATTTGTTTATGAATTTATTGGTACGTTTTCCCCATCGAGCATCCAACTATAAGTTGACCTGATTATATTTTTTACCTTCTTACGAGTCCCCTTAGTCCGTTATGCCCATTAACCCTTAATATCAGCATATGATTTTCCCTGAGTCTTTGGGTATCAACCTTTTTCGATATTTTCATCTTATTTATATTCCTCTCATTGAGTTTTTCTCCCTATCCTTATTCTCCAAGAAGTCGTTCCATTGGTTAGTGGGCATTTAAATAATTTACGAACCTTTCCTTTCAGCCCTAAAATATTAGAACTTATTGCCTCCTTAGAAAAAAAAACCTTTCGAAGGGTCATCCGATAGGTTTTCAAAGAATCATCTACTTTGAAAAGAACCTTTGGTTTTGAACTAGTTTGAATGAAATTTTTTATTAACTTACTCCCCAACGTCATCCTTTAAGGAAGGATCAACCTTCTTCTAGTTTCTTATGACCCCAAATCCCACAACCATCTTTTTAAGAGACAGACAATGGTTTTTAAAGAGAATAATGTCTCCTTTATCACTGGTTGGATTATCCCCACCAACGGAGAACCCAATGCGCATTTTAGGGTTAGCTTGGATCATTCGGCATCAAAAGTTCGGGGTGTCAGAATATTAGGGGTTTCTTGAGTTTGATGACTCGGAGTTGGAGTAGAATGAATCTCCGGTGGAGTAGAATATTGATATTCAAGAGGAATTGAGAATTGAGCTGTGGGGGTGTAAGAGAGCACCCAGTTGGCGATGTTCTACTATTTTGTTGATTATTGTCATTTCCCTTCGATATTTCCCACAATTAAAAAAATTAACAACATATGTAAGAAAATACGATTTACGAATATATATATATATATATATATATATATATATATATATAGAGAGAGAGAGAGAGAGAGAGAGAGAGAGAGAGAGAGAGAGAGAGAGAGCTTTTGAAACATGCTCGATGTGTCTGATTTCCATCCAATTAGTATTATTTTTTACAAATTTGTGAAATTATGCACACGGCCAAGTTAGCAAAAGCGTGTCTATGATTGATGTGTAAAGGTCCGTGACATGAACTCGAAATCCTTTCTTCTTCAACTTATTTTCAAGATCATTTTGAATATGCATGTGTCGCGAGAAGTCATAGTTTGGGTGCATACTCTCTTTATAGAATTGTACCCACAAAGGATGAATATTTTTCCAACCTTTTCTAACTGTGTCACCAGCGTCAGTTCCCTATCGAGATTATGCAGGAAAAATATATTCTCTACTGCCTCATCCTAGCATTCTGGCAATGAATATAAAATACGATAGAATAGTTAGTCTTGCGAGAGATCAACTCCACGATTTGTAAGGTAATTAAATTGTTCAATTTTTCAATTACCATACTTGTAAATATGAGTTCCCTCTATATATCGCTCTAATGAGTGATGTTTTGGTGTGGTCAAATTTCACTCTCTCATACTTTAGTTTTTAGTAATTACTACCGTGACACATTTTTCTTGAGAAAATATATAAAAGGGTGTGAATATAAGTCTTGAGGGTGAAGCCACAACAAGTTATGGACCGAATTAATCCTAAATAAATTATGTTTTTCCATCCAATCAACCAGACATGACAATTTAAGTTCATTTTAATTTAATTAAACCTATAATTACTATTTGTCCACAAATTAAGAAAGCCCTTACACCAATTTGTGTTAACCTAAATAACATCCACTTAATGTATCAATGAATACAACCACAACAAGTTAACTACATGACTCTATTCTAAACATTTAGTCGTTAAGATAAGGTAATCGTTTTGACAAATAATTATTTAAAAGGTTTATTAAGAAGAATTAATACAGTATTTTTTAAGTATCCATCATCCATATCAAATCTCGATCATTCAACATAAGCCATAACAACAATCCAACACAAGTTTATCCCGTTCAACAATACTAACCTAACAATTTCCAATATTGTTAACAATTTATATATCAACCAACATTAATCTTTTCAATAATCCATTAAGATTACAAATTGGAAGAAATCCACAAAGTCAAGGATTGAGTAATCTATAAGAAAATACAAATTTAATATAGGAAACACACATTGACATTTTCTTTAATAAAAGAAACACGAAGTAAAATTTAATATACAAATTTAGCATAAAAGAACAAGAATACAAACCCATATTGACATTTTATTCAATTCATCAAATTTAATATACACCCCCACACACAAACATATAGTTGACCCCCCCCCCCCCCCCCCCCCCCCCCCCCCACACACACACACATAGTTGAACCCCCTTCATCGAGACACACACACACACACACACACACACACACACACACTAAAACATAAACATACACACCCCATTGAATCACACACTCACACACTAAACCCTCTGAAACACACACACACTGAAATAAACACATACACGTAATAAACATACACACATAATAAACATACACACACACTGAAATAAACACACACACGCAATAAACATACACATACACATAAAAAATTGAGGGTATAGAGTAATGGAGATGTACCTATGTTGAGAGAGGAAGGGAGATAACTTCAAATTAAGGATACTCCCATCAACGGTTCGAGAGAGAGGGGGGAGAGAGATTATATTTGGTATAAGGGTGAACTGAAATCTTGGGGTTTTGATTTTTTTTTATGCCTAAAATGAGGTCAAGGTCCAAAACTGTGACCCATTCCGTGACTCATTGATGACTTAAACATGGTCACACTTTGAGACTGTAACCTCACATATAACGAATTGCAAACTCAATAAATGGTAATGGTTTTGGGTTGTGACCATGTACTGTGACTATTTTAAAATGGATTTGGGAGTGACGATTCTAAATCGTGACCAGTGTTCAGTGATATTGCCACGGGTTAGTCACTTTTGTGACCAAAAGATAGGGAATGTTAACGGCAAAATGGGTCATGGTGGGTCATGATTTTGGACCATGCCCCTTGGCCACGACTCCTCACCATGACCCAAAATCTTGGTAACTGTATATTGTTATAGGTGGGCCACAATTTTTTACTGTAACCACAGTGTGACTAAACGATTGGGAAACTTATCTCCATAATAAGTCACTAAGGAGTCACGAGTTTGGATCATAAACCCATTGATCATGGATCTTGATCATGACTACCCCTTAATAAGGCCATCGTAAAAACTGGACAATTATTTGGTCACGGTAAGTAGCTAAGGGTCATGGTTTTTTACTATGACCCCTGGTCATGGTTTTGAATCTTGATTCTTATCTAATATTGCATTTATTTACCCTTTATACTTATTCATTTTATCCCCCTCAGGTATCTTAATTCTTATTTTTATTCTCATTAACTAGACAACCTCTTTTGTTAATGTTTATATTCTTTATGAGGTATGATTGAGCTTTTGAGGTTTTAAAGTGCTTAGCATGAAGTTTGATCGTATTTCGAGAAAGTTTCATTACAAAGGGTATATTTAAGATCATTTTAGTCATTTCATCATTTGTTATTAATGCCCAAAGTCTAATGGAAGTTATAGCCCTCTATGTTATATTCACGGAGCTTCTGACCGCACTTAATTTTAATTTTATTACGAAGATGTTACGGCATTTTTCATATGATAATCCAAAAAGAAGATTCAAATCTGTTAGGGGTGATTTGATTCGACCATTTTAGAGAATCTATTCGGGACCGGTTAATGTTCGCAAATGTCTATTATTTTATTTTTTTTTTGGGGGGGGGGGGGGGGGGGGTTGGTTGGGTATTTATGATAAAACATTCCCTTAAGTTGGGAGCTTCATTTTACATTAACAGAGATCATATTTTAGGCTTTTTTGGGATCTTTCTCTCCTCCCCCTCTCTTAGTGTCTATACCCATTTTGTAAGTAATCTTCCACTGCTCATATTCTTCTTCATTAGCATACTTCTATTTCCTTGTGTTCTTGCTTTGTTAGATAGTTTTCTTCATTTATTTATTATTTGTGTTAGTTAATTAGTCGTTTCAATTCCTTAATTTGTTGAATTTATTGTTTTAATCATGTGTAGTAGCTAATTTAAGGGTTGGGATCATATTTCCACCATTAATGGGTTCTTGAGATCAAAATCTAGGGTTTGGTCTGAATAACATTTAATTGATACCTTGTGTATTAATGTTGAAATATTAGGCGTTTAACTTCCCTTGGCACACAACGGTAGCTTTTATAGCGTTATTGCAACATTAGTCATTTGTGACCATTTCAATTGAAAGTTTAATCTTTCATTGTTAAATTGAATTTATTCATGTTTGATGTTTATAATCAATTGAGAATGCTCACTTAAATGTTTTCGAACCATATTTCCTTAATATGTGTTATTAGCCCTTGGTGGGGATGCTATCCTAATCCCGTTTTATGAATTTTTTATTTAATTTTAATTAGTGTCATTAACTTCTCCTTTTTCCCCTTTGTAAAACCCATATCAACTTTTACACTTTCTCCTTTTCTAAGTGTTGAAACAATTTAATCCTAAATACCGTTCACTCCAGATTTTTGATATCCGAACTTACCACTATACTTATTAAACGAGTGCATTTAAAGTTTAGTTTTTTTACATTACGGTCAAAAGTCAATAACAACAAGTGGCGTATCTACACGGGCGCTCGATTTTCTCCTCATAAAAAATGGCGTTGTTACCGTGGAGTGTTTTGTTAAAGATTATAATTGATTTACAATTTCGTAGTTTTTCTTTTCCTTTGTATTTGTATTCTATGTTTTAACTATCTTTTTGACTTGCACTAAATTGTTTCGAGAAATTTGAAATTTTAATGCTCGTCACGTTTTGAATTGTCTCCTTTAAGATGTCTCACTATAACTCTTTAGATAGTTTTAATTGTTATGATGATAGTTCTTAAAGTTACACTCCCAAGACTATGAGTGAATGCTTCCAATTTCTTGAAAATGAAAGAATTTAATGTGAAATTAAATAATTTATAGGTAATCACTCATTGTGTTGGGAATAAACTTTGCGCAGTGAGAAATCCTCTAACTATGAGCAAAAATCCCAAGAAGATGTTAAGTCTTCTTGTTAGTTTGATCAAGAGTTAGCATTAACGTATTTGAATGACCAATCCTAGAATTTTAATGCTCGGTCTTTAGAAATAAATGCCCAACTTGATAAGATCATTTCTTCTTCAAAAAGCTCGGTTGAGGTTGAAACTTGCGTTTCACCACCACCCTTTTTTGAAGAAGAAATCACTGAGAGTGATCCAAGAACTTTTCTATTTCAACCTTTTTTCAATATTTCAAATTCTATTGAGGTTGATGGCCCATCATTTCCTTGATTCCCCACCATTGTCGAACCATTAAATCTATCACAAGAATTGAATGAAAGTCTTGAGGACTTTGACCTGATACTTGAGTGCTTCATCTTCTGGGATACTCACTCACACTTTCCGCACCTCCCATTCCAATTGAAAAAACTTAGGGAGGTGATTTTTATTTTTCTGAGATTAATTTGGTCTTGTCCCCCTTAGCACCCGAACCCCCCATCATTCGCCTAAAATTTTTAATTGGTGATGGTTCATTTCTTACGCCTTATACATGCCTTCCGTTGTTCTAAAAGAATTATTATCTTCCAGAAGGTATGCATTCAATTGAGGGTACACCATTAATCCTTTAAAGTCAAATCGTATTTTGGGTGGACCCTAAAAAGTTTCAACTTCTAGTGTACAGTTAGTTAGAAGTTCAAATTGTAGGTTGTACATAGTTAATGTTTTTTCTCTTTTCCTTTTTAATTAGAATCTAGTGTAATTAGTTAATGTCTTTATCATTATTTTTTGTTATTTTTTGTTCTAACATGTTTTGTAGATTCAATGAACTTGTACTTATCAGGAATCGCTCCATTCTGGGTAATATTTTTCTTTTCCTCACTTTATGTTGTGTTCTTGATTTGCATTAAGGATAATGCAACATTTAAGTTAGGGGGTGTGGGATATTCTTTTCTTTCATTGATTTGATCACATGTTCGTTCCAAGCACGCTTTTGTTAAAAAATTGAAAATTTTCAAAAATATTTTCTTTCTTTTTTCTCCTTTGTTAGGTGTTTTGCCTTTGTTTCCTATGATAAATTTCAATAAATGCCCAATCGAATAGATAATTCAATGTTGCATGTTCTCCATATTAGAAGTTATTAGACTTTAGTTCTCAAATCATTGATATAATGAATAACTTCATGAACTAAACTTTAAAACCATGAGCACATGCACTTTTCTTGTTTTAATGATTTGGTTTAGGTTTTTATAACCCAATAATCTTTTATTACATTGTACATACTTACAGAAAGTGAGCATTAGGCTTTTTTTTCATTTTTGAGTGTTATACATTACTTTTTCCTTATTTAAAACATTAAATTTGTTGGTAGTCTCACAATTCTTTCATTGATTATTCATTAATTGAGTTCATTTTGAAATGTGTTACTTGATCATGATTTTCAAAGTTATTTTGACTCAAGAGATTCGTAACTTTAGGAAAGGATCATAGGACCTCTTTGTTATATCACCCATATTGACCATGACCTCACCTTATATATTTACCTAGTCAACCCCATTGACCCTTAGTATTACCGTTTATTTCAAAACCTAATATCCCATACCAAATCCACATTGGAGTTATAAACCCTATTTATCACCTTCCATACCATTGTTTGGAATGATACTTGGGATTGAATGATGTTATTGCTTGTGAGAGTGAAAAAATGAAGAAAAGGTGAAATGAAAAACAAAAGAAAAAGAAACACAGGAAAAGAAATGAAAAACAAAAAAAAAAAATAAGAGAAAAATAAGAAAAAAAAGAAAAAAGAGAAACTATTTCCATATTGTATATAGTGTTTAATAAGCTTTTTCAGTCTCCGATTAATATAATGCTTGTTATGGATGTTATTTTTACAATTTTGAAATTACCCATAATTTTTCATTATCTTAACTGTTTCATCCCTAAACACCTTTGAATCTGTAGATATTCCTTTCTTTCATATCCTTAACCCCAAATATACATTACAACCCTATAAAATTCCTTTGTAATACTAAAGTAAATTTGATTCAAAAGTCTTAATAATTGCTATAATCCGTGAAAATTCATTTTACCTTTTTAATGATGATATCCTTGCATTGAGATTATATATTTTGCATTTTATGTATAACGTTATTCATTAATGACATGTGCGAGGCCTAGTTTCCATTAACATTTACTCTTTACGCACGCGTGTCTCATGTATCACCTCCCTTTCTTAGTGATTTCATTTATGGAGTGTAATATCCGGAGAGGATTGAATATCAGGCACACTTTAATGTTTATCCAGTTTATAAAAGTTTTTCCAAATCAAACTATTTCCATGTTCTCTCTCTTCCTCCCACTTTTAAGGTTGCGATTCGAAGAAGTTCATTATATAATGTTAGTAACTACGGGATTTTGAGTGAATTTATTCACTATGATAATAACATGCTGGAATCCTTTTCATTATTGTTGAGCTTGACTTTTTGATTTCTTGGGCATATTTTTGAGGAAACTTTGATGTTTATGGGTTTCATCCCTGAAAACCCTCACGAGACAACACTCGTCCACTAGGGTAACCTAGGGGTTTAATGTCTTATTGCATATGATAAATGCAATCGTTCTTCTACGAAAATAACTTTTATCTCTTTTGCATATATCTCATCTCTTATGACACTATTTGTAGTCTTATTTCTTTTCACTTCATTTCTTGGCAGTAGCAATGTGTAAGTCAGGGGGTGCGATTCGTCTCGAATATTGCATTTGTTTACCATTTATATTTATGCAGTTTAGCCACCTCGGGTATCTTAATTCCTATTTTTATAGTCATTAACGATACAATCTCTTTTATAAATTTTTTTATGCTTTGTCATGTATAATTAAACTTTTATAGGTATTAAAGTGCTTAGCATGAAGTTTGGTCACATTTCGGGAAAGTTTCAGCATAAGGGAACATTCAAGGGCATTTTATTCATTTCATCATTTGGTATTATGGTCCAAAGACTCGATGGAAGGTGTATCCATCTGAGTTAGCTTCATGTAACTTCTCACCGCGTCTAATTCCGATCTATAACGAAGAAGTTATGGCATTTTCCATATGTTGAACCGAAATGAATATTTAGACCTATTAAGGGCGATTTTATTCGGCCATTTTGTGGAGTCAATTTGGGCCCTGTTGAAGTCCACAAATGTCTTTTGTTTTTGGGTGGGTGTGGGGGTGGGGGGTTGGTTGGTTGGTTGGGTATTTATGGTAAAACATTCACTTAAGTTGGGGACTTCATTTTACATTAATAGAGATCACATTTTAGGGTTTTTTGGGAGCTTTCCCTCCTCCCCCTCTCTTAGGGTTTATACCCATTTTTTAAGTAATCTACCACTATTCATCTTCGTCTTCATTAATATTCTTGTATTGCCTAATTTTTTTTCTTTGTTAGACAGTTTTCTTCATTTATTTATTGTCTATGTTGGTTAATTAGTTATTTTCATTATTTAATTTATTGTACTTATTATTTTATCATGTTTAGTAGCTAATTTAAGGGCTGGGATCATATTTCAACCATTCATGGGTTCTTGAGCTCAAAAGCTAGGGTTTGGTTTTAATGACTTTTAATTGAAACCTTGTGTATTAATGTTGGAATATTAGGAATTTAACGTCCTTTATCACACAACGGTAGTGTTTATAGCAATATTGCGACATTAATCCATTGTGACCATTTTCGATTGAAAGTTTAATCTTTCATTGTTGAATTGAATTTCTTCATGTTTGATGTTTATATTCAACTGAGTATGCTCAGTTAAATTTTTTCAAACCATAATCCCTTAATACATTTTGTTAGCCCATGGTGGGGATATGATACTAATTCCGTTTAGTTAACTTTTTCTTTTTCCTCTTTGTAAAACCCGTATCATCTTTTACACTTTTCCCTTTTCTAAGTGTTAAAACAATTTAATCCCAAATACCTTTCGCTGTGGATTTTTTATACCCGAACTTATCGCTATACTTATAAAACATGTGTAGTTGAAGTTTAGGTATTTTACATTGCGGTCAAAAGCCGATAACAATAATTAGTGTATCTACACGGACGCTCGGGTTTCACCTCATCGGACCATGACCCATTTACTATGACCATTTCCAATTTTTGGTGTAGTGTGTCCCTCTCTTTTATCTCTCTTCTAGAAATGTATAAATAGCACACACCACCCATATCTGGGGGATATATGAGATATTCCTTACTATCGTGATGCTAAAATAATGAAGAAGCGAGCATCCTTCTTGAACTTATTAATGACATTTTTCCAATAATCATTACAATCAACATTTCACCTGTAGACGTAGGCACCATTTTGGGCTAAACTACTTAAATTCGGTTCTTATATTTTCCCTCATCTATCTATAATTCACTCTTGTATTAGTTTTTAGTAAATTGATATTTTATCTATTAATTTCTAGTAATTAATCTATTATCCAAGACAATTAGAATAACAATCATCAGGGATAACAATAACAATAATCCTAAAAATGTTGTGATTTAAATTCATGATTGAAACCATTAATCCAATACAGTTCAACCCAATTGTGTAAATTAAAAATGAACCCTAGCTCTAGCATCGTTCACTCAAAATATAAATTAATAATAATTAAATAATATACCAATATGATCTTAAGTCATATTTCTCAAATTAATTTATTATATCACTAAAATTTATTCAGTTACATGTTATTTTCTATATGTATTTCAAAGCAAATGGGAGAAGTATACATAATTTCATGCCCTATTTGGTGCAGATGAAAAATCTCAAATTTGATGTAGATGATGAATCCTTATTTGTTGTTTTTCAATTAGCCTTCCAAGTTCTCCAAGGAGAAGGAAACTTGGTTTCTTCAAAGCTGGCAGTCTCCCACATTATTGGATTGGAAATTCTTTCTCTTTATAGTTCGTGTATATGATCTCCTCCATTGTTACTATAACTTCCATAGTTAGTGTTCCAGCATTTTACCTTACTAGTAAAGGGATTTCTCGTTATAGTTCATAGCTTACTAGGGAATAGGAAAATTTAATTGAGGTTGTTTTTCTCCAATGGCCTCCATCTTTCCTCCAAAAGTTAACTCTTTCTCTAGCCTCCCAATTTTGTTTAGGAGGTGAGGCTAAATTAACTTAAATTTTAATGATGTATTTTTGTCACTTATATTCATACTATATTATAACCATCTTATGGGATTGAAAACCACACCAAAACACTCTCAAACTTGCCCTAATGGGTTAACCAACCCTTACGACCAAGTTGTTGGGAAAAAAAACTTTAGATTGACATTTAAAATGCGAAAAAAATTTATCCCTAAAGATCTTTAATTAATCATGCATTGAAAAGAAAAAAAAAAGAGTAGGTTTAAAGATTAAACCTAGGGTTAAAATAATTCATCCCATAATAAATCTTGTTGTGATTCGTATGAGGAGAAATAGTTTGATGATGATGATTAATTTGATTCCAATCCATGGTCTCCAAAAACTTTCGTAACCTTCTATAACTTGGGTCTTCTTGTGTGTGATACTCTCCAAAGCTAGGTAGGTGTGTGGGAACCTTTGTGATGAAAACCCTTCCTTATGAGTGAGGTATGGTGGTCTCTCTTTAGGAAAAAAATGTGAATAGTATTTTCTCTCACCCCTCTCTAACCCTAATGACCAATCATAATGATTAAAACCCATTCCCACATCTTTATATGCAAGTACACAAGTTGGGCTTAGGCAAACTAGTTTTCTTAAGAGTTTGGATCTAATTACTTGGGTGTATGTACTACCCTAGGGACCCAAAGACAAATAATTAAAATGTCTTCAAAAAAATACTCGATAGCCCCAATTATTAATGCCCTAAATATTTTCTTTATTTATTTAATCATAATTAATTCCATTAAATAATTATAAATTCACTCCAATTTAATTATCTCGTAAATCACTCGAATCTAATGAGGTCTTATTTTCAAAGTTTATTATGGTACATAATATGATTCCCTATGCTAAGTGTCTGATAATTGCTTACTCAAATCAATTTTTTGTTAATCAATTATAACAAATATCTAATCAATTACCTTGAGTCTCAGACTTAACATATGTTCTACTCCACCAAGATTATAAAGTAATCTTTCGACTGCGTTTTACTTGGTGGAAACAAAACATATAAGTCGATCAAGGGGGTATAACAATCCACAATATCCCTTGGATGCAGATTCCTCCAAATTATGATCTCATACCTATTAATATATTTGTCACCCAATATGCCAAGATCATTTGATTCAACCTAAAATTGAATCACACCCATTGAAATTAAAGTGGGAATTACATAAGCATCACAATCCTCATAATTATCGGGATTAAAAATCTATGCACCATTTGCAAATGGTGTGAGATTTCCTCAGTCCAATCTAGACATCCCTCAGACTGAAATCTCAGTGGTGGTCCCGTTTAATACATTTTTGGCATATACCAATCATAATCCTCTATTGAACAATCGTACAAGTTTCTGAACCATCTCACTGGTTCCCATAGTTTGAGATAAAGTACTAGGATTTCCTTGCAAATATTATAATAGGATGTCAAGATCCTACCTAGCCTTTAAACTTTTCAGTAGTGCTAGAACCAAAATTCCAATCTTCTGAACATCTACCCGAAGTTGCACCACTGGAATTCCTACAAAGCTCTATTGACTAACATTAATATGAAATAATATATTTAAACAAATATAAAACATTCTCGTAACCATTACTCTTATTTCAAATTGAAATGACACACCTTTACTTAAAAGGAACAATCATACATAGTTTTAAGAATAAATCCCCAATAATCTCCCACTTAGTCTTAAAGCCATATATCCAACTCTGAAACTATTTCGAAAGTTTGTTGCCTATCGATAGAGGATTAACCGAGTCACTAAAAGAAAAAAAAAATGCACAACATAAAATATATGTCACTAAAAATGAAAAATATGTTTCTAAAATGTATCGTTGACATAGTCTACTATGTTTCTGGATTGTTGCCCATTGCTTGTACGTGAAAGCCTTTGGCAACAAAACATGATTATGTTACGGAAGGTATACTTTTGGCAACATACATTTATGTCGCCAAATTTATTTTATTTTTTCCCGAATTTATAATAAAATATATTATTTAAGTTGTCAAAGGTCACTCAATAGAGACAAAAGTAAACTGTTGCAAAAAATAACCTTTCAGGGATGAAAATTATGTTGGAGAATGTAATGTCAATGATAACTGAACAACCTTTGACAACAGAAAATTGTATTGCAAAAAGGTATACCTTGGGATCACATCTATTTTGTTGTCAAAAGGTATACCTTTCAGCAACTGGTTTGTCTGATTGTCAGAAGCTAAATTTTTGAAATAAAAAAAATGGCTTCCATATCCAAATTGAAAGAGATATAGAATGACTTTTTGTGACAAAAATGTTTGTTGCCAAAAGTCCTTTATTTTGTTTATTTGTAATTATTTTTCTTAAATTCATTAGAAACTGTTTTAAAGTTATGCATTGTTCTTCAAAACTCATAAAACATTAAACAATGAAGTTTATAATCCAAAATCACATTGCACGTTTTTCATATAATCATAAATAATACAAAGTTGCGCAACTTTTAACCAATCTCATAAGTACGCATTACAAAACAATATCGTATCCGAATCAAAGTGTAAGTGTACATAAGAAATGTCTCACAAATAAGAGTATAATAAATCCTAATACATCAACACATCAAACAATATAAAAAATTGATCCCCATAAATTAAAACGACGACAATATAACTCCACTCCGTAAAAAGAAAGCTTAACTCCAAACCACCACGAACAATATAACACCAAGAAAAATCCATCATCAATCTATATAAGATATAAAAAATGGTGTTCATCCCAAATCCACTTAACTCGAATTGTGGTAGCATAAGAGAATCAAATTAACCCCCACACACCCCCTCCCATAACACACACCACCGCAACTAAATTGCTGAAGAATATTGTAAGTCTTAATACTTCAAAAATTCGGAAAAGTTTCCGTTATTTTTGAACATTTTAAAAACATATACTACTATAAAACCCATCTAAACTTAAATTTAACATATAAAAATAATATACACAAGAGCATCAAGACATAAATATCATACAAGTATAAAAATATACTAGAGCATTTAGAGCATCATAAATTAAGCTCATCCCTAACATCAAAGTAAAAATTGAATATCATGACATAAACTTAAATAAGTATCCGAGTAGCTACATACTTGGATCTTCCGTATCCATTGACGTGTCCATATGTTGTATGTCAAAAAGTACATATATCTTTAACCTTTGAATACTTCATATCCAAGATAAGCCATTAATACATAACTGCAAACGTTAAAATGTAATACACCTAAAAAAAAAAAAATATCATTAATCAAATGTAATACATGTAAAATAAAGAAGAAATCATTAATGAAATGCAATTTATATAATTCCACACTTTTTTTCTACAAGTTACATTCATCCCATGTGAGACTCGAGCCTCTCTCTTAATCGTTTTCTAGTCATTTTACTTTTTACCCCAAGAACCAGCTTTTATGCTAAAAGATTAGAATTTTTAATTTTGGATCAAAGTCTTAACCCGTGAGTCACATGAATATACAAGTTGTTTCTACAAGCTACATTAGTCATGTATGAGGTGCTCATACCTCTTTTTGATACTTTCTCTTATTATTTTACTAATTCACCCCCAACACCCAATTTTTACACTAAAAGCTTAAAATTTTCAAATTTGGATCAAATTCTCCACCCATGAATCCAATGACTGCACTCTATTTTTTTACAAGTTGCATTAATCCCATGTGATGTTCTTGTACCTCTTTCCAGGTTTTTCTCTTATTATTTTACATTTTAAACCCCAACTCCCAATTATCAAGCTAAAAGCTTAGAATTTTTAAATTTAGATTGGTTTCTCTACGCGCGAGACATGACTTTATGAATTGTTTCTACAAGTTACATTAGTCTCGTATAAGGTGCTCAGACCTTTTTTCAGGTCGTTCTCTTGTTATTTTACATTTTCACCCCCAACACCCAATTTTTATGCTAAAAACTTAGAATTTTCATATTTGAGTCAAAGTCTCAACCCGCGAGTCCCATGACTGCATGGGTTATTTTCACAAATCAAATTGTTACCATGTGAGTTTCTCGTGCCTCTTTCCAGGATTTCCTCTTTTTATTTTATATTTTTCCCCCGAATGCCCATTTTTCAAGATAAAAACTTAGAATCTTTGAATTTATATCAATTTCTCAACTCTTGAGTCACATGACTGCACCACTTATTTCTACAAGTTACATTAGTCCTATATGAGGTGCTCGGACCTCTTTATGGGAAGTTCTCTTATTAATTTTATTTTTCACTCCAACTCTCAATTTTTATGCTAAAAGCTCTAAATTATTAAATTAGATCAATTTCACAACATGGGAGACACATGACTACACTGATTGTCTCTATAATTTACATTACTCCTGTGTGAGGTGCTCGTTCCTTTTTTTTGAATAGTTCTCATGTTATTTACGTTTCACCCCCAATGCTCAATTTTTAAGCAAAAAATATTTGAATTTGAAATTTAGATTATTTCACAACTTGGGAGTGACATGACTACACGGGATGTTCATACAAGTGACATTAGTCATGTGTGAGGTGCTCAGGTCTCTGTCCATGTCGTTTGCTTGTTGTTTTATGTTTTCACCTCCCAACACCCAATTTTCATGATAAAAGCTTAGAATTTTTAAATTTAGATCAATTTCAACCCGTGACTCACATGATATCACGTGTTGTTTCTATAAGTTATATTAGTACCCTGAGAGGTTCTCACGCCTCTTTTTGGGTGATTCTCTAGTTATTATACGTTTTCACCCCCAATGCCTATTTTTTACACTAAAAGCTTAGAATTTTCAAATTTGAATCAAAGTCTCAACTTATGAGTCCTATGATTACACGAATTGTTTTTAAAAGTTACATTAATCCCATGAAAGGTTCTTGTGACTCTTTCCGAACCATTATCTTGTTATTTTATGTTTTCACCCCCAACACCCAATTTTCAAGATAAAAACATAGAATTTTAAAATTTAGATCAAAGTCTCAACTCGTAAGTCCCATGACTGTGCGATTTATTTTTACAAGTTACATTAGTCCCGTGTGAGGTTCTCATACCTCTTTTCGGGTTGTGTTCCTGTCATTTTACATTTTCATCCCTAACATAAATTTTCATGTTAAAATCTTAATATTTGGATCAATTTGTAAACACGTGAATCTCATGACCGGATGAGTTATTTCTACAAGTTACATTAGTCTCGTGTGAGGTGTTTGGGCCTTTTTCAGGGTACCGTTCTCTTGTTAGTTTAGGTTTTCATCGCCCAACGCCCAATTTTCCAACTAAAAGCTTAAAAATTTCAAATTTATATCAATTTTAGAATCTTGCATTCATATGACTACACAAGTTATTTGTAGAAGTTACATTAGTTGATGTGGGGTGGTCAGGTATCTGTTTGGACTATTCTCTTTTTATTTTACATTTTCATCCCCGACGCTAATTTGTTTGCTAAAACCATAGAATTTACTAATTTAGATCAATTTCTCAACTCAAGATTCACATGACTGTACAAGTTGTTTAAACTTAGAGTGTAAATTACACCAAACCCCCTGAACTAGAGAGATTTTGCATATAGCCCCGTAAACTATTAAATTTCTACACCTAACAAATATGCATAAAAATTTAGCATTTTTATGCATAAAATCATTTTTTTTATCAATTCATTTTCAATGAAAATATGCTAGGTGTCAAAATTCATTAGTTTATGAGGTTCTTTTTCGAAATTGTTGGATTAAGGGGATATCTATAAATGAAATAGTTCAAGGGGTTTTAGTGCAATTTATCCAAACTTATATTAGTCCTGTGTGAGGCGCTCGGGCCTCTTTCGGGGTTGGTCTCTTGTTATTTTATGTTTTCACCCCTGAACATCCAATATTTAAGCTAAAAGATTAAAATTTTCAAAATTAGACCAAAGTCTCAACTCGTGAGTCCAATGGTTGCACGGGTTATTTCTACAAGTTACATTAGTACCGTAATTGGAAAAAATGTATAATTCACCCATAACAGAAAAAAATAATTTTCATAGAATGCTAAAGAAGGCTTGATTAATGAGTTTGGAAAAACTTCATAAGAAAATAGAAAATAAGATAACAAATTATTTAATAAGATCCATGAACATGTATAGATATTAATGAACAATTTAGATTCATTATTTATTAACCTGAATAGACCCGAAACACAAATTCAAAAATACTTTCAAATCATGAACCCCACAACATCACAGAACTTCAATCATCAACCCCTAAAAAATGAAGAGAGTGAAGGGGGGTCAGATCGAAAAGTGGGAGAGAGAGAGATGACACCTGGTTTAGATCATCGAAAGAAAGAGAGATTGGGAGAGAATAGGGAGTTTCATATTATAAAGCGGAAGAGCGAATGGGGTCGGTGTTGATGTACTATGAGAGGGGCCTAGGTTGATGGATAAGAGAGGGAGACAATGGGTGTGATATAAATGGATTTTGTTTCACTGTGAGATTGCAGGAGTGAAAGATAAAGGCAAAGATTTTTTTTATTTTATTTAAAAATAATTTAATTTACTCTTACTATAAATGTAATAAAAAATATTATAATATGTTTAGCAACAATAAATCTTGTTGCTAAAAGTAAGCTCTTTTTTTTTGCAGTAGGGGATTTTGTTGCCAAAGTTGGTTGACCTTTCGCAACATCCGATAATTTTCCTCCTTCATTTCATTGGTTTCCCGCTCAATATTTTACCTTCTGGAAATAAAAAAATAATTATGTGTTGCCAAAAGTAAAATGTAAGTTTATCCTTTACCAACATGAATGATATTTTGTCCCTAAAGGGTTTCTTTTGGCAACAAAAATTAGCTATATCGCTAAATAATGTTACAAAAATTACAATTTATTGTAATGGGTGTTATTTGATACAAACTTGATCATAAACATATCACCCGCTTCATTCAATCTCTCGAACTAGGTTAAACATACGCTCAATGTGCTTAACCTTTTTATGGGTTATAGATTCTTTTAGACTTGTAATACTAGTACTACGAATACATAAAGTTTAATAGATGGTTACAGTTGAAGGAACCTCACCTAAGTTGCTTAGGAAGTAACTGAGCTTTATAACCTCTTTAGTTGTTTCCGAACTGGCAATAACTTTAGCCTCCGTAGTGGAGTTAGTAATCCAAGAATGCTTCACAGTTCTTCAACTTATAGCTCAACCTCCTCGGGTAAACACATATTCTAAACTAGCAAACTTAGAATCCTTATCTAACTAAAAACCTTAGTCATTGTACCTAAAAGGTACAATACTATTAGACTTCAATCTGTTAACCATGCCGAAGGCATAACAAATTTCGAGCTTTGCACACTATATATAACACTCATAGGGCTGCCTACCAATGAAGCATTAGGAATATTCCAGATTCCTTCCATCTAATCAAGTTTCATAAGATATTTATTTCTAGACATAATGATTACATACTTGAAAATAACCTATTTTCATGGAATCCCGATGGTAATACTATGTATGGAATATCGATACAATCGACTTGGGATAAGCCTAACATCCTTTGCAACCGATCTAGAAAAATTCTTATCATAAGGATGTTATTGGATTATTCTAAGTACTTTATATCTAACATCATAATAACTACACTGCTGTGTGGGATAATAATTCCACATCATTCCCAATTAGGCAAGCATTTTCCATAATACTAGAAATACCACCACATTTCCATCATGTTTCTTATATAGGCAAGTGTTTTCAAGCTTTGATTAGAACCAGAACTTGATTACCTGATAAAGTCAAGTGACCGAAGGCCTTGATGCTAGCTTAAATACATAAATGAATCTTACAAGATTATATCACTTTACTTTTCATGACTTCTTAATATTTACTTGTCAAGACGATCGTTAAAGAATGCATTTCTATTATTAAAAGAATCCCAATAAATATTAGTATGGCTACCGCAAGAAGGTTTGGTCATAGTCAATCCCTTTCTTTATGAGTAAACAATTTTGCAAGCCTTGAATTAAATGTTTGCACCTTCCCATTCTTTTACCTTTTATCTTCTTGTAGGTCCACTTGTTCCCGATGGGTTTTACCCCACACATATGTCTATAAGTCCCAAAATTTGATTTGAATACATCAAATCCTTTTTGTATCCATAGTTATAAGTCAATGAAAAATTCCTTATCTTGGAATGGCTCATTGTAGTTTTGGGGAGTCATTTCATGATTTCCTGGGATCATATCGAAATGATTACAAAAAACACTAACCATTCAGGATGACTCCTGATTCTCCCTCTATGACATGGCACCACTTGCTATCCAATATAAAGGACACGTGTATCCTAATTATTGATGTAAGAGAAAGTTTTATTATTTCTCATTATGTTTTAGTTTATCATTTTCTGTTACACCCCACTTCACCATCATGTACATTCTCAAGATTTCAAGTGATTAAAAGTTAGTTACCAAACATGACAATCCATGATCGAAGAGTTGAGATCGTCACTACATTTATCAGAGAAGGTATATGAGTTGATTTTGTGTAAACATTTTATCCAAGGGTATTTTAAAAGTAATTATTTTTATATATATTTTTAGGGATGTTTTAAAAAGATTTTTTAAAAGAAAGATATTTTCTTTTTTAAAGTTGTTCAAAAAACTTTATAGTCTTTGTTCGAATGATATTTGTTTCCTGTTCAAACGAACTTCAAACAAACATCAAATGAGGTCTCTTCATTAGCTAACCAAATATCATTTGAAGCTTGTTTCAAGGAGATGAGTTATTCATTCGAAAGAGTTTGGTTTGGCTTGAACCAGATAAAAAATTTCGTTCGAACGAACTCCTATTTTCATTCGAACGAGGCCTCAAAATTTGTGTCACTTTGAAAATTTTGTTTCTTATATAAAGGGTTCATGAAATTAATTTTAGGTAGGGCTTTTGGCAAAAATAGTATCCCAAACAATACCAAACGGTCTCCAAACCCTAGTTCCACCAAACACTTTGGCTTTCCCAATTCAAACCCCTTAGATGATTTTTTTATCACTTTGATAATCCTTTAAGAACGCATACAATTTTCATATCCTTATGAAGTTTATTATTCACTTCTGAAGATAGGAAAAGACTTTCTTGAGGATGATCAGTGTGCACCGAGGCAAGTACATCTTATTGTGAGGCGTTGTTAGATCTGCATCGCTTTTTTTCAACAACAAGGAAGGAAGACCTAAATATAATACATAGTGGAGTCTAAGTGTGATTGTTTTTTTGTGTCATTATGTAATACGTAGTTGTAACAATGCTAAAAAAGTGTTTTGTATGAAAGGAATTTTTTCCTCACATCATGTCTTGTGGTTTGTTTGTTGGATTCCATTTAATCCTATATATTTCATATTTTTGTTTCACCTAATTCATCAGGATTAAATTGGATTAAATTGAATTTGGCTTGTGTTGACCTAATCTATGAACTCTACACTTGACCATATAATCGGACCACTTTATAACGCATTTTTTAAAATGGTATCAAATGTTGTTCCTACAAGTTATTTAGATGAATCCTGGTGGTTATATGGATAATTTATATAGTAGTCTAGCTTTGATTGATATCACAAATTATGCCTATTGGAAATCTCAGACGAGATCGTCTCTAAATCGATCGATGATCCCATTTGGATTGTTGTTTAAATGGGGTAGACTCCTTGTATTATGACTTATGAAAATGTTGTTAGTCTCAAGACAGCCGCAATTTTGATAGAGCATAATTTTAGACTGGGTAATTTTGACTCTCGTGGTTTGATTGATATTTTTGGTGATGTCACACCCAACGAATATCATCGCATCATGATGTGTACCACGTTTAATGAATATCGGGATATCCTCCATCTCACACATGAGGGTACCAATGTTATCAACGATTTTAAGCTTCAAAACCTCACCACACAATTTAAGACCATAAGCATGTTTGAAACTGAAAATTTTGATGAATTTTATGCTCGTTTTCCTAATATTATGAAATCTAATTTTAATTTGGGTGAGCAAATTACACAAAAGAAAGTTGGCAATAAAATTCTAAGGTCTCTCCCGTATCGTTTTAGTGCGAAAGTTAGCATCCTGAACACTTTGGGAATTCTAGACACACTTAGGCTAGAAGAGATAATCGGTGGTCGTCAAACTTACGAATTGGACATGTTCCCTAAAACCCAAAAGAAAAAAGGAAAAGAAATAGCTTTAATAGCTCAATGAAAAAAGATGAATTTTCTCAAAATCAAAAATCAAAATTCTTCCAAAGTGAAAAATAAAAGTTTTGAGAAAAATAAAATTACAAAGTAGGTAAGAACCTTCTTTAGGATAATCAAAATGGATCAAGAGGTGAGTATCCTAAAAAGGATGAATCAGAGAGGACATTATGAGTATCAAGGGAAAGGTCAAAAGGACCATGAGTGTCCCATTAGGCCTAAGAGATGGGGAAAAGGAAAATTCGCTTATAATTCCACCCTAAGAGATATGTTGAGTCGGTGGATTCAGGGGATGAATCGCTGCATGGACCTCACTTCATGCATTCATGGCTAGTCATGTTATCACTTCAAGTACGCCTCATACCGATAAGTATGTTTCTTAACATGATAACCTCAATAATGAGTCGAATAATTTCGGAGAGCTTGGGGGGTGATGATGAGAATTTGAGTGAGGGAGAATGTGGCCTCCAATACGCTTAGTCTAAACTTTACACCAAGACATTAAGAACAAGGAATAAAAATAAAAAGTTAACTCTTAGGGTGTTATATTTAGAGACGGAGTTGAAGGTTTTGAGAGAGAGTGAGACCTCTATAAGAATCTTTTTCACTAAGAAACTTGTTTCGGTGGGGAGAAAAAATAATGACCTGAACAAAAAAGTGGTTGGTCTTACGAGATATCTTCAAGCATCATTAGAGACTCGTGAAAAACTTGAAGCCTATATTTTATAACTCGAGAAAGATCTTTAACGTTACCGGGAGGTCAAAGTCACTTTAGAGGACACAACTAAGAAGGTTTGAAGGATGTTCCGAGGTATCGCCTTAGGTTTTAAAGACATGTGAGGTAGAGGTTACGAATGTGCATCCACTTCTAATATTGTACCAGAACCAGTTCCCAACTACGTGATGGATTCTTATAGGCCTCGACCTAACCCACCAAGGATAACTGTCCTAAGAATTTTAACCAAGGTAGACACAAATAAATCTATATTTCTACCCATTTCGAACGAAGTTGTCACCTTAAGGAGTTTTTCTACAAGCTAGGAGGAGTATCAGGCACATATGCTCCTGCACACCACTATAGCGAATGAGAAGGACCCCATGTCTATGTGTTTAAGGCAAAGATAGTCTTTTAAATTTTTCTCTTTTTTGTTATGCACCAAATATTTGAACCATATGTAATTAAGCCAATTTTATCTTAA
Organism: Sambucus nigra; assembly: GCA_949130495.1. Classification (NCBI taxonomy): domain Eukaryota; kingdom Viridiplantae; phylum Streptophyta; class Magnoliopsida; order Dipsacales; family Adoxaceae; genus Sambucus; species Sambucus nigra. The sequence goes on along the minus strand of OX422213.1, from coordinate 469,575,487 downwards.
TCGTAAGCATGTATCTAGTGAGATTAAGCAGATAAAGTAAATCAGGTTCATAATGACGATGTACAAGGAAACCACTAAGGGAAAAAATCTCGAAAGGCCGAGTCCAGATGACAATATGATACGATTTTACAAAGCATAGATAGTATACTTACACAATGACTCAATTCCCATAAGCTTTGATTCTCTTCGATCTTCAACCATTACTCCACAGTGAAACATAGCAGTCCACCTATGTCAGGTCCATAACAAATGAGTCCACTTATGTCTCGGTATCAACCTATATGGCCTCAATAATTGTCTGCGATTGGAGTCCACCATTTCTTCATCGTAACCAGCACGCATGAAATCCATTGTGCGAAAATAGTTCTTCAAATGATGGAAGAATCAAACCAGTGGTGCAAACAAAGATCTTTATAACATAAGGATTATGCAAACTCAAATCTTGAAACAGGAAGGATGTTAATGTTTTAGCTTTGGAAAGTATTTGATAACAAATTCAAGAAAACATATATCTTTATTTTCTGTTCTGCACACATTTTTCTGAGTCTAATAAAATATTTTTTTCAAGGAGGAGCGGCGCTTGAACGAGAAACAACAATCTCATTATCAACAAAGTGTAATAACATGATAATGGATATCAAAGATAATAGTAAAGAGATATATGAAGCATATAAATATCAAATGAGTAAACATGATGCAACAATAGAGATCAAATGCCATAACAAAATGATAAATCTGCATAAACTAAGAATACATCAAGATCCATGTCCAACAACAATAATGTGTTGATATATAAATAAAAAAAATAATCCATAAATTTATAAAAAAAATGCATATTATCTAAAGACAAATAATAAATACATCATAAATTACAAATATGTCTCAGAATAAAATGTAGCAATAGTAGAATTTTAGCAATCAAAATCCTCACCATCATCATCATGGGAAGTTCCATCATCTCGACGTCACTTTGAAGAGCATACACTACGGCTCTGCTCATGGTGGCGCATCTCATCAAAGTATGATGACATCCGAGACTCTTGGTGCACTCTGGTATGTGGCTCCTCATCAAACCGACTAATCATGGATGCTATCAACCTCCTCTTCTCCTCGACTTATGCCTGCATATGAAGCCTATCCTCCTCGTGTCCACATGTTGAAACATTGTGAGTCCTATCTCTAGTGTTTACGGAGGGGGATTAGAAGGAGAGAGACTAGTGGGGTGAGATATGAAACCACCACAAGAGGAAGACCCATCATCAGTAGGAGCAAAATGAGCTGCCTCACTAAGATGACTCTCAAAAGGTCGTATGGTGTTCGAATCCATGGGTAAAATGGTTTCGTGCGCAGCCTAATCCTCAAGGAAAGGGACTACGGCTACCTCATAGATACATGTAATAAGGACACCATAAGGAAAAGAAAAATGAACGGGAGTGTGGCCTGTGAATGGGATAAATGACATAACATAAAGAAGCATAAGAATAGGAAGATCGATGTCCCATCACTGAAAAATGGCGTACATTAAGTAGACGATGCCAGAGGAAATCTGTGAATGATATATCCCCGAATATATAGCAGATGACACAAACCAATTAAGAAAATGAAAATCTGGATGATGCTGATGATGATATAAAATAGAGGATTGGTGAGGAATCTCTCGATGAAATTATGGAGGACCCCATCGGTAATGTGTAGTAGCTCGTCAATAAGATTCGCAGTTACAATAATGGTGACACCGTGTACGGTGGTCTGGATACCTATAAACGTGCGAATAGCACAAAAGTAAAACTCTCAACAAGATCGGGATAGATAATACTATAGAGATCATACATGGGCTCCCAACCCCTACTAGCGAGCCACTCAGGGACTCCTTATAAACAAAACTCATCTATTTGAAAAACTCTCTTGCGAGCAACAACACGAATATGTAAGCCAAGCACACAGTAGTGTTCAAAATAGATGCGAGTAGAACACCTTCCTCAGAGTAGCGAGGATGGTTGGCCTGAGCGGCGCGAGTGCAAGCCGAGGCTGTCTGCATGTCTAAATTTCTAGAGTGGACACCTCTATATCTCTGACCTCGTGCCATGAATAAAGATCAGATAGAGAAAGAAATGGGTTTTGGGTAGGAAAGAAACTTGACCAAACTCAACAAACTAGCAGAATGCTAAGAACCTATCTCCGTATAAAATCCAATCGAACCACCGTGAGAACTAGATAAAAGCAACTAACATCAGCAAACAGGATATAAAAAATCATAATAAGTCCAATAAAATTGATGTGAGTAAAAAAAATACGCAACAAACTAGGGTATGTGTATGTCAAAAATCCAAAAAAATATATAAAAATAATTTTTTTGTGAAAAAGATAATTTTTGAATATCATAGATACACACATGGGCAACACAAAAAGTAAAACTCAATATAACTGACAACCCCCAAACAAAAGATTTGATTTTTGATGCGAAAAACTAGATGAAACTTCGTACATCTCAAAGAAAAACAATCAATACTGTAATGCCTATGTGTATGTTGAGGTATATTTAAATTTTAATTTAAAAAACAAAGAAAAACAAAGAAAAAACTAATTAGAAAATTTGAGTGTTGATCCCTAAACTCAAATTAAACTCCTACATACAAACATGAAATCATTGTAATCAAAACGAGTCTATGATATAGAGATATAGTGCTAAAATTTTTTGAATCAATAACCAAATAAAAACCAAGAAAAAATAAATAAAACTCAAATCTAGAAAATACCTGATACATGAAATGGCGGGCCCAGGAAATCAAGAATTTGGACTGAAATCACAGGGGTAAGAATGATACTTTTGAAGCTTCAGCACCTCAACAATGGATAATGAGTGAAAATCACACAAGATAAGAGATAGATACAAAGTTAAAACGACGGGGGTAAATCAACTGAAGTTAAAAGGAAACCCTCATAATCGATTTGACACGTCTCTCGAACGAAGGATATATGTCGCTCGAAAGATAATGCAATGTCACGCGAACCACAAATAATGTAGTTCTACCATTAATGGAATTTCCTGAGAACCAAGAAGGGGTCTCGTTTCTAAAGACCCAAAAATGAAGACCCTCTTGCGAAGATCCCTTGAAGTACCCTTTCTAACGACCTACTAACGACCCACCATTGTTTAACTTTTAGAACCTCACTAGAACCATGCATCGAATGTCACGCCAGAGTCTTTATAATGACCTTATCATCTCGTTCTAATGAGATATACTTTAAAAAAATAGGAATCATATCTCCCATCATATTATCGATTCTAACCTAGAAAAATATGAAATATCAATGCAGAAACCGGAAACTCGAAAATAAACACTTGACACTTCCAAAATAGGTGAAATGCTGACTAAAAAATAAAAATGAGTTACAATTTAACACGGTATCGATGTGCCTAAACACTAACTCAAATGAATCACAATTCACACACATAGATACGTTTAAGAAGCTCTAATTGATTGCTAAATGTCATCAAACTATGGTCAAGACATACAAGACAATTATAGAGTGAACTTAATGAACTGAACAAACATCATGCACACAAATATATAATTTTGACAATTCTACTAAGCAATAGAGTCAAGACACGACCTTTTCAACCTAGGACTCATTGCAAACCGTTGATCCTCAACTCAACTCCCTCAAAAGATAAATATAGACACCCCATTCTGTTACCCCCTAACTCTCCTTAGGTCCCTAGTACCTCCCCTCATCACTACAAACCTAGGTCATGCCCCAAGTACTGACCTAGAAGCCATCGGGCACTCCCCGACTCAGTTTGACCAAAAAGTCAAACTCTTGATCTTGATCGAGACTCAATGAATCTTCAAAGGTAACTGAATACCCTTTCTAACGGACCGCCCCGTGTGCGATTCTGACTTACCACGCGGACGAATGATCCGTTTGCGTCCAAAACTTGACCTAGAGGCCACCGAGCGCTCCCAGGCTCTGTTTGACCTAAGTTAACTCTTCAGCTCAACTGAGGCTGAATGAATATTTAAAGGGCACTGAATACTCTTTCCAACGGTCCATCCCATGCACGATTCTGACTTTCCATGCGGACGAACGATCCGTTTGACTCTCAGAATTCACCGAACGCTTCTCGAGCCTAGTTGACCAAAGTCAACTCTCCAAACTGGGTCAAACTCTTTGGAATGTCGAAGTACATCTCCTAACCTTTCCAATGGTCCACCTCACGCATGATTCAGACTTACCATGCGGATGAACGATCTGTTTGCGTCCGAACGATTCCCCGTCTAATGGACCGACAAACGCTTTCGAGCCATATTTGACCGAAAGTAAACAACCGAACCTGGGAGCAGTCCAAAGGACTTTCAAAGTTTTCTAAATTACCTTTCCAACGGTATGCCCCGTGTGTGATTTTGACCAACGGTTTGTCCGCGGCAGCCAATTTTCCGAAAAAGCCTGAATCGCACTGCCAAATGACAGGTTCCAGACCCCATATGTCCGAGTCCTTTTTCTCACTTTTTCTCTTATTTTCTATCTTCCCCAAATCCATTTTCCTTATATTTTATATACTTGTTCTTAGTGACGTTTTACCCCATATGCGTTATCGTTCCATTATAACGATCAACGTAAGGGTAATCGCGTAAATCTTACTTTCTAATATTATTCTTATACCTTCCTACGGATGACTCGCTTTATCTTTTCCATGATACAAGTCGAGGATTCCTACCTCCATTATATATATACACATGCACACATATCACGGGGGGAAATATAAATGAAAATAGCAAATATCCATGAGAGACCGAAAGGGTGGAATGGGTGCCTAACACCTTCCCATTTCGTTACTAAGCCTCCGAACCCTTCTCGAATCATTTGGTTTTGCACGCACTAGTACGTCTTTGGATGCCATCCGTTGGGGTGGCTTTCACTTTTTTCTTTTGTCTGTTTTGAGTAAAATAGTCTGGGGACTCTAAATCTCTCTACATTTTTACATCACATCTCAAACGACGCCGGTCGAAGCTCTCCTGAGGGGGACGCGCGGGACCTGAAGGATCCTTTCCTCCTCGACGGGGATCGGGGATGGCCACAGTGGAGACTCCACTGGGGATATGTGTTATTTATGGGATTGACTCTATTTGCATGGATGCTATGTTTATGTTTTCCCCCCCATATCCGCATGTTCCCCTTCACCATGTGTATCCCATGCTTATGCTTATATTCACACACTTATAGAAAATTCTCCATGTACACCTCACACCACGTGCACCTAGGATCACATATATCCCCATGTTGCACGCATCACCCCTCCATACTTGGTGTACCTTTTGGGTTACTTGTGCATTGCTCCCAATTTTGCATAATCAAGAAAGGCATTCTCATCATAAGATACTAATAAGGGAATCATGTATGATTCACACCACATCCCCAAAGATCATTGATATTGACCCAATTTTTACCCAGTAACTGGAGGGTCACTTCATGATGGGCGCTGGTCCGACAGGTCGCAGTTAGCGTAAGCGATATGACTCTCACCTTCCATTGTCCAAGTACCTTCGACGTATATCGAACGGTTCCCCCGCATCGTACCGCTTGACCGAAGTTATAACGGGAGGTATATCGCAGGGAATTCATTCACATACGTCGAGTATATCGAATTCTCTCTCACACGTACCGTCCCCACGAGGTATATGGTGAGGCAATTCACGTACACTCAGGTATATCAAATGGCTTGTCCACACGTACCGATTCCCCGTAAGAGCAAGACGTATATCGTGGAAGTTACGCCAAAGGGGGGAACCCATGCCGATTCACCCAACCGACTGCATACCCGCATATAGGTGTCAAACCTAGGGCACGTACTTTAGATTGTCGGTTTCAACCCGAAAGTCTGTCGAAATTTCAGGTCGATATGCCGCCCAATTTTTGCACATTTTTAAAACGGGAACCTATCCGTGAGCCTGGTTACAAGTCCATTCGTAGCTTCGCATATATTAAGAACCCCACTTTTCTAGGCTCGGGTCCCGTCCGACATTGCATTTAGGAGACTTAAATACAAGTGAGAACATAATAATCATAATAGTCATGTTGAGTCCATTATCCAAAAATATTTCTCCCTTCTTTATTAAAAATCCAAAAAAAATTCTCCCTTCTTTATTAAAAATCCAAAAACATTTCTCCCTTCTTTATCGAAAATTCAAAAACATTTCTCCCTTCTTTATCAAAAATCCAAAAATATTTCTTCCTCTTTTCTCAAAAATAAATCTCATCCTATACCTTCTCAGGTCGATCGCAAGCCCTTGGCCTGGCTCCCTACTAGCTTCGCTCTTCAGTTAAATCACCCCAGAGTTACATCCGTTCCTCTACTACTTCTTTCGAGTCCGGAATCCATCCATTTTCCATGGAGAATACAGATCAAGTACCAGTCATGCAGCCAAATCTGACGACAGTCTAGCTCAGCTCGTGTCCAAGATTGACAACCTCCAAACCGAGGTTCGAGAGATGCAACCAAACCAGGTTCCTATTCCTCAAGAGCCTGAGGCCCTATTCCCTCGTGTTATGGGTCCACCCGAACCTATCTAGGTTCCAGAAGAATATTATCACGCTCCACGTTCCCCTCCTGCTAATGGGCCACCGCCTACCCAGCTTCCAATGCCAAACATTGCCCAGCCTGTGGCCACTAATCCAAAAGAAGAGGAGTTGAATAAATTTAAATAGGATCTCAAGATGCTCACCAAGAAGTTTGACCAGATTAGGATCTCTGGGAATTACATGGACTACACCTGCATGTCTCCTTATCCTAAAGCGATGTTACCCGAGAAGTTCAAGATGCCAAATATCGAGAAGTTCAGAGGGAGTGGACCCCCAATTGTTTATCTTCGCAGTTATCATCGTTCCATGACTCTACTAGGGGATTCTAAAGAAGTGATGGCCCAATTGTTTCAGCAAACTTTGAAGGATAGTGCCCTCCGATGGTTTTTATCTCTCGAGGAATCCAGAATCCGTAGTTGGGAGGATGTAGCCTGAGAATTCATGTCACAGTATAAATATAACGAAGTGCTTGAGGTCACCCGTCGTGATTTAGAGCTGCTGAAATAGAATCCTGGAGAATCAGTCAGTAACTTCATAACCCGATGGAGGGAGCAAGAAGCTACCATGACCAATCGGCCATCCGAGGAAGATCAGGTCAACATAGTGAAGAAGAATTTCTTGCCCTATGTTCGAGCAATGATGGGAGTACAATACCATCCCCACTTCTGAGCTCTCAGAGAGGCTGGAGTAAAAATCGAGGAAAGTCTTGTTAAAACAGAGGTTGAACCGAAGAAGGTGTCCGGACAGTTCACCCCTAGAAAGTATGACAAGCCTTCCAGTGCTACCGTCTCGACCATCAATAACATCTCTCAACTAACCACATCATGGGCACCAGAAAGCCCCCCTACCCCCATCCAAAGGGAATACACTGAGCTCCATGATCCCCTCTCCAAAGTTTACCAAGCCCTGTTAAGACGAAACCTTATAAACCCTTGGATCCACGTCCATTGTCAAATCCACTCCCAAGAAACTTTAAGACCGATGTTCATTGAGCCTTTCACCAAACTACTGGCCATACCACCGACTAATGCTTTCACCTTCGAAACATAATCCAAGATCTCATTGACCGGGGTATCATCGCCCCACCAGCCAACCCTAAGCCAAACACTACTCACAATCGACTCCCAAATCAGACCAATGCCATCTTCTTGGAAGAAAACCCAGATTTCGATCCCTCAACTCAAATCCCACCCATATGATCTCCTAAACCTCTTTAAATTTGCCCATATTTCCTCCTACACCCTACTAGCCTCACTGAGCAGGCACTGTCACTCCTTACCAGAGCATGCATCGTTGTTCGTACCCGTTCCGAAAATGGAAGTATGGAATTGTCAAAGATGTAAACCAACTCCTAGAGTTTGGGTTAAAATTTCCCTCACAGATGATCACCGATTTCCAGTGATTCAGTACACTGTTATTGAAAGCACGAAAATGGGCCCGAGATTCAGACAAGTGGGTGGTGCCAACCGACGAAGTCAGCCTAGATGATGTTATCCAGACTACGGCAGAATTATTTAGGAAAACCAACAGCATTTGTAGTATCACCGGGTTACTTGACACTTTGAAGCTACAAGGGCGTTTGGTCCTTTCGATCACACATATCCCCACAGAATGGGATGACCTGTATGAAGAAGCCGTTGACGTTGTGGAATACAATGACTTTACACGAAAAGACATAATTTCTACCACCGGATGGGGGGAAGAATTCGAAGATTCGAGCGAAGAACAAGCTTCAGGAAGAGCTGGCCTAGTAGTCAACATATATGGGATGATATCATTTGAAGAACTTCTCGAAGAAATAAACAGGGTGGCAGAACAACCTGAGATTGATGAGAAAACAGGATTCATGTTCTTCCCTTCTTCAGTAAATCACATGACCAAATCAGGGAGACATTACCAGGTTCCAACCTCACTACTAGAAAATGACAAAGGAAAGGGCGTTGAAAACCTTCCTATGCCAGAGATGACCATCGAGGAGAGCAAGATCCTCGATCAACTGAAGAAAACTCAAGCTAAAATCACTCTATGGGGGCTTTTCATGTCTTCCCATCTACACAGAAATTCTTTAATGAAGTTTCTCACTAGACCCATAGTTCCTCCATCTACCACACCAGAAGAAGTAGTAAATTTGGTCGGATCCTTGACCTCTACCCGAATGTTATCATTTTATGAAGAAGAAATCCATAGAATTGGGCCAAATCACAATCATGCACTCAACATCTCCATCGAAGTTATGGAAAAGGCCGTGCCACTCTCCCTTTTCAATAACGGATCCGCCTTGAACGTTTGCCCTCTGAGAACCTTCAAGTGTTTAGGCCTGAAAGAAAGCGACCTCGCTCCAACTTCCATCGCTATGCGTGCCTATAATAATACCCGTCATGAGGTGGTGGGATCCATAAAACTTGTAATAGGGATTGGCCCTATAAACCTTGTTGTTGAATTCCAAGTCATAGACATCCCAGCTTGTTTCAACCTGTTGCTCGGACGCCCCTGGTTCCACAATATCAAGGGTGTCTCTTCATCAATCCATCAGAAATTGAAGTTTTTTGCCGACGGGCGAGTCATCACCATTTTGGGCGACGACAGAAATGTCGAGGGTGCAAGCACCAGCAGTCCAATTCTTGAGATAGAGCACGGGTCAAGTGATATGCTCCTACCAGGATTCTGAGTTGAGCCACTCCTACTCCTGGCAGGGGACAATTTCAAAGAAAGGGTTTGTCCAGAATATGACCCTCATGGCAATGTTAATGTGATTCAGATGTTTAGAAACATGCACTTCATGCCCGGACTGGGGTTAGGTCACAGGCAACAAGGGATACTTGAGCCCATCGAACTGAAGAAATCTTTCCCTCCGTGTGGCTTGGGGTATCAACCATCAGAACGAGAGCTCAAAATGATCTGCCAATCTTGACCAAAGAGAAGATTAGACTGCATTCGAACTATCTCAGGAGACTCATTAAATGGACGATTTATCAAAGAAGGCGAGGACTTCCCCTTTTGCAGTTTTCCAGAACCATGGCATGACCACACAGATAAGAAGATGAGTCCAGGAATGGAGATCTTTTTCCAAAATATCTACCCATGGGCCGAACGTTTCCCACACCAAGTGCAACCGCTCCTCGAAGATATCAAAGAGACTAAGGAGTCTGATTCTGAAGATTCCTTCAACTTGCAGACACTGGGCCTGGCAATCTGCATGATTCATTCAGGAACTACATCAATAGATCCATCCCGTCTGATTAAAGCTTCTGTTACACCCCTCCTCAACTGGCATGCTGCGCGAGTTCTACCTCTTGAAATCTCCCCTAACCCCAATATTTACCCTATTTCTTATTTTGTTGTCTATCCTTGCTCAAATGTAATCGAGACCTCTTTTGATGAGGTTCTCAATGTTGTTTTTCCTATCAATGAAATAAATGAAGATTTTGAGTATCTTGTTGTGCCTTACATTAACTGCTTGGATTCTAATCAAACTTTTGATGATGATGATTTTGCAAATGAATAATTCTAACTGATCTAAATAAGGTTAATAATAAACAACATAACCGCGTTCACATTAATGAAGAGTAAACTATTGTTATTAATCTCGGTTCTGGTTGCCAATTGCGTGAGATTAGGATAGGGGCAACCCTTGACGAGCAGGAGCGTGCACAACTCGAAGAATTGCTGAAGGAGTTCATAAATGCCTTCGCATGGTCGTATGATGATATGCCCGGTATCGATCCTGAAATAGCTCAGCACGAGATCCCCACTCTCCCAGATTACAAGCCGGTTAAACAAAAATTGAGAAAGCTCTGCACCGAATGGTCGCTCAAGGTCAAAGAAGAGGTGGTCAAACAGTTAAACGTGGGTTTCATTCGAGTGTTCGAATATCCCACATGGCTAGGCAACATTATACCTGTGCCGAAATCAGGAGGGAAGATTCGAATGTGTGTGGAATATCGAAATTTAAACAAAGCTTCTCGAAAGGATGATTATCCGCTACCCAATATCGACGTGATCGTGGACAACACAACCAGTCATGCTCTGAAACCATTCGTCGACGGGTTTGCCGGATACAACCTAATCAAGATGCACCCCGACCACCAAGAAAAAACCGTATTCATTACCCCATGGGGAACCTTTTGCTGTACCGTTATGCCATTCGGCCTTAAGAATGCTGGGGCTACCTACAAAAGGGCTGCCACAACCATCCTACACGATCTGATTCACAAAGAGGTCGAGGTTTATGTGGATGATATGATTATCAAGTCCAAAACTAGAGAAGGTCATGTTATCACTCTCCGAAAGTTCTTCGAACAACTATGACGGTATCAGATGCGACTTAATCCACAGAAGTGTGTCTTCGGAGTTATAAAGGGAAAACTCTTAGGATTCATGGTCAGCGAAAAGGGGATAGAAGCAGATCCTGCAAAGCTGAAGGCCATACTTGAGATGCCACCTCCATGAACAGAGAAAGAAGTCCGAGGTTTTCTTGGGAAATTACAATATATCAGGCGGTTCATCAGCCAACTAACCTCCATCTGTGAACCAATCTTCAAGCTTCTCCGAAAGGATTCAACCAAGGTTTGGAACGAGGCCTACAAAGAATATTTTGATCGAATCAAGCAATACCTGACCCAACCTTCGGTGCTCATGCCACCACAGTATGGTCTCCCTTTGCTCCTATACCTAACCATAACCGACACTCCAGCTGGGGCTTTGCGAGACCAATATCTTGAAGACTCCCACAAAGAAAGATACATCTATTACATCAGTCGTAAATTGGCCGGGTATGAGGTCAACTACACTTCTTTAAAAAAGGCGTGTGTGGCACTTGTCTAGGTCACCCAAAAGTTACGACACTACATGCTCGCCTTCCCCATCAAACTTGTATCCCAAATGGATCCCATCAAATACCTGCTTGAGAAACCCACCTTATCCAGTCAAATGGCCTGATGGTTGATGCTCCTAACCGGATTTTATATCGTGTACGTCACACAGAAAGCTGTTAAAGGAAGAGCCATCTCTAACTACCTAGTCGATTACCCTGTAGAAGAAGCGGAGGTTAGGATCTCCGAATTCTCAGATGAAAATATCCTCTACACCAATCAATACCACCTTCGATGAAAAATCATCTTTGACAGTGCTTCCAACAAAAAGGGATATATCATTGGGATACTCCTGATCGCCCCAGATGACTCCCACACTCCCATCGCCATTAAATTGTATTTCCGTTGCACTAACAATATAACGGAATACGAGGCATGAACAGTGGGCCTCCAAGTTTCTCTCAAAAAGGTTATTCAATACCTTGATGTCTAAGGGGATTCTTCCCTCATCATTGGTCAAGTGCTCAAAAAGTGGAAAGTCAAGGACGAAAAGCTCCAACCCTTTTATGCCCAATTAGAAGAGTTAGCCTCCCAATTCTAAGATATCACCTTCCATTACCTACCTTGAGCAAAGAATAATGTAGTCGATGCTCTCGCTACCTTGGCCTCCATGGTCGACATGCCCGAAGGAATAACAATGACCCCCTTCCTAGTTCAAAAGCAAGACAAACTGACCCATTGCTACCATATTGAGCTTGTCTCCATCGAAGATCCCAAAATAGACGATTACTGGTACTATGATATCTGGTGCCTCCTTAAACATGGTAGGTATCCCGAGGGTTCCAATAAGAAAGATCGAACAACTCTCCGAAGACTGTCCGCCCAGTACATTATCTATCATAAAGCCCTACTCAAGCAGAACTTCGATGGAACTCATCTACACTGTATTGCTGGGGCTGATATTGAGAAAATAATGCAGAATATCCACAGCGGGAAATGTGGACCCCATATGAATGGTCACATGCTCTCCAAGAAGATCATTCGACAGGGATACTACTGGACCACCATGATCCAGGATTGTACCGCCTATGCCCGGAGATGCCTCAAATGCCAACAATTCTCCAATCTTCAACACTTGCCTCCGTGAGAATTATACAACATGACCTCTCCCTGGTCGTTCTCCACCTGGGGTGTCGACATCATAGGGAAGGTTACACCAAAGGCTTTAAACGGACATGAGTTCATCCTGGTCGCCATTGATTACTTCACCAAATGGGTCGAAGATGAGTCATACACAGTATTGAACGCCAAGAAAGTGGCCAAATTCCTCAAGAAAAATATCATCTGTCGATATGGGGTCCCGCACGAGATGGTATCAGATAACGGGTTGCATTTCGAAGCAAAAGTCATGAAAGTAGTCAATGAGTATGGGATTCAGAGACATAAATCTTCTCCCTACCGACCTCTGACCAATGGTGCCGTTGAAGCCGCCAACAAGAACCTCAAAGCTATCATCAGCAAGATGACCGAAAGTTGTAGAGATTGGGCTGACCGAATCCCGTACGCCCTCAGGGGCTATCGAACCTCAATCCTATAAGGACATTTATCTCATGTCCAACATGTTACATTTATGTATGTCGTACGCCGCTACATTTGGCACGTCACCTCACGATCTCACATGGCGGCCTCAATTCGAATTCCAGGAATCAAGCATTCAACATCTCCATTAATGTGTCCCACATCTGCCTCAACGACTTCACGTTCCAAGATTTTAGGGACTTAATGCAAGTGGTACGCAAGGGAAGTCAAAACAGTGAAAAAAGGCACGATTGGAGAGTTCAAGGGTATTTTCGTAATTTCACATCCATAGTTCGGAGGTCTGGTCAACTGAAAAGTTGAAGAGCTCGCCGTAACGAAGATACTGGAAAAAACGGCACCTCAATCCGAGCTAAGGTGAAGGAGTTATGACCTTTTGAAGATAGAGAAAATTCCTTAAAGAATGCTGTTTTTTTTGTACGCTGGATAGAATTTTAGAGTTTTAGGAACATGAGACTCTTCATATTTTTTCCTATAAATACCAACTTCGGGGGAGTTGTTTTGCAAGACTTTAGAAGACGTTTTTGAGAGTCCAAATTACTCTAGTCTTCATATTTTTTGAGTCCCAAGACTCATGTTTTGATTCACACAATTGCCAAACCTTTGTGAATCTTTTTGGTAACCCAAGAACACAACTTTGGTTTGTTCAACCCTTGTGGAGAAGCCGTTCTCTTCTTCATTGCTGCCCTCCTGGAAAGGAAAACTTCCAGCCGCCGACATAGGAACCGACACCTGCGGGTATTTCTGTGTCACACTGTTTTCAGCCGTTGCTTTGAAGGTTTACCGAAGACACCGTGCGTTACACTTGTGGGCGATTATCAGGTTGTATGTAAGTCAATGGTCTTGTAAATTCTTTAAAGTTCTAGAAATAAAAGGTTTTGCCCTTCGGAGATTTTTCCTTAACTTTGTGTCGCATGCTTTATATTTGATGGGTTGATTTAGATGCATGTTTAAGGGTTGATTTTATTTGGTTTAAAAGTAGACGCTAATTAAATAAGCGTTCTTGGAAACTTGCGAAATTTAATTTAAATAGATATTACACGCGTTCTCAAATCCGAACCTCTACTGGGGCTACCCCTTACTCCCTAGTCTACGGCATGGAAGCAGTCCTACCTGTGGAGCTAGAAATACCCTCGCTACGCATCATGCTCAAAAGAAAAGTTAGTAAAGAAGACTGGTGCCAAAGCCGTCTTGATGAGTTAGACCTCCTAGATGAAAGAAGGTTAAAAGCACTGTACCACTTACAAGGGTACCATCGCCGAATAGCGTGATCATTCAACAAGAGAGTCAAGGACCGAGGTGTCCAAGAGGGAGACTTAGCCCTCAAGGAGATAATAGAACCCATCTGGGACCCCAGAGGAAAATTCAAGCCCAATTGGAGCGGCCCCTACATTGTGAAGAAAATCTTATCTAGCAGTGCTTCCATGCTCACTGACCTAGATGAGGAAGAGATGGCTCGTCCAATCAATTTGGACCGACTCAAGAAATTTTACCCCTAGTCCGAAATCTTGGCGCGCTAGGACTCTTCTCATCCCCCTTCTATTCTAAAAAAAAAAGAAAAAAAAACTCTTCATTTTCCTCTACCCAGAACTACGTTGGCCTGATTGTCTACAAAAAAAAAACTATTTAAAAAAACATTTTCAAAAACCCCAGAGGTACGTAGGCAGCTCATGCACCTCACATGAGGGCGGCCCTTTCTTTGTCACAAAATACTATTCTTTTCTTACCTCCGAGAATGGCGATTCATTCTAAAAATAATTAAACAAAAGGATTATGTATGCCTTAGTGATCAGTATAGATAATTCAAAATATAAAATTCATCGAGAAGCACAAATGGATAATTAAAACTTGTTTTATAATTAATAAAAAAATTTAGCACGGATTACATAAGAAAAAGGAACGGATAACTCCCTTCCCCATTACCATAAAACCCAAAAAAAATCCCCACATCTTTAACACAAATAAACTCTCTAAGAGTCCTACCCACAGCCACCAGAGGAGCCTACACCCTTATCATCTACATCCGGAGGTCCCCAAGTTTCCCCTGCCGGAATAGAGTTCCATAAACATTCCATGGATCGATGAGCCTTAACCATCTTCGAAAAAACCACAACACCCCTTCCATGGTGTTGGATAAAACAAACCATCTTTGTCCAGTCTCTACTGCCAACATCTCGCTGACTACTTTCCTTCACAACCACTTCATATAATCTTTGGGGACATGCCAAACCTCCCCGACAGACTAAGAGGGATGGGTCAATAGACGCCGATTTTCCCACAGAGATCCAAGCAACAGACGCAAGTGCTCAGTCAAATCTTCTACCAGAAAGAAATTTGAGGTCCGAGGGGGCACGACCTGCACCCAGCCGAATTGGCACAAAAGCAGCCAAGGGAAATAAAAAGAGGTATGTCTGAGACCAACCAACCGCACATATGAATACTCTCCTAGCACCAGAGAAGGCTGCAACTTTACCCACCAAGGTGCTGACCAATACAGACCACGAGACCCATATTCCACAAGACAATTTTCCTAGTATTCAACATACAGGGCAACACTGATGAATTGGCACGAAAAGAAGTTGGGTACAGCCGACAAGGGATACTCTGGAGGAGTCGCCAAGTGAAATCTTTCAGACAACCACATGAACAGCATCACAGGGCTACCCCTCAAAAAGTCAGAACGACCTTCTCTCCAGGCATCCAGGCCATTTAGGGTCTTCGCTAGTATCACCACCGCAGGATTATGATGGTATGACATCCATGAAGTAATGGCTGTAAGTTGTGGGTCCACTCGTACCCCCTAGTCACCAGCAGCAATTTGGAAACCAGACCTAGAACAATGGCTCTAGCATAGCCAGCCTCACCTACTTCCCACAAATGCACGGACTACAGCACCGCCAGAAGGGAGATAATTCCTCCAGAAACCAATGATCTTGCCGTTTAAGGCGAAATATGAAAAAGCCCAATAAACAAATCCCTAGAAGAGAGATAAAATTCGGGCAAAGCCTTAGCAACACTGGGATTTACACCCAACATGGAAAAAAATTCCTCGCAGGTAGGATAAACTTCATTCAACCCAGAGCGGAATACATGGTCTTCGGGGTACCAAAATTGTACCACCGCCATCAGCACGTTCCACTCAAGAGGCCGATTGCGCCACAAAGAGATTCGATGCATGTTGAAAGCATCATAGTCGACATTATAAGAGCACATAGCGTCCAAGGCTTCGAGGTAGTTGGAAAACTCGGTGCTACTAGGGAGAGCCACTTTCAAGGCAAAGAAATAGTGGGAAAGTAGATAAGAATGCAAAGGTGTGATGAAAACACTCCACACTTCCCCCTTTTTATACTTGAAAACCCTCACAAGGGACATAATCCCTACAGAAATCGGAAGGAATACTACCCCACAAGGTACCAAAGGCTGAAGAGGGTACCATTTAAAGCTTTCAATTGATGGGACTGGACTGAACTATCGATAGGTAGGTCCGGGTGCTTGTCGATCGGTAACCCCCCATTTTTGGAAATTTCCCTCTTTTCCTCTTTTGTCAAATCAGAAAACTCAATAAAAATAAATTGATATTCTGAACAGAATTTTAGGAATCCCTTTTTTCTCCTTATATAATTTTCCTTTTTAAACGTTCCTTCAAAAAATTCTAAAAAATATTCCTTTTTACTGTCTCAGCAGCGAAGTAAAAAGCGCATGCATTCATTCATCATTAATAAGAGATAATAAAAAACTCCATTCCATTTCATATATTTGTATTCTGTGTTACATCAATTTTGTAGGAAATAAAAATAAAAGGCAAAAACAACGGGACTCATCCCGAACCCACATTCTCTCTCTCTCACTAAGAGCTTCCACCCCTGCGACGTGCTCTCTTCCCCCTACGACGAGATGACGCACCACCACTACTCGAGCCAGAGTCCTCTACAAACGAGGCAGACGACACCAAGTAAGAAGGAACAGGAACCACGTCCCGAACATGAGCAGTCGCCAAAGATATCCAGTCCCTAATATCCCTTAGCCAAGTGGTCGACACCCAAACTTGCTGCAAGAAAAGGAAAAATCAGTATCAAAGCAAGGATGACCAAAACAGAAAAGAAAGAGAGAAAGGAATTGAAAGTTATACCGCAGGTCGGAGGACCTCCTCTGTCAAACCCAACTCCTCTGGATCCACCGCATGAGGACGGTGCAACGTAGGCACCATCCTTCCATTAGCCCACCGGATATTGTACGAAAGGGTATGCAACCGCACAAAACGGACCTCCGAGGTCACTGCCGCCACAGATGCCGACGAACCACCACCGTTGTGGGAAGAACCCACCGCCTGACTCGAACTTGTAAGAAGTAAGGTCAACGCATCATATATGCTAGGTGCCATCAACCAGCTCGTCACGAAATCCATATAGTCATACGGCGCAGCCGTATCGGTGTATAGCAGGTAGGACTCGCCAATCATCGCCGCGATCCTCTAATCCTCTGACAGCAGTCGCTCCCAACTCATAGACGTAGGAGGCTTCATGGGTGGCACCACCACCTCCTCAGCAATTTGACGAATCACCCTCTCCATGAGGTACCAGGAATGGCCGAACTCATGCGCCAACAATCGCCTCATTTGCGCATTCACCTCGGTCACCCCCACATCCTGAATGGCTGTCTCCCAGGGATAAAAGGTCACCTAAAAATCTCCAAGCAAGCATTAATAAATACTGGATCAGAAGGTGCAAAAACCAAGAATGAAATGGAAAGAGTCTTACCCTACCACTGGTCAGGTTATTCAAGACCTGACGCACCGCCTCCAGAGAGAGATATCCCTTCGACTGTCGGTTGTCCTTACACCATCGATACAATCGGTAGAAGTCCCCAATAGTGTCGTCCTTCAAAGCGATCAGCGGGTTATTGCACCCAATCACCTCATAGAACCACGTCTGAATTCGCAAACAAAAAGAGATGCATGAGTAAAATGCAAATGCATGAAAAGAAAATGCGCAAATTAAAGAATACCTCAAGAAGGTACGTGACCCCAGTAAAGGTCTGTCAGCAGCACCGACTGAATGAATCCAGAGAGGAGTAAAGGGTCGCCAAGGTCAGACTACCCCAATCATAGAAGGGGATGTTCGAAAACATCCTCAAGTACGACAAGAACCACAAATGGACGATGTCGCCACTCGACGCCACCATGAAACATCCCAGCACTAGAAGAATGAATAATCGGGCCATCTGCCTCACTTACAGCCCGTACTCCACATCAATCTCCCTACCCAACAGAACTTCCTTCAGCAGGGATAGCCGAATAGAATCTCCAAAAACTATCTTCCTTACATCACCAAGTGTCGCATGCACTGCCTCTGCTCTCACCCATAAAGAGCGATCCACCTCTATCTGCTTCCCATCACAATCTAGCCCCAGCAGCTGCTGCAAGTCTATGGGAATCACAGTCATCTCCCCGAAGCCGAAATGAAAGGTGTGGATAGTGTCCCACCACCTCTCTCCCAAAGCGCACAAGACCGCCGTCGAACGAGGAATATCATTCAGCGCCGATGCCAACCTCCCAAAACCCACTGATGAGAGCGCACCACAGGTGGGAGATGCTCCCAGACATCCTTGAGCCCCGTCGTCCCGCGGGCATGAATGTTCTTCAAAGAAATATCAGACTGGAAAAAAGAAAAGTCTCATCAAAAGTCAAGAAAGAAAAATGACCAAAAGAGAAAAATGGCAAAGGTCGGGTTACTTACATAACCGTCGGGGATCACTCTCGAAGAGCGATGAAGCGATGGCTCCCGCAGCAAAGTCCGCTCATCCGCAACAGGCTCAAACGCATCAAAGGAGTTCTCACTCCCCAAAGTAAGGGGCACCCTGTCCCTCCAATCCACATTTGCGTAGTTATCAACAGTCAACCACTCCCGGTGGACTGCAGTGCTCACAAAGGCGGCTATTTCTTGAAGATCGAAATGCTAGAATGATTTGCAGAAGAATCGCAGAGAGAGAGAAAGTAAAAAAAGTTGTGAAAAATGATGGGATTCGCCTCCTTTTTATAGGATGCCGAGCACCATACTGATCGACACCTCCCCCTACCATACCAATCGACACTGACTCCTCACCTTCCTGATGCAGCCCAAAAGTCCATGCCATTGCCGAATGGCACCTCTCATACCATGCCGACCGGCACCCCACCTTAAATTTCATATAGAAATTCCTAAAAAATACCAGAAAGCCCCAAAAAATCCTCAGAAAATTCCTGAAAATCCCAGGATGGATTTTGAACATTTTCACCAAGCAAATTTCGCGTTCCCACGAGCGGAACCTCTTATTTCCTCAGCATAATCCTCAAAAACCAAGTGAAACTCCTCCCGACAGAGCTTCGGAGGATCTCTAAGGATCTTCTGATCACTTCCCCCAGCGAAATTCTCTTACAGCACTAAAATAGGTTTTTCCCCCCTACGAGGTCTCCTAAAGGCTTCCCCAGCTATCAGCTCCTCAGCTCAGATCAAAATCACAAAGCACCTTCTCCAGTAGAATCCAAATCAAATCTTTATCCACTCTTGGGTCAGAATTGACTCGGGTCTTAGATCGTCACCTGAGTTAGGTCGGAATTGACCTCGGTCCTCGGTCGTCACCACTCTTGGGTCAGAATTGGCCCCGATCTTGGATCGTCACTTGAGTTAGGTCAGAATTGGCCTCGGTCCTCAGTCTTCACAACTCTTGGGTCAGAATTGACCATGATCTTGGATCGTCACCTGAGTTAGGTCAGAATTGACCTCGCTCCTCGGTCGTCACCACTCTTGGGTAAGAATTGGCCTCGATCTTGGATCATCACCTGAGTTAGGTCAGAATTGACCTCGGTCGTCGGTCATCACCACTCTTGGGTCAGAATTGACCCCGATCTTGGATCGTCACCGGAGTTAGGTCAAAATTGACCACAATTCTCGGTCGTCACTACTCTTGGGTCAGAATTGGCCCCGGTCTTGGATCGTCACCTTAGTTAGGTCAGAATTGACCTCGGTCCTCAGTTGTCACCACTCTTGGGTTAGAATTGACCTCGGTCTTAGATCTTCACCTGAGTTAGGTAAGAATTGACCTCGATCCTCGTTCGTCACCACTATTGGGTTAGAATTAGCCCCGGTCTTGGATCGTTACCTGAGTTAGGTCAGAATTGAACTTGGTCCTTGGTCGTCACCACTCTTGGGTCAGAATTGGCTCCGGTCTTGGATCATCACCTGAGTTGGGTCAGAATTGACCCCGATCCTCGATCGTCACCACTCTTTAGGTCAGAATTGATCTCGGTCTTGGATCATCACCTGATTTGGGTCAAAATTGACCCCGGTCCTCGGTCGTCACCACTCCTTAGGTCAGAATTGAATTCGGTTATCAAAACTTTACCCTAAGACCACAGATTCGACTTTGATCCGCAGAATTGATCATCCCCAGCACACTCCTTAGGTCCTCAGAATCAGCCTCGATCCTCTGAATCGGTCATACTCCATCAAAAGCATCATGTGGTGTCTATTCGACGATCATCATTTGTTCCAAACTCACCCATAGAGGGGCTCTGTAGATACCCCATTCTGTTATCCCCCCTAACTCTCCTTAGGTCCCTAGTACCTCCCCTCATCACTACGAACCTAGGTCATGTCCCGAGTACTGACTTAAAAGCCATCGAGCACTTCCTGGCTCAGTTTGACCAACAAGTCAAACTCTTCATCTCGACTGAGACTCAATGAATCTTCAAAGGGCACTGGATATCCTTTCTAACGGACCTCCCCATGTGCGATTTCGACTTACCATGCGGACGAATGATCCGTTTGCGTCTGAAACTTGACCTAGAGGCCACTGGGCGCTCCCGAGCTCTGTTTAAACTAAGTGAACTCTTCATCTCAACCGAGTCTAAATGAATATTCGAATGGCACTGAATACCCTTTCCAATGGTCCATCTCGTGTGCGATTCTGACTTTCCATGCGAACAAATGATCCGTTTGACTCTGAGAAGTCACTGAATGCTTCTCAGGCCTAGTTGACCAACCTCAACTCTCCAAACTGGGTCAAAATATTTGGAATGTCAAAGTACATCTCCTAACCTTTCCAACGGTCCACCCCGTTCTCGATTCGAACTTACCATGCGGACAAATGATACATTTGTGTCCGAATGATTCCCCGTCCAATGGACAGACAAATGCTTCCGAGCCATATTTTACCCAAAGTCAACTCACAAACCCAAGATCGGTTCGAAGTAATTTCAATGGTCTCTGAATTACCTTTCCAACGGTATGCCCTGTGCACGATTCTGATCAACGGTTTGCCCGCGGCGACCGATTTTCCGAAAAAGCCTGAAGCGCACTACCAAATGGTCGGTTTCAGACCCTGCCTATTGGCACCTGCCGATAGGCAGGAACATGCATATGTTGATCGGCACTTACTTGGGCCTATAAAAGGAGGCCTTCACCTCATTTGAAAGGGAAGCCCAGATCTGATAAAAATCTCTCTCAGCGAACCCAAAAACCTCTCTCGAAGGCAGCGCGATTTTAACTTCCAAATCCCTTTTTTACTTCCACTTTTCATCATCCTTTTCATCAAACTTGGTGAATTATCCACTCTCCATCATCATCCAATTGCAAGTGATTCTCTCCAACAGTCAAGATCAAGCTCAAGATCTTCAAGAAGGTCCAACTTTCTCAAACTCTCTCTTAAATCCTCTTAAATTCCCAATAACTTGTTTTCTTACTTAGCACTTTTATTATCTCATTTCATACATCCTAATATACTTTTTATTTAGTACTATTGCACATCTCTTATTTTCATATAAATAAAAACCCAAAAAACAAAAAAAAAGGGTTTGCTCATAAATTCCAAGTAAGGATTCTCACACTTTTCCCACAACTAAAACACTTTTTCTACACACACACACACACACACACACACTCACAAATAAGAGATTTCCATTTGGATTTATGGGATAAACCCCACCCCTCATTTGGTATGTGAACTACGTGGACTTTGATGCCTTTATAGGCTACGTAGGCATCTCGGGGTAAAACCCGAGACTCGAGTCCTTTTTCTCTTATTTTCTATCTTCCCTAAATCCATTTTCCTTATATTCTATATACTTGTTCTTAGTGACGTCTTACCCCATATACGTTATCGTTCCATTATAACGATCAACGTAAGGGTAATCGTGTAAATCTTACTTTCTAATATTATTCTTATACCTTCCTACGGATGACTCTCTTTATCTTTTCCATGATACATGTCGAGGATTCCTACCTACATTCTATATATACACATGCACACATATCACGGGGGGAAATATAAAGGAAAATAGCAAATATCCTTGAGAGGCCGAAAGGGCGGAATGGGTGCCTAACACCTTCCCATTTCATAACTAAGCCTCTGAACCCTTCTCGAATCATTTGGTTTCACACGAACCAGTATGTCTTTGGATGCCATCTTCGGGGTGGCTTTACCTTTTTTCTTTTGTCTGTATTGAGTAAAATAGAATGGCTATTCTGAATCTCTCTACATTTTTACATCACATCTCAAACGACGCCGGCCAAAGCGCTCCCGAGAGGGATGCGGCGGACTTGAAGGATCCTTTCCTCTGCGGCGGGGATCGGGGATGGCCACAATAAACATAAATGATAATTATTTTTCTAATGCATTCTTCTTTTGAAGTTCTACTTTCTCTTTTAAGAGAAATCCTATTGGTTGTTTTTGGCACAATATGCTCTTTTTAATGCTTTAGTTGTTTCTCGGGCTCTTTTAAACGACGACTTTCACGATGAGTTCACATGCCTCTCACGGCTTTTTCCTATGCATGCTCATATTTTTCAATTAACAATACATATACTCACGGGAAACGGTTCTTACATGCATAAATCCCCCTAAGTCTTATATGCGTATAGATGACAATATTGAGAGGAGAATGTATCACCAAACTCAAATGTACATGAGAAGTCAAACATAAAAATAAGCTCGTGCATGTGTGAGCAATGACATATACATAGTAGAATCTAAATGCGAGTAATGTTCGAGACAACTCCATTAAGAACATGGTTAAGATCAAGCTAATCATCCAAAATTAGGACCAAATGTCCTAGACACATTGAATAATAAAGTGAAAGGGATCAAAGCACATCAATATGCCATACATAAGTATAAAATCAAGACACAAGAATCAAAAATCTTTTTATGTTTTTGAAAATATTTTTGACCCAAGAATAAAGATCTTTTTGTATTTTCAAAAAAATATGAAATCAAAAATCTTTTTGTATTTTTCTCAAAATGACTCAAGAAAAGAAAAAAACGGTAAAATACAAAAGATACACAAACCATAACACCAGAAAGGATATAACATGTAGTAATACTAGTGTATGTTAAACATCAAACACGATCAACTGAGCAATCTAACATGAGAGAATCACGTGCAAGCAAACAAGAATCATAAATTCTAATTCTTAAAGCGTCTAGGTATAATTTCCTAACCCGTGTGGGTGTGTAATGATGCATGGGGGTTTTGGGAACCTAAACGACTTTATTCTTAAACTTCGTATATGCATTTTTAAGGTAATAGAAAAAATGACTAAGGTGACCATTCTTACCGCAATGAGTGAAAGTGTAGATATAGAGGGGATCCTTATCTAAATGTGGACCTCTCCTAATGTTCCTAGTCGGCTCCCTCACACGTGAGGTGTTGGCTTTGGGAGTGGGAGAAACATGACCATCGCAACCAATACCACACCTATCATCATTGATTTGGACGGTGCCTAACATCTTATCTAACTTTTTCTACCTCGACTTCAAATCAAACTTAACCTTACGTGAATCTCATAAATCTTTCCTCAAGCTCACCAATCCTATACTCGAGTAAACTCTTAGACTCCACAAAATCTAGACGCTCCTATTTCATAGCCTCCATCAAGCCATAAAGACTATCTCTCTCACCCACAATGCATTTTAGTTTCTCTCGAAGAGTCGTCTCACGTGCCCTAAGATATTCAGTCAAAGCATCGATATTATTATTATTATTATTATTATTATTATTATTATTATTATTATTATTATTATTATTATTATTATTATTATTATTATTATTATTATTATTATTATTATTATTATTATTATCTATGGCACGTTCTTCCATCTTTGCTTCCAACTTTAAGTTTGTCTTGTTTACCCTAAAAATCTTTGCATATAAATCACATAAGGAAACTTCTAACTCAGTCTCCTCCACCTCTTTATACTCACTCTCATTGACATCACTTTCTTAGGCAACACTGACTCTGACCACAAAAGAGTCATGTAAAGAAATGTCTTGATGGGAAGATTTATCATCATCACGCACATGACTAGCTACAAAAATGGTAAGGTTTTGCTCATTTAATGAAAACTTTCCCTGTTTCGGATCACAATCACTAAGGGTGGTAACACAAGCTATCGGTTTATTATCGTCCCTCCTTAGATTAGTGGGGAACACATCTCAGAGTCATCCTTTTTAATTAAAGTCTTAAGCGAAGACTTCATACGCATTTTCCATTTAGACCCTTTAAACAAATGTTTTCTAAAATCATCAAACCCTTCGAAGTTCATACCTAAAGACACAGGATCACAGACACAGAAAAAAAGTGTTCTAAACCTGATACCAATTTGAGAAGGCCCCTATGTGAATGTGCTTTAGGCAAAGACAATCTTTTTAAAATTTTCTCAATTTAATTATGGACCAAATATGTGAAGCAATTTAATTAATCCAATATTATCTTATTAAACCTAAACATGCATATGGTGAGATTAAACAGATAAAATAAAGCAAGTTCACAACGCCGATGTACGAGGAGAACACTAAAGTAAAAAACCTTTGATGGCCCATGCCATACAAACACTATGATACGGTTTTACAAAGAAGAGACCATACACTTACACAACGAATCGATCCCCATAAGCCTTGACGTAATTCTATCTTCAATAACCCCTCCACAGTGCAACGTAGGATTCCACCTACACTATGTCCACAACACACGAGTCCACGTATGCCTCGATATCCATTGATACAGCCTCATCAACTATCTACGATTAGGAATACAGAGTCCATTATTTCTTCACCATAACAAGAAATCACGAACTCCACTGTACGGAATAGTTGTTCAAATGATGGAAGAATCAAATTAGTGTGCAAACCAAGATCTCTATGACATACGGATTATGTAAACCCGAATCTTGAAACATAAAGGATGTTTATATTTTAGCTTTGGAAAACCTTTTTAAACAAATTGAAAAAAATGTATATCTTTCAGCTTTGTTCTTCACACCTTTTTTGAGTCGAATACACCTTAAATAATAAAACACATTTTTAGAGGTGGCACATTGCTCGAATGAGAAATAACAGTAGTTTGATCGAAATAAGTATCTTGTTAGAACAAGAATACAATCTCGTTTAAACAAGAGTACAATCTCATTTGGATGAGTTTTAAATTCGTTTGAATAAAAAATGTGCAAGCATTTATTTATATTACTCTAGACAGGATTTAACTCATAAAATATTTATAAAAATATATTTTAAATAAAAAAAACATCCGTAAAAAATATTATGAGAGCCATAAACCATTATGCATTCATACATGAGAGAATCTCGAAAAATCATGTGAAGACAGAAATGTGCACCTAAAATGCAGCATGATCTATCTTCGAAGCTTGACAGCTACGTCTTCATCACAACGTCATAGGCTTAATGGAATCGTGACGCATAAGGACTATCATATGACTAAAAGTGGTTTTGTCTGGAATAATGCCAAAACATTTAAATTATCACTATTTAGAAATTTGGCCTTACAAATCACCTCCTTTGGCTATTCCGGGACAAAACCAAAAATAGTGAAATGATAACTCGGGCCATCAAGCCGAATGACATATGTTCCATCCCATAAATCCAAAAATAAAAATACAAGACACGGACTAGAATATAAAGGATTGACAAGATTAATCCGTCTGAATGTGATGTAGCCAAAAAATCCGAATCTCTAAACAATCACTTCACACACGAACCAAATAGATACCAAGTGAAGTATGGAGGAAAACGAAAATATACATAAATAAAGCATGAATAAATATACTCCCCATTACATCACATATCTCTCCTCCTTTTTATCTGGAATAGATAAATCATGGGACAAAATACAAATAAACAATATATCTAGTAGAAATGGAATAACATATTATGGGCATGGCTTAGATAAACATTCTCAATATCAACAAAGTGAAATAACAAGACAATTGATATCAAAGATAGCAGTAAAGAGATATATGGAGCATATAAAGATCAAATGAGTAAACAAGATTCATTACTAGAAATAAAATGCCTAACAAAAAGAGATATTTTCATAAACTGATAATACATAACGATCCATATCCAACAACAATAATGTGTTGATATATAAATAAAAAATATAATCCATTAATGTATAAAAAAATACATAATATCTAAAGACAAACAATAAATACATCATGAAGTACAAATATATCTCAGAATAAAAAGTAGCAACGGTAGAATTCTAGCAATCAAATTATTCTCCATCATCATCATGGGGAGTCCCATAATCTCGACGTCGTCTCAAAGAACCTACACCGCGGCTCTGCTTGCGACAGTGCATCTGTGACGTACCTACTAAAATAAGAGGTGGCCAACCCGATACTCTAATAATCACATAATCATAGATGGTCCATTCTTACCATCACTGTTGTTAAAATAGTACTACGAGATAACCACCAATTATTTTAGAAAACGGACTGTCAAATTAAATTTTTGTAAGTTAACAGAAAAGCACTTAGACAGTCCAATTTGCGAAGAAGGTCGTTACCAAAAAATCAACGGCTAATAATATGCCAAAAATGCATAAAATAATAACCGAATAAGTTGTCGGTTAACAGACTAATACAAACAGGTTAAATATTACATTATAATAAATGAGTAAAAGGCATGGGCAACACCCCCGAATAAATAAACTGAACATAGCTAGAGTAAAATGGATAGAAGTGTCTATAATGAATATCCTACAACATCCGCAAAATGCTATATCTCCAGAAAAACTGGAATGGAAAGGTCAATACGGTCGTCTTTACGGAGGAGCACCTGGACGAACAATGAATTCATGCAAAACAAAGAGATATAGACGGGTCCGGGCCCGGTTTGATATGATCACCATGTGAATAAAATGCATGACAGTTATAAATATCTAATCATAATCATGAACTTAACTTTCTCTCGCAATTAAATCATAAAATTTCTCACCTCCCATTCTAAAAGCACAACCTAGCACAATAACAATGATAATGATCAATATTCATATAAGCATGGGATAACTCATCTACATTACTCAAGGAGACATCATTTCAACTATTCACAATTCTGCATGCATAGGTCCTTTTTCTCTTTAGGAAAATATGTGAATATCAATTCATTTCACAAAATATTTTGCCAATTCAATTTCATCTCATAATTTCCCATTTCCCTTCTTATATCCATGAAATGTATTTAAAGCAAATTTATTATCATAAAATGCTTTAACATCAATAATGTACCACATTATTATGAATAGTTATATTTCATATCATATAACGATTCTAAGACCGTCCTTTCGAGTTTCCCCACTAGACGTGCCCCTAAATGGTTATCATCTACCAGGGCCTATCGAACAAGACAACCTGGGCATCCTACAGCGTGAGACGTAGGGAAGTGGCTATATACCTGCGAGTGAGTCATAACCACACCCGAAATTACCCCACATCGCAAAAATAATCACATAATATAATAACCGGGCATATGGCCGAGGACTATATTCACCATGCATTCACTAGCTAGGGGACTTCACCTCATGCGTGTAACTTCCGTTATGATAGAGATTTAGAGAGGTGTGTGTATGCAAATTATCATTTACAAAAATCATTTTTCCATTTTTGAAAACATTCACTTGTTACATTCTCAAAACCATTTATGCTTAACCATTAAGTACCAAATTTTAGAATATGCATTTCTTATTCTTAAAGTCATATTTTATTAATGACCTATGACTCGAAGTGCCATTATCCTCACACTAGTCTCCAAGAGTCCAAAACAATACCTTAATTCGTCAAAGTAATTCCCCACAATACTAGTCTCCTAAAAGTCCCAAACATTATCATTCTATTTTTGATCGATCGTAGGTTAACGTCCTATATCAAATGAGATCTAAACCCCTATGGACTAACCCTTGGGATAAGCCCTAATACCCCATACTAGCCCATGAGATTTGTCTGCCTAGAATAAACCCCTAATACTCTTTATTAATTCCCAAAGGAAGGTCCCTAAGCCTTGAACCTAAAAGAAAAGAACTTAAAACAAAACTAGAAAAATCTCACAAAAATAGGATTTCCGAATCGATTCGCCCAAAAATGAATCGATTCGGTGAGGAAAACCAACTTACTGCCCCAGCTGAATCAATTCGGCCTTAACCCAAATCAATTCGGCCTTAACCCGAATCAATTCAGTTTCCCAGATCTGTATCCTTCCCTATAGGCGAATCGATTTGCTTGGGGGGTGAATCAATTCGGCCCTATAGAATTGCCCAATTTGGGCTACTGGCCCCAAAACCCAAATCTTTAATTTTCTCCAACATCAACAACAATTAATTCTACCAAATCACTTCTACACATCAACTTATTAATTTATTTTCCTCAAATCAAATTAAACTGCAAGATTAAGGGTTTGAACACAAAAAATCCCCAAAACCCATAAATGGTTTAAATCTAAAAAACCTAACTATACATGCAATTTATCCACATTAAATCATAATCTAGCAAGTAAGAAACTTGCCTCAAGTTTGTAGTCTCGGATTCTCCTCCAGTAGCAACGATTTCCAGCTCCAATTTTCAATTTCTCTCTCTTTTCTCCATTTTCTCCAAAGTCTCTCTTCTCTTTAACACTCTCTTTAAGTGTAAAACATAAGAATGGGAAAATATAAGGGTTTGGGAGACTTAAACGGGAACTAAACATTAATTCCCCTCTTTAAATGTTGATACACCATTAAAATGACTCGTAACTACATAAGTGAGTCATAACATGTCAAAAGTGCCCGAAACTCAAAAAATAGAACATGACACTTATTTTGACTATTTGGATTACCCTCTAAAATGGCATCCGGAGTATCGTATAATATTTTATGTTCCAACATAATTTTAATTAATTTATAATACTCAATTTTGAATATAAGTCATAACCGTCGCTTAAAGCACAACGACGCAATAAAACACAATATAATGCTATTTACTTTCTCATAACAGTAAATAGACAAAACATGGTAAATATTATCTCTTAAATCACTAAAAAAAATATTTACCCCAACTCTCTCTATTTTATAAAATTATCCCATCAGGCAAAATAATATAAAATAGTCACCCAAAAGTCTGGGTTGTTACACCCTCCCCCCCCCCCTTACAAGGGAATTTTTCCCTCAAAATTCAGGCGTAGTATATAACCATATTAAGGGTGTAGTTTTCTAAACTATCGTTCTTTCATCCCTAGAAAATTCCTCGGTAGTGTGGCATCTCCGTTGGACTTGGACTAAGGTCGTCTCTTTCAATCTTAGTCTACACTCTTCGTGCTCTTACATAGCACCTAGTCGTTCTACATGAACTATCGATCCTACCCTCCACAACGGAAAGAAAATGCGTACATAACTCGGCACAAGTTGACTTTATTTCTAAATCACATTATACCCTTCCTCAGGAATACCTACTCTAACACTCGATCCCCTAACTCCACACTACGTGACCTCTACTCGCGTTGGCGTATCCCTTGAAAGTATGCGGAACAATGAACTTAATCATTAAAGAAGTATTCCTGGACCATTTCATGTCCAAGGAACTTATTATCGGATGGTTCCACCCAACGAACAAGCGAATTACTCAGCCGGCTACACAAGTCCACCTACGGTGCCATATATATAAAGAAACGATCCCAATTATCTTGCGAAAATTCAATTCATAAGAACTACTACCTCCACTCTTCCTTTAAGTCAAACACACCCATTTGAGGTATGCCTTACGGCCTTTGGTTAACTTTATCCATTCATTCGACCACTTACGGGTGGTAGGTAGTACCCAACTCCAATTTGGTTCCCATTACTTCCTGGAAGCTTTACCAAAACTTTGACATGAAAGCCTAGTCTCGGTCCAACAGTATTTTGATAGACACCTTATATAGCTCCATAACTCCGCCATAAAGTGATGGGCGTACTTCTCCATAAATAGTCCGCCCTGATTGTCCGAAAAGCGGCGATTTGGTCAAACGATCAATAATTTTCTCAAATAGGATCATGACCACTGCGATGCTACTAATTCAATGAGAATGTCCATGGATATACCCTTCTTCGTTCCATCATTACCCTCTTCACACTAGTAGGTGAAATGGTCAATCACGAACATGAATGATCTTGTTATATCGTCCTCTTAGTTAAGCTGGTTCAACTTAGCTTTCTACGCCTTCACTAATCTCCCCTACGAGTTTTGTGCTTGGTGCATACGCTACCCTATTCGCATTCCCTTGGTGAAGGCGAATATCCAAGTCCTTTACGAACTCCAAACACGAACTCTGTCATCCCAAAAACATATTACAACAACTTATTGTTCATAAAAGACCAAATTTCTTACCCCGAAGGTAGTGCCTCTATTTCTTAAAGGCGAATACTACCACTGTGAAATCTAAATCAAGTGTGGGATAATGCTTCTCACGGGGCTGATGATTGTGAGACACACAAACAATGGCTCCATGCTCCAGCATTAATAGTTCTCATTCCAGATATAGACTCGTTTGTTAATATTGAGAATTCCATTCTCGATGTTGACAACACGAGTGCATGAGCAAAATTCATCCTTTAACTTCACGAAAGATAGGTTATCGACGTAAGGCTCTTTCTAAGAGGGGTCTCATCTTCTATGGCCTAGCGTCCCGGATTACTCGAGATTCCATACTCCTTATTTCTGGGGACCTAATCCTTCTTAGAGTTAACCCACAAACCTACTCGTGGTTAACTCCATACAGCCTTCCTAAAATAGCGTCACATGCCCCAAGGGCCTTACGTCCTAATAATCCTAGGGTTTATATATTTCCTATTTTAGTCGTATAAGTATTATACTAATTATATCACTAGTACCCAAGACCTTTCTCAATTTTCGACATTCGCTCGGTTTCATGCGTGGGACGTCTCAGAAAGCGAAATCCAAATAAGGAACCCTCCTGTTACATTACTACCTCGCATCGTCGGTCATCAAGATATAACGGCCTAAGACACATGTTCGGGATCGCTAAAATTCTTACTCGTAACCCAACTTCTACGTTCTACTTTTATGTCCTCCCATTTGGGAGAAAAGAAAATTTAACTAATAGGGCGCTTACTTTCTGTAAGGTGCCACAAATACTTTATCCCCATATATATATATATATATACATACATCTTCTTAAATGACCTTCTCATCAAGGCATAACCATAAGTCTCAATCCAACTTTCTTATCTAGGTCTCCCTCACATCCATCAGAGGAGAGAACTATTTACAGTGCTTTTATATCATAGATAAACTTTTTATTAGCCCTTTAATCACTCAATCACGTGATTCTCGGCTAAAGCCTCAAACCCAACATCCTAATAATAGAAAAAAAATAACATCTCTCCACTCCCAACGTCATTAAGGTTCATGCGTGGAACGTCTCGCAAAGCGAAATCCAAACAAAGAAACCCTCCGATACACTACTACTTAACTTTGTTGGTCATGGAGATAAGGTAACAAGAAACACAAACAAAACAAACAACATCAAACAAAACAAACATAACAAATAATGAAAATTTCTTGCATTCCTTAAACCATCTCTATAAAGTCTCAACCCGGTATCCAGGTGAGATATTATAGAACAACTAGTTCCACTCTGGAACCACAAGTATGATATCCTCGCAATTATTTTCTTGCTATCGCTCCGATGAAACCAAAAATATTTCCACTCGTATAACACATATAATACGAGTAGCACAAACCACATATACTTTTAAATTATCATCCCTCGCTCTATAGCGAATGAAGGAAAATAAAACGTCCCCATCAGGGAAATTATATAGATACACTCTTTATAATAGCATCGATACTACCACAAGCTCAATTTACACACCTAAATCTAGGGTTAATAAAATACTACTCCATCTTTCCACATCGAATAAACCACCCTCAAATAAGGTGGAATTCCCACCAACATTCTTGCCAGTCACCCTGGCCACTACTAATGGTTCCCAGATTCAGTATTCTAGTCTGAACTGAACCAAACTACTTCCATTAATGCCCCGAATAGGCATCCCATTCTTGCCCTATTTCTCCAATCGACAAGATCAAAACGCATGGTTCTACATTCCACGTCCTAACCATTTTTTTCATCTCTAACTACCCTGATGATTACTCGCGTAGTTCCTTTGACTTCCTCAACAAAAGAGAACATGCTACCTGCCTCCCCTGCCTTATTTCAATGAGTCTTCCCCGGACATATGTCCACCAACGGGGTTTCATGAGCACCACTTATCCATAAGTGTGGGCAATGCCTACTCGTGAGCCTATCATTCTATTGAAGGGCTTTTTCTTCCTTGTACCTACCTTATTTTGGCACACGGTTTCCCCAACCGTATAACTCTTTATTCAAGATCGGCCTCTGACCGATCCTCATGTGAACACTTGAGAGTCTACCTTCTCATCATTCCTAATATCCCAGAGAAACTCATCGTTGAAAACATCTACCAGGTTTATCTATGAGCAAAACTTCATACTTCACCAAAATATGGCGACTACCTTTCCCGCCATTTCAACATTACTCCAACGGGTGAAAAATTTTCCTCAATTTTTCGCATCTGGGCATTTCTATACCCCTCTCTAGGCCAAAGCTCCTGGGCCTTATACTCCCACCAAATGAGGTTGCACTTTCTCCATCTGACTTAACTTCAACATGTGACCCTTATCACGGAATTTTCAACTTAAATACAACGTCGCAAGAAATTACAGGCTTAGTACCACTCTCTACTAGTAGCGATACTGGGAAAAATATATCTAATGTACTAAGTAGTCGTGGTAGCAATATAAGACAATGTTACAAAGGGAGCGACCTCCAAAGCGACCCTCATCCCCAACTATAACTTACAATTCTTGGTAATCCTGTCTCATGATGCCTTCATAACGGCCTTCCCTGATGCCCTTCAACATTCAACCTACGAATCATGAATGAGAACATAAAATATTTCCTAAAACCTTACATTAGAGCAGGAGAACGAAATCTCACAAAAGGAAGAAATAATCCTAATCCTAAGGCTCTATATCAAATCAAAAGTAATGCTGGAAGCGTAATACGTCTACACAGATTCCTAAGGACACTAGGACCTGATGCTTGGATACCATCTGTGATAGCCCGCCTCCTAAAAAATAGGTGTCCAACCCGATACTCTAATAATCACAGGAATCTTAGATGTTCCATTCTTTAGCATCACTGTTGTTAAAATAATATTACGAGATAACCACCAATTATTTTAGAAAACGGACCGTAAAATTAATTTTTTGTAAGTTAACAGAAAAGCACTTAGACAATCCAATTTACAAAGAAGATGGATACCAAAATCAACAGGTAATAATATGCCAAAAAGGCAGAAAATAATAACCGAATAAGCTGTTGATTAACAGACTAATACAAACAGGTTACACCGAGTATTACCATTAAATATTACATTATAATAAATGAGTAAAAGGCATGGGAACACGCCCGAATAAATTAACTGAACATAGCTAGAGTACAATGGATAGAAGCGTCTATAACGAATATCCTACAACATTCGCAAAATGCTATAGCTCCAGCACAACTGGAATGGAAAGGTCAATACGGGCATCCTTGGGGAGGAGCACCTGGATGAACAATGAATTCATGTAAAACAAATAGATATAGAAGGGTCAGGGCTCGGTTTGATATGATCACCATGTGAATAAAATGCATGACAGTTATGCATATCTAATCATAATCATGAACTTAACTTTCTCTCGCAATTAAATCATAAAATTTCTCACCTCTCAATCTAAAAGCACAACCTAGTACAATAATAATGATAATACTCAATATTCATATAAGCATGGTAGAACTCATCTACATAACGATTCACTATTCACAATTATACATGCATAGTTCCTTTTTCTTTTTAGGAAAATATGTTAATATCAATTCATTTCACAATATATTTTGCCAATTCAATTTTATCTCATAACTTCCCATTTCCCTTCTTACATCCAGGAAATGTATTTAAAGAAAATTTATTATCATAAAAGTCTTTAACATCAATAATGTCCCAAATTATTATGAATAGTTATATTTCATATCATATAATGATTTTAAGATTGTCCTTCGGAGTTTCCCCACTGGACGCGCCCCTAAATGGATATCATCTTCCAGGGCCTATCGAACAAGACAACCGGGGCATCCTATAATGCGGGACGTCGGGAGGCGGCCATATACCTGCGAGTGAGTCATAAGCACATCCGGAATTACCCCACATCGCAAAAATAATCACATAATATAATAACCAGTCATATGGCTGAGGACTATATTCACCCTGCATTCACTAGCCAGGGGACTTCACCTCATGCGCGTAACTTCCCTTATGATAGGGATTTAGAGAGGTCTGTATATGTAAATTATCATTTACAAAAATCATTATTCCATTTTTGAAAACATTCACTTGTTACAGTCTCAAAACCATTTATGCTTAACCATTAAGTACCAAATTTTAGAATATGCATTTATTACCCTTAAAGTCATATTTTATTAATGACCTATGACCCGAAGTGCCATTTTCCTCACCCTAGTCTCCAAGAGTCCAAAACAATACCATAATTCATCATTGTAATTTCCCACAATACTAGTCTCCCAAAAGTCCCAAAATTATCATTCTATTTTTGATTGATTCTAGTTTAACGTCCTATATCAAACAAGATATTAACCCCTATGGA
Source organism: Sambucus nigra (assembly GCA_949130495.1). Classification (NCBI taxonomy): domain Eukaryota; kingdom Viridiplantae; phylum Streptophyta; class Magnoliopsida; order Dipsacales; family Adoxaceae; genus Sambucus; species Sambucus nigra. The sequence goes on along the minus strand of OX422213.1, from coordinate 469,540,466 downwards.
CTAACCCTTGGGATAAGCCCTAATACCCCATACTAGCCTAGGGGATTTGTCTGCCTAGAATAAAATTCTAATACTCTTTATTACTTCCCAAATTAAGGTTCCTAAACCTTGAACCTAAAAGAAAAGAACTTAAAACAAAACTAGAAAAATCTCACAAAAATAGGATTGTCGAATCGATTCGCCTAGGGCCGAATCAATTCTCCCCTGACTGTGAATTGATTCGCCCAAAAACGAATCGATTCGGTGAGGAAAAACAACTTACTCCCCAACCCGAAATCGTTTCGATTTCCCAGATCTGTATCCTTCCCTATAGGCGAATCGATTTTCTTGGGGGGTGAATCGATTCGGCCCTACAGAATTGCCCAATTTGGGCAACGGGTTTAAGAACCCTAAATTTCCCCAAAACCCAAATCTTTAATTTTATCCAACATCATAAAAAATTAATTCTACCAAATCACTTCTACACATCAACTAACTAATTTATTTTCCTCAAATCCAAATAAACTACATGATTAGGGGTTTAAACACCAAGAATACCCAAAACCCATAAATGGTTTAAATTTCAAAAACCTAACTATACATGAAATTTATCCACATTAAATCATAATCTAGAAAGTAAGAAACTTGCCTCAATTTAATAGTCTCGGATTCTCCTCCGGTGGCAACGATTTCTAGCTCCAATCTTCAATTTCTCTCTCTTTTGTCCATTTTCTCCCAAGTCTCTCTTCTCTCTAAATCTCTCTCTCTCTAAGTGCTAAACATAAGAATGGGAAAATAAAAGGGTTTGGGAGACTTAAATGGGCACTAAACATTAATTCCCCTTTTTAAATGTTGATACATCATTAAAATGACTCGTAACTACATAAGTGAGTCATAACATGTCAAAGGTGCTTGAAAATCAAAAAATATAACATGGCACTTATTTTGACTATCAGGATTATGCCAAAACTAACCGCACCCTATAAAATGGCATCCAGAGTATCGTATAATATTTTATGTTCCAACATCATTTTAATTCATTTATAATACTCAATTTTGAATATAAGTCATAACCGCCGCTTAAAGCACAACGACGCAATAAAACACAATATAATGCTATTTACTTTCTCATAACAGTAAATAGACAAAACATGGTAAATATTATCTCTTACATCACTTAAAATAATATTTATCCCTACTATCTCAATTTTATAAAATTAGGCCATCAAACGAAATAATATAAAATAGTCACCCAAAAGTCTGGGTTGTTACAGCATCTCATCAAAGTATGTTGACATTCGAGACTCCGGGCGTACTCTACCCTATGAATTCTCATTAAACGAGGACATCATGGATGCTCTCAACCTCATTTTCTCCTCGAGTTATGCCCTCATATATAGTCTATCATCCTCGTGTCTACATGCTAAAGAAGTGTGAGTGTTATCTCTAGTATCGATGGAGGGGGGTCAAATGGAGAGGAACCGGTGGGGTGAGATATGAAACCACCACTAGAGGAAGACCGAACAATAGTAGAGTAAAATGGGCTGCCTCGCTAATATGACTCGTTCATAATATCGTATAGGGTTTGCATCTATGGGCGAAATGCTGCGTGGGTAGCATCATCCTTAAGTAAAGGGACTATGACTACCGCACACATGTGTGTAACAAGGACACCATAAGGAAAAGAAGAATGAACAGGAGTGAGTCAATGAGTGGGAAATATGACATAACCTAAAACAGAAGAGTAGGAAGATCGATGTCCCATTACTGATAAACGACGTACATGAAGTAAACCATATCAAAGGAAATCTGTGTATGACCTATCCTTGAATATATAGCGGATCAGACAAACCAATTAAGAAGAAAAAAAATATAGATAAAGGTGATGAGGATTCAAAATAGTGGACTGGTGAGAAACCTCCCGAAGCAATGACAGAAGAACTCGTCAGTCGAAGGATCGTCAAGGACAATGCCTAAAAAGGTTGCATCGGGAATGTGAGGAATGTGAAGTAGCTCGACAATTAGATCTGCATTGATGAAGAGGGTGACACTGCGTACAGAGGGATGGTGACCTGCAGATGTGATAATAGTAAGGAAATAAAACTCTCGAACGAGATCGGAATAGCCAATACCGTAGAGATCAAACATGACCTCCCAACCCCAACCAGCGAGCCACTTGGGGACTCGGTATAAACCAAACTCAGCTATCGAAAAAACTATCTCGCCAAAAATGGTAGGAATATGTAGGCTAAGCACACAATAGTGCTTAAACCCGATGAGAGTATCCCACCTATCCTCAGAGTAGCGAAGTGTGTGTATCTAAAAAATGGAAAAACATTATATATAAAAAAATTGTGAAAAAGTTAATTTTTGAATATCTGAGATGTACATAGGGGAAACATGAAACGACAACAAAAAAATTTAACCGATGAATATAACTAACAACCCCCCTAACACATACACAAGATTTGATTTTTGATCCCAAAAACTAAACGCAACTTCATACATAGATAGAGAAAAAAATCAGCAATGTAATGCGTATGTGTATGTAGAGGTATATTTAATTTTTAAATGAAAGACCAAATAAAAATAAAGAAAATATATTATTGATCCCAAAACTCAAATGAAACTCGTACATACAAACTTGAAATCATTGTAAAAAATGAATATATGCATGTAGAGATTTAACATTAAAATTTTTGGCATTAATAACCAAATAAAAACCAAGAAAAACTAAACAAAACTCCAAAAATTGGAAAATACCTAATACACGAAGTGGCAGGACCGGGAAATCAAGAATTCAGACTGAAATTAGGGGTAAGAATGAATCTTTAACACCTCAATAATGGGGGATAAGTTAAAATAACACAGAAGAGAGAGAGAGAGAGAGAGAGAGAGAGGGATAGAGAGAGAGAGAGACGAAGTTAAGACGACAAGGGTAAATCAACTGAAGTTAAAAGGAAACCCATATAATCGATTTAACACGTAACTTGAATGAAGGTTATAACTCGCAAAAATGATAATGCAATGTCTCTCAAACCACAAATAAGATAGTTTTAACGACAATGGGATCTCGCGAGAACCATGAAGGGATCTCACTTCTTGCGACCCAAAATAGAAGAGCCTCGCACGAAGCTCGCTTCAAGTACCCTTCCGAACGACCTACTAATGACCCACCACTACTTAACTTTAAAACCTAGCTAGATCCATCAATAGAACGACATGCCACAGTTGTTCTAATGACTTCATCATCTCATTCTAACGAGATATAAAAACATGTATTCCAACCTAGAAAAATATGAAATATCAACCTAGAAAGCCAAACCTCTAAAATAAACACCCAACATTTTAAAAATAGGTAAAATACCGACTCATAATAAAAAATGAGTTAACACGGTATCGATGTGCCTAAACATGTAATGGAATGTGTCAGTCTGAACTAACACAAACGAATCACAATTAAAAAACATAGATACGTTCATGATGCTATAATTAACCGTTAAATGTCTTTAAACTACGGTTTAGTCATATATGACAAGTTATAGAGTGAACTTAATGAACTAAACAAACATCATGCACATAAGTCTAGAATTTTGAGGATTCTTCCAAAAGATAGCTTCATGACACGAATTTATCAGTTTGGGACTCATTGTGCAAACCCGTTGATCCTCAACTCAACTCCCTCAAAAGATAAACAAAAATGATAATTCTTTTTCTTATGCATTCTTGTTTTGAATCTATACTTTCTCTTTTAATATATTTCCTATTAGACATTTTTTGGGAAAATATGCTCTTTTTATTGGTCTCTTTGAAACCGTGGCTTTCATGACAAATTCACATGCCTCTCGCGGACCTTTCTCATGCACACATGTATTTTTTAATTAACAATACATATCCTCACAGGAAAAAATTCTTACATGCATAACACCCTTTAAGTCTTATAGGTGCATAAATGATAAGATTGGGAGGACACGTCTCACCAAACTCAAATGTAAGTGAGAAGTCAAACATAAAAATAAGCTCGTACATGTGTGAGCAATGGCATACACCTACTCGAATCTAAATGCATGTCAAGATTGAGATAACTCCATTAAGCACATGGTTTGGAACAATCTAAGAATCCCAAATCATGACCAAATGTCCTATCCATATGGAGATAATGAAGTGAAGGGGGTTTAAGCACAGAAATATGCCATACCATAAGTGCAAACTCAAGACACAAAAATCGAAAATCTTTTTATGTTTTTCCAAATATTTTTTACCTAAGAATAAAAATCTTTTTGTATTTTCAAAAAAATATGAAACCAAAAATCTTTTTGTATTTTTCTCAAAATGAATCAACTAAGCGAAAAAAGGTAAAATACAAAAGATACGAGAACCATAACACTAGAAAGGATATATCATGTACAAAAGCTAGTGTATGGAAAACATCTAACACGATCAACCGGACGATCTAACATGGGGAGAATCACATGCAGGAAAACGTGACTCATAAGTCCAATTTCGAAAGCCTTTAAGTCTGATTTCCTAACCCAAGTAGGTGTGTAACGACACATGTGGGTTTTGGGAACTGAAATAACGTTATTCATAAATTTCCTAGAAGCATTCTTAAGGTCGTAGAAATTGCCTAAGGTGGAATTCCGACCACAATGAGTGTAAGTGTAGATATGATCGAAAATGTTACCTAAATATGGACCTCTCCTAACGTTACTAGTCGGCTCTCTCACACGTGTGGTGTTGGCTTTGGAAATAGGAGTAACATGATCATCGAAGCTAGTACCACCCCAATCATCCTTGATGTGGATGGTGCCTAACATATTATCTAACTTTTCTGACCAAGACTCCAAATAAAACTTAACCTTACTCGAATCTCTTAATCTTTCCTCAAGATCACTAATCCTAGACTCGAGTAAATACCTAGACTCCTTAAAGTCTAGAAGCTCCTTTTTTATATCCTCCATCAAACCACGATTACTATCTCTCTCACCCTCAATGTATTCTAGTTTCTCATAAAAAGTCTTCTCACGTGCACTAAGATCCTCAATCAAAGCATTGGTATTATTATTATTATTATTATTATTATTATTATTATTATTAGTACTACTACTACTACTACTACTACTACTACTACTACTACTACTACTACTACTACTACTACTACTACTACTACTACTACTACTACTACTACTACTACTACTACTACTACTACTACTACTAGTACTACTACGACTACTACTACTACGACTACTACGACTACGACTACGACTACGGCTACTACTACGACTACGACTACGACTACGACTACTACTACGACTACTACTACGACTACTACTACTACTACTACTACTACTACTACTACTACTACTACTACTACCACCACCACCACCACCACTACCACTACTACTACTACTACTACTACTACTACTACTACTACTACTACTACGACTACTACTACGACTACCACCACGACTACTACGACTACCACCACTACTACGACTACTACTACTACCACTACTACCACTACCACTACTACTACTACTACTACTACTACTACTACCACCACCACTACCACTACTACTACTACCACCACCACCACCACCACCACTACTACTACTACTACTACTACTACTACTACTACTACTACTACTACTACTACTACTACTACTACTACTACTACTACTATCACTACTCCCATCCTTCGTCATTCCACTACTAGTCTCTTCATACTAGTAGGGGAAATCGGTTCATCACGGATATGAAAGCTTTTGCTATAGGCATTCCATGACTTACTAACCTCTCCGACGGTTTCTTACACGGCGCGTCTACTAACCCATCCTCATTTCCTTAATGAAAGGGAATATCCAATTGATAGTCCTTTACGAACTCCAACTAGTTTCTCGTGAAAAGACTAGTTTCCTGCCTAGGAAGTAGTGCCTCTATTCCTTTAAGACGAATACTACCACTACGAACTCTAAATCAAGCGGGGGATAGTACTTCTCACAAAATTCAAGTTCGCGAGACGCATAAACAATGGGTCCATGCTTACGTATTAATACTTCCCGTTCCTGGCTAAGACTCATTTATCAAATCCTCTATCGATCATAACAACACGAGTGCAGGAGTAAAAGTCAGTTCATACTTCAACTCCTATGAAGATAGGTTATCGACTTAACGCACTATTTAATAAAGTCCCCTCCGTCAATGGCCTAACATTCCAAATCACTCAAGATCCTAAACTTCTTCGTTCTAGGGACCAAATCCCACTTAGAGTAAACCCATAAACATATTGTGGTCAACTCCTCACCGCTTCCCTAAACCACGTTACAGTCCTTAAGGGCCTCACGTCCTAATAATCCTAAAGTCAATCTATCTATCCTAATCTAGTCGTATAAGTATCATCCTAATTATTCCTAGTGTCTAAGACCTTTCCCAACTCCCGACATTCGCTCGGTTTCGTGTGTGGGACGTCTCGCCGAGGCGAAATCCAAACAAGGAACTCTCCTGTTACACTACTACCTTGCATCGTCGGTCGTCGAGAAGTAACAGTCTAAGACACATGAACGAGATCGCTAAAATCCTAACTCGTAACTATACTAATAAACTTCCACTCCTAAGTCTTACCATATCAATCAACTGAGGCAATTACTTTCTGTAAATTTCCACAAACACTTGGTCCCAAGACACACATTACATACATCTTTTATAAATGGCCTTCTCATTAAGGCATAACCATAAGTCTCTATTCGACTTTCATATCTTAGTCTTCCCCACATCGACCAGAGGAAAAACTATCACAGTGCTCATATCACGCACTTTAACTTAGCCTTCTAATCACTCATTTACGTGATTCTCGGCTAAACTTTCCAACCCAGCACTTAACCAACAGAAAGAAAGAAAAAAAAGAAAATGCACATCTCACCACTTCCAACGTCATTAAGGTTCATGCGCAGAGTGTCTCGCAAAGCGAAATCCAAACAAGGAACCCCTCCGACACAATCCCCTTAACTTGTTGGTTGTGGAGATAAGGCAATATCTACACAAGCAAAGCAAGCAATTAATCAAACAAGACATTCAAAGAAAAACAAATAAGTAATAAAATAAAAATGAAAACTACCTAGCTACATACCGTAAACCATCTCTATAAAGTCTCAATTCTATATCTAGGTGAGATATTATAGAACAACTAGCTCCTCTTTAGAACTAAAAATAGGATAGCCTCATGATTTATTCGCTTGCTACTGCACCAACCAAACCAAGAATATCTCTACTCGTATATGACATATAACACAAGTAGCACATACCACACATATCATCACTCGCCCCATAACAAGTGAAAGAAAAACATAGAACTTCCCTATCGTGGAAACCATATTGATATACTACCACAAGATCAATATACACACCTGGATCTAGGGTAAACACAATACTATTCCATCTTATTAGAAGGAAATTCTCCACCTTCAACTATGGTGGAAATCCCCACTAGCATACTTGCCAAATCTTTGGCCACTACCAATGGTTCCTAGACACATATTTCAGTCTCATTCGAACCACTCTACCTCCATTTCTAACTACCCTGGTGATTACTCGCGTAGCTCCCTTAACTTCTCTAGTAAAGAGAACATACTACTAGCCTCCCCTGTCTAGTTCCTGAGCCTTCCCTAGGTGGATGTCCACCGAAGGGGTCTCACGAACACTATTTCTCCTGAAGTGTTAACAACACTTACTCGTGAGCCTATCATTTAACTGAAGGGCTCTCTCTTCTCTGGACAAAATTTCTTGCACCACCTTACTATGGCAACTACCATTTTCGCCACTTCAACCTTACTCCTATGGGTGAAAGATTTTCCTCCATCTTCACACCCGGGCACTTATGTTCTCATCGAATGAGATTACACCACCTCTAATCCAACTGAACTTCAATATAGGGTCCTCGTCGAGGACCTCTCATCCCTGACTACCGCTTACAGCTCTTAATAATCCCGTCTCATGACGCCTTCGCACGGCCTTCCTCTGATGCCCTTCATCGGATGACTTTTAAGTCTCTCACGAATGCGCATAAGATTTTTGGGTTTCTCATAGCACAGCAGGAGAGCAAATTATCAGAAGAGAAATCAACGATCTTACTCTTAGGGCTCTATATCAAATCAAAAGAAACGCAGAAAATGCAATGCATCCGCACAGATTCCTAAGGACTCTAGACCTAATGCTCTGATACCATCTGTGACAACCCGCCTAATAAAATAATAGGTGGCCAGCCCAATACTCTAATAATTACAAGAATCATAGATGGTCCATTCTCAGTATCACTGTCGATTAAAATAATAGTACGAGATAACCACCAATCATTTTAGAAAATGTAATGTCAATTTAAAATTTAATAAGTAAAAGAAAAACTCTTAGACAATGCCATTTGTAAAAATGGTGGATATCAAAAACCGATGAATAAAGAATGACAATATAATAAATAATCACTGAATAAGCTGTCGGTGAACAGACCAATACAATTAGTTACATCGAGTACTACATTTCAATGTTTACATTATAATAAGTGAGTAAAACACTGGGCAACACGCCCGAATAAATAAACTTAACATAACTAGAGTACAATGGGAAGAAGCGTCTAATATAAATAACTTACAACATCCGCAATATGCCGTAGCTCCATGATAACTGGAATGGAAATGTAAATACGGGTGTCCATGCGGTAGAGCACCTGTACGGCAAGGAGTATACGCAAAAACATAGAAATATAGATGGGTCAGGGCCCCGTTTGATATGATTCCCATGTGACTAAAATGGATAACAGTTAAGTGCGTAATTCTCTTGCAGTTAAAATAATAATTCTCACCTCTCCATCTAAAATCAACCTAGCACAAATATCAATGATGATGTTCTAGTTAAACAAAGAACAAGAGGCTAACTTCTCTCCAGTCTCAACGTTATGCCCTTATTCGTGCGTGGGGTGTCTCGCAAAGAGAAATCCAAACAAGGAACCCCCTATACACTACTACTAGGCAAGTCTGACAATCGAGATACATTAGACCCTTTCCTAATTAATCCAAGTACTAAAGGTTAACTTCTCCCCAGTCACAACACTATGCCCTTATTCGTGCGTGGGGTGTCTCGCAAAGCGAAATCCAAACAAGGAACCCCCCGATACACTACTACTAGGCAAGGTTGATCGTCGATATTCATTAGACCCTAAGTACAATATTGATGAATATAATCATCTAATTAGTTTCTTTTGAACATAGTGCTAAGGGCTAAGCTTCTCCTCAGTCTCAACACTATGCCATATTGGTGCGTGGGGTGTCTCGCAAAGCGAAATCCAAACAAGGAACCCCCCCGATACACTACTACTAAGGCAAGGTTGATCTCCGAGATCCAAATAGACCCCCAGCACATAACTACTATATATACATATGTGGGAAATCCTCTACAGCTACTACAAGAAACATAAATGAACCCATTCACCATCTAAAAGCATAATTCCTTCTTAAGGAATATATATGAATGGTACAACATTTTATCAAATGTTTACCAATAATTCTCAATTCAACAATTTCTTTACCAATTTTATTTCCTTTCTTCCATCAAGGAAAAATACATTTTTAAAGCAAGTTTTATTAACATAAAAGTGCTTTACCTTTTTCATAAAATCCCACTTCCCATCTTCCATCCAGGAAGTATAATCAAAAGTCATTTTTATTATCATAAAAATACTTTTGTGTACCATATGCTTCCATCTCCCTTCTTCCATTCGGGAAATGTATCTGAACTCAAACCATATATCCCATTTCCCTTCTTCCATTCGAGAAATGTAATTAAAGCCAATTCATTATCATGAATTGCTTTAATAAATGTAAGACCGTCCTTTCGGGTTTCTCGAATGGACGTGCCCCTAAATGGCTATCATCTTCCGGGGCCAATCTATACAAGACAACCTGGGAACCTACCAATGACGGGAAGCGGACATATGTCTGTGGAAAAGTCAAGACCACACCCAGAATCTCGTAACCAACACAGTATAATAAATGCCCATATGACCAAGGGACTATATCCACCGTGCATTCAATAGCAAGGAGGCTTCACCACACACGCGCAACTTCCCTTATGATAGCGATTTAGGGAGGTGTGTAATCATAAATTAACATTTATGAAAAACATTACTTTTTCCTTTTGAAAACGTTCACTTTTACATTCTCAAAATTATTAGTACTTATTTATTAGTACGACAAGTCCATAATATACATTTCTTATTCTTAGTGTCATATTTTATTAATGACTTAAGACCCGAAGTGACATAAACCCCAAACTAGTCTCCAAGAGTTCATACATATCATAAACCCTCAAAGTAAGCCTCCCTCAAGGAGTATCTCCCAAAAGCCTCAAAATTTGCATTTTATCTCCAATTTATCTTTAGGTTAACTTTCTATATCATTCAGACATTAACCTATAAACTAGCCCTCGGGGTAAGCCTAATTATCCCATTCAATCCTAGGACATCAGTATACCCAAAACATCCCTCTAGGACTCCCATTACTTCCCAAAGGAAGGTCCCTAGCCCTTGAACCTAAAAGAAAAAGGGCTAAAAATAAAACTAGGAAAATCTCACAAAAATAGGGCAACCGAATCGATTCGCCCTATGGCTGAATCGATTCGCCCCTGGTTGCGAATCGATTCACCCAAAGACAAATCGATTCGGTGAGTAAAAGTGGCATTCTGCCTTAGTCGAATCGATTCGGACCCATATCGAATCGATTCGGTTTCCCAGACCTATGTCCTTCCCCTTATCCGAATCAATTCGCCCTAGGCCCGAATCGATTCGGTCCTACAGTTTTGCCAGTTAGGGCTACGGGTTCAAGAACCCTAAAATTCCCAAAACCTCAAATCTTTGATTTCTTCCAACAACAACTAAAATTTATTCTCCCAAATCACTTTTACACAATTTATAACTAATATGTTTACCTCAAATCAAGTCAAAAATAAAGATTTAAGGGTTTAAACACCAAAAATACCCCAAACCCATAAATGGTTTTTATCTCCACAAAAAACTAACCATACACGAAATTTATCACATGAAATCAATATCTAGAAAGTAAGAAACTTGCCTCGGGTTCGTAGTCTCGGATCCTCTTCCGGGGAGAACAATTTCCAGCCTCAAATCTTCTGTTTTCTCTCTTTTTCTCCATTTCTCCCAACTATCTCTTCTCTTTCTCTCCCCTTTGGTTTTTCTCACAAATGAAGAAAGAAAAGGGCCGGGGGACTTAAACGGGTTTTAAACACAATTGTCCTCTTTTAATTGCTAATACAACATTAAAATGACTCGTATCCACTTAATTGAGTTATAACGCGTCAAAAGTACCCAAAACCCAAAAATACATCATGGCACTTATTTCGACTATCTCGACTATTCTAAAAATAACCGCACTCCCTATTTTGGCATTCGGGATAACATGAACAAATTTTAGGTTCTGACTTCATTTTATTTCATTAATTTTACTCAAATTTCAATATGAGTCATAACCGTCGTTTTACATATAACGATGCAATTTACCGCAATATAATGCTATTTACGTTCTCATATGGTAATTAAACAAAACATAGTAAATATTATCCCTAAATCTCATGGGAAATAATATTTACACTAACTTTCCCTATTTTATAAAATTAGCCCATCGGGAAAAATAATATGAATAGATGCTCAAAAACCTGGGTTGTTACATACTCCTCCCCCTAGAAGGGATTTTTGCCCTCAAAATTCGGGCATATAGTATAACCATATCAGGGTATACCATAATAAACTACCGTTTTATCATTCTTAGCAAACCCCCTGGTAAAATGGCGTCCTTATTGGACTCGGACTAAGGTCATCGCTATTCGATTTCAGTCTACATTCTACGTGCTCTAACATAGCACCAAATCGTTCCCCATAAACTATCGATCCTACCTTTCTACTACGAAAGGAGATACCTACTATCTTGGCACAAATTGCCTTACTTCTCGAATCACGTTACACCCTTACTAGGGAATAATTACTCATTCAACTACACTAGGCTACACACACGGCACCATACTTTTAAGAAACGATCCGAGAAATGGTACGGAGGTTTCGATCCCTACTACTACTACTACTACTACTACTACTACTACTACTACTACTACTACTACTACTACTACTACTACTACTACTACTAATACTACTACTACTACTACTACTACTACTACTACTACTACTACTACTACTACTACTACTACTACTACTACTACTACGACTACTACTACGACTACCACCACGACTACTACGACTACCACCACTACTACGACTACTACTACTACTACTACCACTACTACTACTAAAACTACTACTACCACCACTACCACCACTACTACTACCACTATTACTACTACTACTACTACTACCACCACCACTACTACTACTACCACTACCACCACCACTACTACTACTACTACTACTACTACTACTACTACTACTACTACTACTACTACTACTACTACTACTACTACAACAACTACTACTACTACTACTACTACTACTACTACTCCTACTCCTGCTGCTGCTGCTGCTACTCTTACTACTACTACTACTACTACTACTACTACTACTACTACTATTACTACTACTACTACTACTACTACTACTACTACTACTACCACTACCACTACTACTACCACCACTACCACTACCACTACTACTACCACCACTACTACTACCACCACTACCACCACTACTACTACCACCACTACTACTACTACTACTACTACCACCACCACCACCACTACTACTACTACTACTACTACTACTACTACTACTACTACTACTACTACTACTACTACTACTACTACTACTACTACTACTATTATTGTTATTATTATCATCTATGGCACATTCTTTCAACTTAGCTTCCAATTTCATGTTTTCCTTCTTTGCCCTCAAAGTCTCAACTTATAAATCATGGAAGGAAACTTGTAACTCACTCTCCTCCACCTCTTTATCCTCACTCTCATCGCCATGACTTTCTTAGGCTTCAATAACAATGGCCACAAAAGAGTCAAGTAAAGAAATATCTTCATAGGAAGATTTGTCATCTTCACTCATATGACTAGCCATGAAGGTGGTAAGGTTTCGATCATTTGATGAAAAGTTTCCCTCTTCCGAATCACTATCACTAAGGGTGGGAACACAAGCTATCGGATTATTACCATCCTTCTTTAGATTAGTGGGCCACTCAGCTTTCCTATGACTATACCCCTCACAACAAAGACACTTCTCAAAGTCATCTCTTTTAACTAAAGTCTTAAGCGCAGACTTCATACGCATTTTTCACTTAGACCCTTTAAACCAATGCGTTCTAAAATCATAAAACCCTATGAAATTTATACCTAAAGTCACGGGATCACAAACATAGTAAATAAGTGTTCCATCTCTGATACCAATTTGACAAGGCCCCTATGTGTATGTGCTTTAGGAAAAGACAATTTTTTTTTAAAAAATTATCCATTTTATTATGCACTAAATATGTGAACCAATTTAATTAACCCAATTTTATCTCCTTAATCCTAAACATGCATTTAGTGAGATTTAGCAGATAAAGTAAAGCAAGTTCACAATGCATATGTACGAGGAATCCACTAAGGGAAAAAACCTCAGACGAACCCTACAAGACAAACACTATGATATGGTTTTATAAAGCATAGATGGTAGACTTACACGACTCGATCCCCATAAGCCTTAGCGCTTTTCTATCTTCAACAAATTATCCATAGTGCAACGTATGAGTCCACATACTCCAGGTCCACAACACACGAGTCCACTTATATGTCGGTATCCATCAATATTGCCTCAATAATCGTCTGCGATTAGGAATACGGAGTCCACCATTTCATCACCGTAACCGGCATGCAAGGAGTCCACCGTACATAAATAGTTCTTCAAAGGATTGAAGAATCAAACTAGTGGTGCAAACCAAGCTCTCTATGACATAAGGATTATGTAAACTCAGATCTTGAAACAGGAAGTATGTTTATGTTTTATCATTGGAAAACCTTTTATAACATATTGCAAAAACCGTATATCTTTCATTTCTTTTTTGCACACATTTTTTTTAGTCGAAGACACTTTAAATAATAAAACATGTTTTTCAATGCGACACAACGTTCGAATGAGAAATATTAGTCGATCGTATGAAATGTGTATCTCATTAGAATACAATCTCGTCTGAATGGGTGTACAATCTCGTTTGGACGAGGTTGAAAATCGTTTGAACAAAATAAAATGCAAGCGTTTGTTCATATGAATCTAAACACGATTTAACTCATAAAATAATTATAAAAATTATTTAAAAAAAAGATAACATCCTTAAAATGTTTCGAGAACCATAAACCATTATGCATTCATACCTAAGAGAATCTAGAAAAACCATGTGAAGATATAAACTTGCACCTAAATTCTACATCTATCTTTGAACCTTGACCGCTATGTCTTCATCACAATATCACAGGCTTAATGGAACCATAAACCATTATTTGGAAATTTGTCCTTGCAACGACTTTTCTATTCTTAGATAGAAAGTTAAGTTTATAGTCACTACTCTTAAAAGTTTAATGGAATAATTCTACTCCTTTTAAGAACACTTCATAAATAACGACTAGAAACAACAATGATAAGGGAGAGAAAAAGGTTACCACAACTTGGGTACCTAAACGTGATAAAAGATCCCTTATTGTTCACGTTGCTCTTAAGGTTCAATATAATTCTCAACATTATTTTTATAGTGGGTCCTCAGGCAAACTTCTTTCTACTTTCCCTGGCAGCTACTGCGCTAATTTTGTTGGAAGCAAATCGTGCCACCGCGGATACCAAACTTCTTTTCTGTGGAGGACCTCACAGAGCGTATGCATATGCGGCTTAGTTCTCTACGGGAGAATCGTCATTTATCGACCCGTACTTCTCAGTCTACTGGGCGAGTCTGACATGTCTTCGGGGACTACTTGAAGTTGTTGTGGAAGAAGGTAGTGGCCGGGATGCTGGTTGTGGAGGCTGGTCAAAGGTGTTTTTCCATATCTGACACCATGAAGGGAAGCATTGTGGTCTTCCCCAAACTAGTCCGGGATTATCGCTTTATGGAGCGTCTGCGATACTTTATTCAGGCAGGGGAGGTTTGGGGGGCATAAGATGAAGGTGATGGATCCTCTGGCAGCTGCGGGTAGGGCCTTGGGACGATTTTTGTAATAGGTGTGGTTTTCTGCTTTGTGGGAATAATAATTAGGGGTGATTTTCGGGAGTAGTGGGTCTTGCTATTATCTTAGTTTCTTAGAAAGGTAGGTGTAGTGCTGGCAAGGTAAGTCATTTGACTCCTTGCACCGATGTAATCGTACATAAATTTTAGATAATGAAGTAAATAAGTTTTTGATCATCTAGTTGTGCCTCTTGATGACTTTTTGCATTTTGAATTATCCATACCAATCGCTAAGTCATGCATAATCTTTTTGTTCATACATATGTTAAAATGAACTGTCATTCTCGGGGATAAGAAAATAATAGAATTTTATGAAAAAGAAGGGGGCCGCGCTCATCTGAAGTGATGAGCTGCCTACGTACCTCAGAGGGCTTTGGAAATTTGTGAAATTCATTTTTTTAGAATGTTTTTAGAGGATCAGGCCCACGTAGTTCTGGGTAGGGGGAAAAGAAGATATTATTATTATTATTATTATTATTATTATTATTATTATTATTATTATTATTATTATTATTATTATTATTATTATTATTATTATTATTATTATTATTATTATTATTATTATTGTTATTTTAAGAATATAAGGGAGATGAGAAGAGTCATAGCGTGCCGAGATTTTGGATTAGGCGTAGAATTTCTTGAGACGCTCTAGGGTAACTGGACACGCCATTTCTTCGCCATCGAGGTAGTGAGTACAGCGGCACCGCTCGATAGCATGTTCTTTACTATGTATGGGATATTCCAATTGGGCTTGAATTTCCCTATGGGGTCTCAAATGGGCTCTCTTATTTCTTTGATGGCTGAGTCCCCTTATCGAACACCGTAGTCTTTGACTCTCTTGTTGAAGGATCACGCTATACGACGATTGGTACCGTTGTATGTGATATAGAGCTTTAAATCTCCCCTCATTGCCAGTGTTCCTTGTTGAATTTTCTTTCAAGCATGACGTGCAGTGAGGGTTTTTCCAGCTCCATAGGTAGGACTACTTCCATGCTGTAAACTAGAGAGTAAGGGGTAGCCCCAATAGAGGTTCAATCCGAAGTGCCATAGCCCCTGAGGGCGTAAGGGATCCTGTCAGCCTAATCTTGACAACTTTCGGTCATCTTGCTGATGATAACTATGAGATTCTTATTGGATGCTTCGACCGCCTTGTTGGTTTGAGACCGGTTTGGAGAGGATTTATGTGTATGAATTCCATACTCGTTGACCACTTTCGTAACTTCTGCTTTGAAATGTAATCCATTATCTGATACCAGCTCATGAAATAACCTATATCGACAGATGATGCCCTTTTTGATGAATTTGGTCACTTTCTTGGCATTCAGAACTATGTATGACTCGATTTCGACCGATTGGTGAAGTATTAAATAGCGACTAGGATGAACTCATGCACATTGGATGCCTTCGGTCTAAATTTCCCTATGATGTCGATGCCCCCATGTGGAAAACGGTTAGGGATAGGTCATGTTGTACAATTCTCGCGGAGGCAAATTTTGTAGGTTGGATAATTGTTGGCATTTAATACATCTTTGAATGTAGGTTGTGTAGTCCCGAACTATGGTAGTTGTCACAGGTCTAACTTTCTTTTTCAGAATTCCCACACCTGTGATGCGTCTAAAATCAAGTAAACCAGCAACAATACGAACAGCAATACACAAAATCACAAGAAGTAAGGCAACACAATATTTATAGGGAAAAACTCCCCAACCCCATATTTATTACACACAAAATATAGGGAACCCTTACAAAATCGTCTAGGTATCTCTCAATGCCTAGATAATCAGGTTACAATGCTTTAAATGCAAGGGAACATGTAGTTGACAACCCCAACTGCTAGGTACAGGTGTCTAGAAATAAAGTTGTCAGCAATTTCAATAGGAACTGCTCAAGTAACTACTGCATTGTCTTCTGAACAGGTGTCTTTGGGAAGTTATGAGGTAGTTATCATCATTTCCCCATTCAAACTCGAGCAAAACCGTGTAGCCACATGTTCACCCATGTAACTGCTCCCAAAACTACCCAAAACTGCATTAAGACAAGCCGAACTCATACCTGAACGTAACCAACAACTATTCCCACAGTTCTGGACACCCTCACCTTGATTCCAACAAGCTTTACCCACGTAAATGGCAACCTGATCCAACACATGTATGATTCAGGATGATTACCCCGATCAAGACCCAAAAACCATGCAGTCCCAATCCCACGTTGATCTTTGGACAATCCCACATATCCCACGAGTAAGTCATAAGCTATGGACGAAATGCTAGTTCTGCCTCGGAGGATCCCCTCCTTATATATGTTCTTAACAAAAAATCCACAGTGGTAGCAGTGGACGTTAACTCCCAAAAGATCGTAAGCCCACATAGACAACCTACCTGACTTTGTTTTGCTCCATCACTTCTTTCTATCTCACTTACCTTAGCAAAGTGCGACTAAGGTAAGTGTGCTTCTGTATCCAAGAACTCAAGTAAGTTTGGGGTGTGACAAACCCTCCCCCACTAGAATTGACGACGTCCTCGTCGAAACATAATCTAAGTAACGGTGAATCACATTCTCAAACTGCCACAACATTGTGTCCTTCTCCCAAGTAGCTTCCTCAACTGCCTTTCCTTTCCACTTCAGAAGGTAGAAAGTTCTTCCATTATTTCTACTTGCTCCTTCTGTGCGGTGGTCCAAAATTCTCTCGGTAACCTTAGAGTATTGCTTCCTTATCGTCGGTGGCGCCCTAACCTGATCTGTCCGGTTAGGGTTTGAGTTCTCTTCATAAAATCTCTATAAGAAACTAACATGAAAAACAGGATGTGATTTCAACTGGGAAGGTAGCTCTAACTGATAAGCTAACCTTCTAATTCTCCTTGCGATCTTAAACGGTCCATCATACCGCTGAATAAGACCCTTGTGTGCTATCTTTCAACTCACCTTCTTCCAAACTTGTGGAGTGAGCTTCAGCATTAGCATGTTACCGACATCAAATTCCACGTCGTGCCTGCTTTCGTCAGCCCATTTCTTCATTTTTCTAACTCTTTTTTACAAAACATCCATTGCTTCCTCGGTTCGTTCCTGCCTTCCTCTCGCATATCTGTATGCTACTGGAAAATGCCCTTGGGATTTTCGTTTTGCAATCTCGTGAGGAGTAAGAGGCTGTTGTCCGATTGCAAGTTCAAACGGACTCTGCCCTGGTGCCGAACTTTGATGCAAATTGTAACAAAATTGAGCAACATCAAGTAACTCAGCCTAATTTTATTGGTTGGTAGTTATGTAATGTCACAAGTATTCCTCCAATAGCGCATTCACCCTTTTTGTTTTCCCATCCGTTTGAGGGTGATTTGCTATAGAGAACTTTAATTGTAACCCCAATAACTCAAACAAAATGGTCTAGAACTGTCCAGTAAATCTCTCATCTCAATCGCTGATGATGTCAAGTGGTAATCCCCACCACTTTACCACGTATCGAAAGAACAAATCCGCTGCAATTTCTGCCGAACAAATCTTCGGGGCTGGAATAAACGTTGCATATTTGGAAAACCGATCGACTAACACCATTATTGAAGTGAAATCTTTCACTTTTGGCAATTCGTTGATGAAGTCTATAGAGACACTTTCCAAAGGCCTTGTAGCGATTGGGAGTGTCTCTAAGGTTCCCGCTGCTTTCTTTCTTTTTGTTTTATAATGCTGGAAAACCACACAAGTTCTCACGTACACTCCACATCAGAATCCATTCGAGGCCAATAAAAGGTTTCAGATAATAAGGCAAGCGTCCTGTCTTGCCCCATATTCCCTACGTACAAAGCATCATGTGTTTTGTTTAATAACCTCTGCCTAATTCCTCCAGTTTTAGGAACATAGGGCCAGTTCCCTTTTCCATAGA
This sequence comes from Sambucus nigra, assembly GCA_949130495.1. Taxonomy (NCBI): domain Eukaryota; kingdom Viridiplantae; phylum Streptophyta; class Magnoliopsida; order Dipsacales; family Adoxaceae; genus Sambucus; species Sambucus nigra. The sequence goes on along the minus strand of OX422213.1, from coordinate 469,521,353 downwards.
TAACACATTCATCTACCCAAAATTTGGGAGTAACACCTTCATCAATCTATTGAAATATGACCTTATAACAAGGTCTTCTGTAGTTTTTTCCCGAATTTGAGGCAGCAAGTCACTAACAACTTTGGAAAGGGTAGCACGTATACACACACCTGCTGCACTAGAATGTTCTTCTTCCTGCAAATTAGGCTTTATACTCAACGCATCTGCTACCTGATTTGCACTTCCCGACCTATAAAGCAACTTATAATCAAATATAGACATACATTCTTTCCATCTAGCATGCTTTGGGGTCAACTTCTTCATCGAATTAAAGTAGCTTGTGGTAACATTATCTGTGTAGGTCGTAAAGTGACTCCCCAAAAGATAGTGTCTCCATGCATGCACACAATGAACAACTGCTGTCATTTCCTTCTCATGAACCGCATACCTCCGTTCGGTTTCATTCAGCTTCCTGCTTTCAAACTCTACTGGATGCCCTTCCTGAACTAAGACACCCCTAATGCAAAATCAGACGCATTGGTGTGAACTTAAAAAGCTTTATCAAATTCTGGAAGCCTCAAAATAGGGCGACTCATCACTGTCGCCTTTAATTTGTTGAATGCCTCCTGGCATTCATGGGTCCAATTCCAAGCCCGGTCCTTCTTCAAAAGGTTCGTGAGACACGCCACGTTCTTCGAAAAAACCTTCATAATTTTTTTGTAGTAATTTTGCCAAACCCCAAAAACTACGTAATTCCTTCACCGTTGTTGGCGCTGGCCAATCAGCAATAGCGTCAACCTTCTTCGGGTCCATTTTCACCTTCCCCTCAGAAATTAAGTGACCAAGGAACATGATTTCCTTCTGACTAAATTCATATTTTTCCAGCTTAAAAAACAAAGTCACTTCACACAACTTTTTAAGGGCAACCTGCAAGTGCTCAATATGTTCCTCCAAACTCTTGCTATAAATGACTATATCGTCTAAATAGATCACCATAAATTTGTCCAAATACTCCTGAAAAACATTATTCATAAGTGTACAAAAGGTAGCAGGAGCATTAGTAATGTTAAAAGGCATGATTAAAAACTCAAATGAACCATAACTTGTAACACAAGCCGTTTTTAGTTCGTCTCCTTCTGCAATCCGCACTTGGTAGTATCCAGAAAGGAAGTCCATCTTCGTGAAGTACTTGGCCTTACCCAATTTGTCAAACAATTCATCCGCAATGGGTACCAGATAATTGTTCTTTACCGTCACCTTAACCAGTGCACGATAATCCACACACATCAGCATTGAGCCATCCTTCTTCTTTTGGAACAAAACGGGAGCACCATAAGGCGCATTTGAAGGCTGAATCTGTCCCGCCTTCAACATCTCTGTCAACTGCTTTCTCAATTCCTCCAACTCTATTGGAGACATCTGATAGGGAGCCATTGCTGGAGGTTTCACTCAAGGCAATAACTCTATAGTGTGGTCGATTTCCCATCGCGGTGGTAACTCGTTAGGTAATTCATTAGGCATAACATCCTTAAATTCCTTTAAGACTGCCCTGACTGAATCAGAAACACCAGTAAGAAATTGTTCCTTCTCTTCAAATAGCATCGACAAATAGGTTTCTTCCCCTTCCTAAGACCATCCTTCACTTGTAACGCAGAACACATTTTAACTCCGTTGTAGGACTTTAATAAGGGGATGAAACAGGGATGGGCCATGTTCGAAATGAACAAGCCCTGTAAATAAGGTATCATCGAAACCTTTTCCTTTGTGAATAATTCCAAGCCCAGAATGAATTGAAAATCATCTAGAGGCATAGACATAAAACTACACATGCCACACCATTCACCAACTTTAAGTGAAACTTCCTTAGCAACGCCACCAATAGGTTTTGCTTCTGAATTGACTTCTTTAATTATACTATTGTCTTTCGTCAATGCCAATTTCAATCACTGCACTTCTCGATCAGAAACAAAGTTATGGGTAGATGCCGTATCCACCATTGCCATGACAGAAACATCGTTCATCAGAATCTAAACCTACATCAACCCTTTTTCCCCCAGCGGGTGCTGCTTCTCGACGAATAACATTGAGAAGTTGAATAGGGTTAACCCGAGTAGGATCTCCCCCACCATTTCCATCACCATTCTCAGCAACCAAAGCGTTTAACTTCTCCTTCTTGGGACAATTCTTCACATAATTGGGACTTTAACAAATGAAACAACGCACGTTCTTGGAAGAAGCCTTATCTTTTGACTGAACAACAACGTTAGAATTGGTAGAACTGGAATTATCGCTGGACTTCTTCTTGTTCTTCCATTTTTTCTTCTTCTTCTCCTTCCCTTTATTATGATTAGCCCTTTCCTTCTCTGAGGAACCCATCTGAGTTTTGTAGTCCACCAATGTATCAGCAGCAGTTATCACCATGGGCAAGTCTTTAACACCTTGCCGACGCAGTTCTGCTTGTGACCAATTTTGAAGGCCCTTTATAAAATTGAACAACTTGTCTTCCTTCGACATATTCTTAGTGTCCAGTAGCAAGGAAAAAAATTCCTTGACATACTTACGAACATAATCGATTTGCTTCAAATGATGCAGGTTATCACGAGCCTGACAAACAGTGTTTGTAGGGAGGAATTGCTCCCTAATTTTTTAAACCAATGACCCCCAAGTTGTGATTTGAGGACGTGAATTATCCTCCATGCGTGTTCGCCACCATAATTTTGCATCGCCATCCAAGAACATACTAGCAAGATCCACTTTCTCAGCATTCGGTGTTCGAAGTTCTTTGAAGTAATGCGATATTTCCCAAAGAAAGTTTTCAACTTCCTTGGATTTCCAACCGCCAGAAAATGATTTGGGTCCAAGAACCTTCATCTTAGGCAGTACTTTCGTTTTCCAACTACCAACATTATTGAACGCATCCTTTAATAACATGATTTCCCCATCAATTCAGTTTAATTGAGACTAAGCACCATTGGAAACATCACCAATTTGAGTGTTGATCGCTGAGTGCGAATCAACATTTTGCTGAATGTACTCCTCTAAAATTCGGATCAAATTTTGGAATTCAACCCGTAATAAATATTAATGGGCATGAAGAGGGATGACTTCAACACCTTGAGTAGGAGTGCCAACAAGTTCCTCTAACCTGGAAACACGTTCTCTTGTTTTAGTTGAACTTCTACCGGCCATTGCAACCCAAAAATGCCAAAAATTAGGCTCTGATACCAAATGTCACAGGTCTGAATTGTTTTTCAGAATTCCCACACCAGTGATGAGTCTACAATCAATTAAACTAGTAACAATATAAACAACAAGTAAGGCAACACAATATTTACAGGGAAAAACTCCCCAATCCAATATTTATTACTCACAAAATATAGGGAACCCTTATAAAATCATCTAGGTATCTCTCAATGCCTAGATAATTTGGTTACAATTCTTTAAATATAAGTCAACATGTAGTTGAAAACCCCAATTGCTAGGTACAGGTGTCTTGAAATAAACTGCCAGCAATTTCCATAGGAACTGCTCAAGTAACTGCTGCATTGTCATATGAACAGGTGTCTTTGGGAAGTTACGACGTAGTTATCATCATTTCCCCATTCAAACTCGAGCAAAATCGTGTAGCCATCTGTTCACTCATGTAAATTCTCCCAAAACTACCCAAAAATGCATTAAGACAAGCCCAACTCATACCTGAACATAACCAAGAACTATTCCCACATTTCTAGACACCCTCACCTTGATTCCAACAAGCTTTACCCACGTAAATGGCAACCTGATCCAACACGGGTATGATTCGGGATAATTTCCCCGATCAAGACCCAAAAACCATGCAGTACCAATCCCACGTTGGTCTTAGAACAATCCCACATATCCCACGAGTAAGCCATAATCTTAGGAGAACCTATGGACGAAATATCAGTTCTGCCTCGGAGAACCCCCTCTATATATATGTTCTTAACAAAAAATCCACAGTGGTAGCAGTGGACGTTCACTACCAAAAGATCGTAATCCCACATAGACAACCAACCTGACTTCGTTTTTCTCCATCACTTCTTTCCATCTCACTTACCTTAGCAAAGTGCGAGTAAGGCAAGTGTGTTTCCGTATCCAAGAACTCAAGTAAGTTTAGGGTGTGACAGTATTCTAGTAGTATCCTTGTCGAATGATCTTTTTGGAGAGCATATGACTGCTCATGTGGGGTCTGATATCCCCACTCTCAATTTTCTGCATCATTCCTTCGATGTCATCCCCTGGGATACAGTGTAAATGGGTTCCATTGAAGTTTCTCTTAAACAGTGCTTTATCACATACATTGTACTGGGTGGCCAGTCTGGAGAGAGTTTCTCGATCTTTCTTGTTGGCTCCTTGGGGATACCTATCGTGTTTGAGGAGGAACCAAATATCATAGTACAAGCAATCGACTATTTCGGGTTCTTCTTTCGTACAGAGCTCGACGTGGTAGCAGTGGGTCGGTTTGTCTTGTTTTTGGACAAGGAACGTGTCCATGGTTATTCCTTCGGGTATGTCAATCATGGAGGCTAAGGTGGCAAGAGCGTCAGCTAAGTTGTTTCTTACTCGGAGCAGTAGTGGAAGATGATTTCTTGGAATTAGGAAGCTAGTTCTTCAAGATGGGCATGGAAGGGTAAGAGTTTCTCATCCTTGACTTTCCATTTCCTGAGTACTTGACCGATGATGAGAACTGAATACCCGTAGACATCGAGGCATCAAATTCCTTTCTTAAGGTAAACTTTGAGGCCTACCATGCACGCCTTATATTCAGTCATGTTATTAGTGCAGGGAAAATCCAATTTGATGGCAATGTGAGTGTGGGAGTCATCAGGGGAAATTAGGAGTATTCCAATGCCATATCATTTTTTGTTGGCATCATCATCAAAGAACAGTTAGACCAAGAATAATCGCCTTTGGGTGGTTTCAAACAATTTGATTCTAAATTATATAAAACTAAATTTTAAACCAATATTAGTTCATCCCTAAAATATGCAACTATATGTTAAAACAAATTAAATATGCACAAGCTTCGGGAAAAATCCCCCACAGGGGAAAAACCTTTTATATTTCTAGAACTTTGAAATAATTTACAAGACCTTTGACTTACAGACCACTTAATAATCGGCCATAAGTGTAATGCATGGTGCCTACAGAAAATCTTCAAAGTACTGGTCTAGAAAAGCAGCAGTGGTTTACGCGCAGCTACACCACAAGGACATGCAGCCCTGACACACAGTTTTGAGAAGAGAATCAACACGTAGAAGATCCTCAACGACATGCAGTCATACATTTCCTAGAGTCTCCCTCCACAATAGCACGCAACTTTCTGGTTGTGGAAATCTCCCCACCAAGGATGAACAAAATCAAAGCTCCTAGCCAAACTAAATTTTAGCTTCCATAAAACAACTAACACAAAAGCACTACGATTTGTGAATTGTAAAACAAAGTTTTGAACCCTCAAAGTGATGGAGAATAAACCATAAACACTTAAAAACGTATTCTGTTAAAACCAGTTTTTCTCCACACGAAATCAATACGCATGGCACTCTATTTATAAAACATTTAAGGCGGTGACGTGTCAAACAAAAAGACTTCTCATTCGAACGAACTGACATGTCGTTCGAACGACATCTAGTCTCGTTCGAACGGGATAGGATCTCATTTGAACAACTAGGACCAAATCTCTAGATTCGATTTACAGATTTTTAAAATATACGGGGACTTAGAAAACTACACTCTTACGAATCTAAGAAAAATTATCAAAAAACTTTTATGATAATTTTTTTTTGAAAAGATAAAGATCCACTTAAAATACTTCAGAAATCATTTTTCATAAAAGGAAAAATATTTTAATATTTATAAAAAATCCCAACACATTTTTTTATACAAAATTTAAATGGAAGTTAACTAATTTACCGAGTTCGTCCTTGTTAGGCATGATTGTTGAAGTTAACTTAAAATTTGGATTGCCGATTGTAGTTGTGAGCTTTCCAATGCTTTGACAAACTTCTAGCAGTATACGACATACCAAGTGTGACGGACTATGTCCTTAAAAATCTCCCCCAAATGTCTATGCCGGTACTTAAAAAAACAATCCGAATTATCAAACCCAAAAATAACCTATACATATCTACCCTCCCATAAACTCAAAATGTGGAAAGATAAACTGAACAAGTCTTCAATCAAACTTGGATTCAACAATCAACTTTTCAAATCTCCAAGATTTTTTCATCAGGGTGTGCAATCCAAAGATTCTTCAATTATACCTACACATACGAGACAAAGAAAAAACCATGTGACGTATCGAGTTTGAAATGATATAAGTTTAAATATGAAAGCATAATTAAATCTCCCCCATATTAAAAATCCCCCATAAAATCATAATTCGTTCTCTCACTTTTTATTTGTCCGAAATTGACAAGGAACCGAATGAACCAAATAAATATAATCGGGGTGTCACAGTAAACCAAGAAAACAGACTACTTTTGAAATTTTCAATTTTTATAGAAAAATGCAAAAAATGTCGTAACAAAAAATCACACACCATGAATGTATACTAAGACGACCAAATCATGGAAACATAATGAATGGATGTGAACAAATTAGATAGGAAAATCAACTCAATCATATCATATGTGCAAGATGCATAAGTGTACTCCTAACGAATGAACATAAAAAATAATCCTTTGGTGTTAAGATGTTGAATTTAGTTGACACCGTCTTAAATCAAAAACAACAAATCAAAGTCAACATGATTTTCACACCAATAACGTCCAAAACGATTTCATGTTTTTTTTCAAGACTTTTTTGGACAAATCCATTTTAATTCTCCAACCAAGCTCCCTCATATATATTTTCTTCTTAAGGTGATATAAATTCTCAAACATTGGAGAATTGGTGAATAAACCTAATGGCCCATTATTGCCATATATTTCTTTTTATTGCCATTAAATATTTTTTGGGCTCTTTTAAACCTCTTCGGACCCCGGATAATCAAAATTCCTCAATTTTTTAGGTCCAATTTAAATGGAGGCTTAATCGCAAAGGATAAATGTGTACCTTTCGTAGCCCTTCACCGTTTATAAAATTCACATAAACTTACGGCAAACGGTAAAAATATGCACTCCTTTTATTATCTTTTTTATCGCATTTGGTTCGTTTTAATAGACATAATTGAGATGAAAACACATAACCAACATGTGATTTGACAAGAACAAACGTCAAATAAATTTGTGCATGTGTGCAATAAAGGACAAAGTGAGTCAAACATGTAGATAGCAACACTATAGCAGCTCAAAAACACCAAACTTTGTAAAGCACAAAATGAGACAATATATTGTCTAAAAACTCTATCAAACAGTCACATGGATATGGCATGAAGTTGTGACTTGGTCATCCTAAGTGTGCTTTCATAAAAGGTGTAAAACAAACTACAAAAATCTTTTTGTATTTTTTCAAAATTTTTCATAAACAAAATTTATTACAAAAAGTACACATGTCATAACACTAGCATGGATATATCATGAAGTATAACTACGTATGACAAAAGAAACTGACAAAATCATTTATAAGATATAGGAAGGGAAGAATCATGTGCGGGTTTCAATATCTCAAAATGTTCATCGACAAAACTACACAAATCCATCGAGAGAAAAACAAACCACCCCGGATGCAGGCAAACAAAATCAAATGCAATAAATTAGCGTAACCCGCTTTGATACCACTTGTTAGCACAAGAATAATTTCCTTTGGGTGGTTTCAAACAATTTGATTCTAAATTATATAAAACTCAATTTTAAACAAATTTTAGTTCTACCCTAAAATATGCAACTATGTATCAAAACAAATTAAATACGCATAAGCTTTAGGAAAAATCCCCCACAGGGGAAAAACCTTTTATATTTCTAGAACATTGAAATAATTTATAAGACCTATAACTTATAAACCACTTGATAATCGTCCATAAGTGTAATGCACGGTGCCTTAAGAAAATATTCAAAGTACTGGTCTAGAAATCAGCAGTCGTTTACACATAGTAACACCACAAGGACACGCAGGCCTGAAAGGCAATTTTTAGCAAAGAATCAACACGCGAAAGATCCTTAATAACACATAGTCATAAAATTCCTAGAGTCTCCCTCCTCAATAGCACGCAACTTTTAGGTTGTAGAGAACTCCCTACCAAGGATGAATAAAAGTAAAGCTCCCAACAAAACTAAGTTTTGGGTTCCATAAAACAACTCACATGAAAGCACTCGGATTTGTGAATTGTAAAACAAAGTTTTGAACCCTAAAAGTGATGGAGCATAAACCAAAAACACTTAGAAACTTATTCTATTAAAACGAGTGTTTTCTCCACACAAAATCAATACATCTGACACTCTATTTATAAAACATTTAAGGCGGTGACGTGTCAAATAAAAAGACTTCTCGTTCGAACGAACTGACATGTCGTTCGAATGACGTCTGGTCTCGTTCGAACGAGATAGTTTCTCATTTGAACGACCAGGAGAAAATATCTAGATTCAAATTATAGAGTTTTAAAATATATGGGGACTTAGAAAACAACAATCTTACGAATTTGAGAACAATCATCAAAAAACTTTTATAATAAAAATGTTTTTGAAAAGATAAAGATCCATTTAAAATACTTCAAAAATCATTTTTCATAAAAGCAAAAATATTTTAATTTTTATAAAAAATCTCAACACTTTTTTTTATGCAAAATGTAAATGGAACCTAACCAATTTACCGAGTTCGTCCTTGTTGGGCATGATTATTGAAGTTAACTTGAAATTCAGATTGTCGATTGTAGATGTGTGTTTTCCAATACTTTGATAAACTTGTAGCGGTATACGACATACTAAGTGTGACGAACTTTGTCCTTAGAAGAACATTTTCCATCGAAGATCTTGTTGGGAGGTGCAAAGGATATTATCGTTCAGGAGTTCAAAAATCCATACATCGGCTTCTTCCATAGGGTAGTCAGCAAGGTAGTCAGAGATGGACCTTCCTTTCATGGATTTCTGTGTGATATACGTGGTATCAAGCTCGGCTAGAAGCATCAACCAACGCAACATTCGACTGGATATGATGGGCTTCTCAAGTAGGTACTTTATGGGATCCATTCCGGATATGAGTATGATGGGGAAGGAGAGCATGTAGTACCATAACTTTTGGGTAACCCTGAAAAGAACGACACATGCTTTTTCCAAAGCAGTGTAGTTAACTTCGTAATTGGCCAGTTTTCTACTGGCATTGTAGATGGATTTTTCCTTGTTTTTTTTTTTAAGGTATTAGGATAGCAGAGCCCCTACTTCAATATCGATCACGGTCAGGTATAGGAGTAAGGGAAGACTAGGTTGTAGTGGCATGATCATGATAGGTTGTGTTAGGTATTGATTAATTTGGTCGAAGGATTTTTTCATGACTTTGGATGAATCCTTTTGGAGGATTTTGAAGATGGGTTCACAGATGGAAGTCAACTGGCTGATGAATCGACCGATGTACTGTAATTTCCTAAGGAATACTCTAACTTCTTTCTCCATTTGAGGAGGTGTCATCTCAAGTATGGATTTAAACTTAGTAAGATTGTCTTCTATCCCTTTCTCACTAACCATGAATCCCAAGAGTTTTCCTTTGGTAACACTAAAAACACATTTATGTGGGTTAAGCCATATTTAGTACTGTCGTAGTCATTCAAAGAATTTTAAGAGAGAAGGAATATGACCTTCCCTAGTCTTGGATTTGATAATAATGTCATCTACATAGACCTCGACTTCCTTGTGTATCAGATCATGAAAAATGATTGTGGAAGCCCTTTGATAAGTAGCCCCTATATTTTTTAGACCAAATGGCATGACAGTGTAAAAAAATGTTCCCCAGGGGGTGATGAATGCATTTTTATCTTAATGATTACGGTGCATCTTGATCTGGTTATATCTGGTAAACCCATCGACGAATGATTTAAAAACATGACTGGGTATATTGTCCATAATCATATCAATGTTGGGTAGTGGGTAATCATCCTTTGGAGAGGCGTTATTTAAGTCTTAGTAGTCGACACGCATGCGAACCTTCCCTCTTGATTTCGACACGGGTAAGATATTGGCTAGCCACGTGGGATACTCAATTACTCGGGTGAAGCCCATGTTCAATTTCTTGACTACCACTTCTTTCACTTTGAGTGACCATTCGGTGATGAGCTTTCACAACTTTTGTTTGATTGGTTTACATTCTAGGAGAGTTGGAATCTCATGCTGTGCTATCTCACGGTCAATACCAGGCATATCATCATAGGACCATGCAAAGACATCCATGAATTACTTCAGTAGTCTTTGAGTTGCGTGCACTTGTGCTCATTAAGGGTAGCCCTACTTGAATTGAGATTAATAACAACAGATTCATCTTTATTAACTTGAAAACAATTATGTTATTTCTTATTAACCTTATTTAGATCAGTCAAGAATTATTCATTTGGAAATTCATCATCACTAAGAGTTTAATTTGAATCAAGACAATTAATGTAAGACACAACATGATACTCAAAATCTTCATTTATTTCATTGATAGGAAAAACAACATCGAGAACCTCATCATACGAGGTCTCAATTACATCAGAGTGAGAGAAAATAACTAAAGTGGTAAGGGGATAAAGATTAGGGTTAAGTTGAATATCAGTAGGTGGCACAGGTGCAGCATGCCAGTTGCCAAGAGGTATATCAGCATCTTTGATGATGTAGTCCCTGAGTGGATTATATAGAGTGTCAGCTCCAGTATTTATAAGTTAAAAGAATCCTCGGAGTCACTTCCCTCAGAATCCTTGGTATCAGCTATGGTCTCTTCAGTGAGTGGTTGTGCACAGCGGTGGGAACTTTTGTCTCCCCAAGTAGTTGTCTTAAAAAATATCTCCATTCTTGGTTTCATCCTCTTATCTATAGGGTTATACCAAGGTTCGGGGAAGCCGCAGAATGGGAAATCTTCACCCTATTTGATGAATCTTCCATTTAGGGAATCTCCCAAGATAATTCTGGCGCTTTCTAACTTTCTCTTAAGTTGAGGCTAACGAATCAATTTGAGTTCTTCTTCTGATGGTTGATAGCCCAAGCCACAGGGAGTAAAGTCCTCCTTCAACATAATAGGTTCAGTTATCCCTTATTGTCTTTTCCCTAGCCCCAATTCGAGCATGAAGTGCATATTTATGAACATTTGGATTACATTCATGTTTCCATGAGGATCATATTTTGGAAAAACCCTGTCTTTGAAGTCGTCCCCTGCTGGGAGTAGGAGTGGTTCGACTTGGAAGCCTGATAGTAGCATATCGTTCACCCCATATTGTATCTTGAGTACTAGATTACTGGTGTTTGCATTCTCGTTGTTGTCACTGTATCCCAAGATGGTGATGACTTGTCCGTTGCCAAAGAATTTTAATTTCTGATGAAAGGAAGAAGACAACCCTTTGATGATTTCGAGCCACAGTTATCCGAGAAACATATTGAAACATGATGGGATGTCAATGACTTGGAATTCAACAACACTATTTATAGGGCCAACCCATATTGCAAGGTTAATAGATCCCATTACTTCCTGACGGGTGTTGTCATAGTCACGTATGGAAACAGAGGTTGGATAAAGGCCACTCACTTTCAATCCCAAACAATTTAATGTTCTTAGTGGTCACATATTCAGATCTGATCCATTATCAACGAGAGAGAGAGAGGAACGGTTTTTCCCATGACTTCGATAGAGATATTAAGAGCATGATTGTGGTTGGTACTAGTCTTAGGGATTTCATCTTTATAAAAGGAGAGCCTTCGTGTAGAGGTCAAGGATCCAACTAGGTTAACTATTTCTTCTAGCATGGTTGAGGGTGGAATTGTGCGTCCTGTGAGTAGCTTGATTAAGGAATTTTGGTGCAGTTGGTGAATACATAAAAAGTCCCCATAGAGTGATGGTAGCTTGAGTTTTCTTCAGTTGATCAAGGACCTTACTTTATTCAAGATTCATTTATGGCATAGGGATATTCTCAACATATTTCCCTTTATTTCTTACTAATGGTTATAGGTTTGAGTTTTGGTAATGTCTCCCCAACCTGGTTATGTGATTCACGGAAGAGGGGAAAAATAAAAAACCTGTTTCTTCATTGATATTAGGTCGCTCAGCTACCTGGTTGATCTCTCCTACAAACTCCTTGAATGATATCACTTAGCATAGGTTGGCTATCAAACTTGTCTTTTTTGAATCTGGATCTTCATTTGAATCTTCAGAATCACCCCCCCATCCGGTGGCAACAATATTGTCTTTCCATGCAAAGTCAATACAGTCTACAACTTCTATGGCCTCTTTGTATAATTCTTCCCATTAGGTAGGGAGATGCATGACTAAAGGGACTAGGTGCCCTTTTAATTTCAAAGCGTTGAGGAACTTGGATAAGCTACAAATATCACCAGTCTGTCCATATAAATCTTCCATGATTTGGACCACGTCATCTAGACTTACTTATTCGATTGACACTACCCAGTTATCTGACTTTCGTGCCCATTTTCGAGCTTCTAAGAATAACCCACTAAATCTCAAACAGTCGATGGTCATTTAGGAGGGAAATTTCATCCCTAACTCTAGGAGTTGGTTCATCACTTCTAATAATTCCACATATTTACCTCCAGAACTGGTACGGACAGTGATACATGCTCTAGTGAGGAGTGATAAGGTTTGATCGACATGGCTGATAGGGTGTAAGAGGAAATATGGGCCTATTTAGAGAGGTTTAAGAGAGTATATGGGTATGACTGGTGATTTACTTGGCATGATTTGTGTAGATGGGTCGAGTTCTAAGTCTTCTTCTAGGAAGATGGTGTTTTCATGATTCAGGAGTGGATTATGGGTAGTGTTTGGTTTCATATTAGCTGGTGGGGCGATGAAACCCTGGTCAATAAGGCTTTGGATTGTGTTTTGGAGATGGAAATATTGGTCAGGTATGGCCAGCAGTTTGGTCTAAGTCATAATGGGCATCAGGTCTGAAATTTTTTGAAAGTGGATTCGGTAACGGACGAGGGTCCAATGGTTTGATCAGGTTTCGGTTCAAGAGAGACTTTTATACTTTGGAGAGAGGAGGGAAAAGCTCAGTATATTCCTTCCGGATTGGGTTTGGGCGACTTTCACGTGCCCATGAAGCGGTAGGGTGAGAAATATTATTGATTGTAGAGACTGTGGTACTAACAGTTTTTTCAAACTTTCTAGGTGAAAACTGTCCAGAGGTTTTCTTCAGTTCAACTTCTGTCTTGGCAAGACCTTCTTATATTTCTAATCCTTCTTCTCGTATGGCTCGAAAGTGAAGGTAGTACTATCGTCCCATTATTGCTTGGACATGGAGTAGGAAGTTCTTCTCCATAATACTAACTTATTCTTCTTCGGAAGGCCGATTGGTCATGGTAGCTTCTTTTTCTATCCATATTTCTATAAAGTTATTGACTATTTCCCAGGGTTCTATTTAAGTATCTTTAAGTCACGACGGGTAACCTCAAGCTCCTCATTGTACTTATACTGTGACATGAACTCACTGATAACCTCTTTCCAACTGCAGATTCTGGATTCTTCAAGGGATAGGAACCAACGAAGGGTGCTATCTTTCAAAGTCTTCCAGACCATTTAAGCCATTATTTCTTCGAAATCCCCTAGGAGAGTCGTTATTCAGTGACAGCTACAGAAATGAATGATCTGGAGTCCACTACCTCCAAACTTCTCGATATTGGGCATCTTGAATTTTCCTGATAACTTGACTTTAGGATAGGGAGGCATGTGGGTAAAGTCCATGATAACCTGACCTGGTCGAATTTCTCGATCAACATCTTGAGGTATTCCTTGACCTTATTCAGTTCTTCTTCTTTTGGATAAATAGTTACAGGTAAATTAGCCATGGTTTCAGCAAGGTTTGGCATAAAAAGCAAGGCTGGTGGCGGCCCATTAGTAAGAGGAGCACATGGAGAAAGATGGTATTCTTTAGGAACCCAAATATGCTTAGGTGCAGGCGGACCTATGGCACAAAGGAAAATGACCTCAAGATCTTAGTGGATAGGGATTCGATTTCTTTGCATCTCATGAACCTCGATTTGAAGCTTATCAATTTTGATAATGAGCTAACCCAGAATCGTCAATAAATTCGGTTGTACATTCGACACTTGATCTATGTTCTCCATAGAAGGCGGGCGTGTTTAGGACTTGGAGGAAGTAAGAGGAATGACCGAACTTCGAGACGGTTCGACTGAAGACCGAAGCCAATAGGGAGCCATGACAAGGATATGTGACCGGCCTGAGAAGGAGAAAAATTGGTATTTATTTTTGCAAAATAACAAGGGAAATTTTGTATTTTTGGAAAGGGAGGAAGATATTTTTGAATTTTTTGGAGAAGATGAGGATGAAAATGTTTTACATATTTTTTATAAAAGAGGAAAAATGTTTTTGAACATTTTTGGAAAAAGAGAGGAAAAGACAAGAGATGGGTCTCAGCATGATTATTATGTTCATTAGGTTCTCACTTATGTTAAGTACACCTAAATGCAAAATAAAATGCCAAAAGGGGCCCAAGCCTGGAAAAATTGGGTCTGCGACATATGTAAAGATACGGTTAGACTTGTCACCAGACTCACGGGCAGGGTCCGATTTTCAAAATTGCACGAAAATTTGGGCGGCAAGCCGACCTGGAATTTCGACAGATTTTTGGCTTAAAACCGATAATCTAACATGTGTGTTATAGGCTTGACACCTATATGTGGGTATGCAGTTGGTTGAGTGAATTGTAAGGGATTCCCCCCTTTGGCATGACTTCCAGGATATAAGTCTTGCTTTTGATGGCAATAGGTACGTGTGGACAAGCTATTTGATATTCCCAAATTTACGTGAATTGCCTTACTATATACCTTATGGGGACGATACGTATGAGAGAAAATTCGATATACTTGACGTACGTGAATGAGTTCCCTGCGATATACCTCCCGTCATGACTTCGATCAAAATGTACGATGCGGGGGAACCTTTTGATATACATCAAAGGTACTTGGCCAATGGAAGGTAAGAGTCATATCACTTAGGCTAACTACGGCCTGCCAGACCAGCGCCCATCAGGAAGTGAGTCTCCAATTACGGGAAAAAATTTGGTCAATAATAATGCTCTTTGGTGACGTCGTGTGAATCATGCATGACTCATTTATTTGTATCTTATGGATAGAGTATCTTTTTCTTGATCATTCCAAACAGGGAGCAAGGTACAAGTACCAATAGTAAACCTATAGTAAGCATGGATAAGTGATGTGTGAGTGATGTGTAACTATCTACAAGTTAGTGTGTGATAAGTGAACATGCATATAAACAAGTGGAGGTGTGTGTTGGTGGCACATAAGCATGGATTTATATGTGATGTGTGCAACATGTAGATATACGTGATCCTAGGTGCACGTGGTGTGAAGTGTACATGGAGAATCTTCTACAAGTGTGTGAATAGTAGCATAAGCATGAGGTACATATAAATAATATAGGGGAACATGGAAATTAGGGGATATACAAGAAAATAAAACACTCATGTAAACAGAGTCTAGACCTTTTAAAAATAGTCCCCAGCGGAGTCGCCACTATGGCCATCTCGAGCCACGTGACGTTCGTTCCAGGGGAGGGGAAGGTGGAGGATCCCTCAAGGAAAAATTACATCGCGATCTCACACCCTTATCTTCGAAATGTGCTTTTGTCATCATCGGTATGGGTTGAATGTAAAGAGATGGCCTCGCTAGCCTATTTTTCTCAAAACAGGCAAAAAAACATGTTGCCACTTCAAGGGAGCTGCATCAAGGACAAGATGATGCATACGAAACCAATAGATCGGAGGTCCGGGGGATAAGTTATGGAATGGGAAGGTGTTAGGCACCCATCCCTCCCTTTCGATCTCTCATGGGAAAATGCTAATATTTTCCTTCATCCTCGTGAAATGTGTGTATGTGTTTATGTAATGGAGATTCGAATCGTTCGACCCATACCATGGAAAAGATAGGGTAAGGTCATCCATAGGAATATTCTCAAAATAATAATAAATGTAGAGGATAAAATATGAGCTTTCATCATGATATTAATAATTATTGAGAAACGATAATATATGTGGGATGAAAAGCGAACAAGAATATTATATGTATATGTATGATTGTTATGAAAATGAGGGATTTTGAGAAATTGGGAAAATAAGAGAAGTTGGAAAATTAGAAAATTGGACTCGAGCCTCGGATTTTAATTCTGGACGCCTACATAGCCTACAAAGGCATCAAAGTCCACATAGTTCAAATGTAGGATAGGGGTGGGGTTTGTCCCATAGATTCGAACGGAATTTTATTATGCGTGTACATGTAGAAAATGTGTTTTTGGTTTTGAAAAAAGTGTGATGGATAATTTTGTCCGGAATTTACGATTGTAACCCTATTTGATTTGTTTTTGGGGTTTTTATGAAAGATAAAGTATGTGAAATATACTAATAAAAGATTAGATGTTAATATATATGAACTAAAGTGAAACTAGATTATGAATGTAATGTAACTTATACGAAAATAAGAGATTTAAAAGGGAAGGAGGAGGAATTGGACCTTCCTTAGGGCTTGAGATTGGTAATTGGATGAACTCATTTGAATGTTGATGGGTGTTGATGAGGGAGAAGGATATCTTAAAAATTGGGTGTGAAAAGGATGGGTATTAGGCTTGAATGGAACTTCTCATTTGAACTTCGTTGATTTTGAGAGAATGTTACTGAGATCACAGATGCTGATGGATTTTCTGTGTCTTGGGAATGAGATAGTGGCCCCTATTTATAGGAAAAAGGGGAGGGGGTGCCGATCGTCCGGTCACCCTTGACACTATGTCGATAGGCAGGGTTCAGGACTTGCCGATTGGCAGTCTCGTGCAGACTTTTTTTGGAAAAATGACCGTAGCGCACAAATCGTTGATCTGAATTGTGCACGAGGAATACCATTAGAAAGGTATTTCAGAGACCTTCGAGATTCCTTAGACCACTCCCAGATTCGAGATTTGACTTTAGGTCAAATGTGGCTTGGGAGCGCATGTCGATCCTTTGGACGGGAGATCACCGAACGCAAACGGATCGTTCATTCATATGGTAAGTAAGAATCATAAACGGGTCGAAAGTTGGAAAGATTAGGAGATGTACTTAGACATTCTAAAGAGTTTCGTTTTGTTCATAAAGTTGACCTTCGTCAATTGGGGCCCGAAAGCGTCCAGTGACCTCTCGGAGTAAAATGAATCGTTCGTCTGTACCATAGGTCAGAATCTCACACGGGGTGGATCATTAGAAATGGTATATAGTTCCCTTAGGATATTTGTAGAAGCAATAATTATGCAACACAAATAAATATGAGAGAAAGATTATCAAGAAGAGAACAAGGAATACAAGATGCCAATTGTAGAAGCAATTATTATGCAACACAAATAAATATGAGAGAAAGATTATCAAGAAGAGAACAAGGAATACAAGATGCCAATCACACAACAAAGGATGTACGTGGTCCAGCTAAGATGTGCCTACGTCCACGGTGGTGCAGTCGATATTATTTCTATATACTCCGGAGAGTGATTACAGAGAATACAACTTGTCCTTTTGCCCCGGACCTAGGGTTTAATATATACATGTACATGTAGATGAGTGGGGGTGATGGGTTCCTCCACGTTTTCCATTTCCCCCATAACTTCCCTTCATGGGATCGTGGGGGGAGACTGGATCAATTATAAAAGATGAGGGGCCTGGACTTTGGGCCACCAGGATTGGGCTACTCGTCCAGGCCCATAGTTATTTATTTTGGGTACCCACAATTTGCCCCTAAATTTGTTGGGCCATGTTTATGGGTCCAATGGATTTAAATGAAGAGCCATCATGGCTAATTTGTGATTCTTCGAAAACTGTGCAGTTGCTTTGGCGGCACCCGCTTCGCTATCCGTGCGCTATGATTAGAATTGAAGGCTTGTTGGGATAGCCACTATTCATCCATCGTTTCTTCCTTTCCAGTACTTTTCCTTCTTCTGAGAAATCTAGTGACTCGTACCTTCTTCTCTGAATCCCCATTCCCATTGCTTCTTAGTCGTCTTGAGCTCGTACTTCTTCATCACTCGAACTGATCTTCTATTTTGTAAGTTTCTCGTGCCCTTTCTCTGCACTTTCTCTTTGGTTTGTACAGTTTCTTTGAGTTTTTTAATGGCGAAGATTGGAAATAGGTCAATCTCTGAGTTTAGTAAGTTCTACAATATTCCTGAGTGGGTAGATATTGAATGTTGTGCCTCCCCTCCTAAGAACGTTAGGGATATAGAGGATGCCCATTGGATCCATGTCTTCTTGCTCTCCCAGGGGGGACTCAATTTTCCCCCTAATGATCTATTTCTGCATTTTTTTGGTTATTTCTGTATTGTTCCCGCACAGTGCTCACCCAATGTGTGGAAGATAGTAAATGGCTTCCATAGAATAAACCAGTTGTATGGTACTAGGTTAGGACTTGTCGAGATCTGTTTCTGTTATTCCTTCTCTCGAACTAGCTCAGATGTCTTATACCTCAAAGCTAGGAGTCCTGATAGGGTATTGGTAGTAAACCTACCTGATTCCCATAAGGACTACTGGCAAGAGGGTTTCCATGTTAGGAATTGGCAGTTCCCTCCCCAGTTTGATGGGTCGAGGTCTGAGAGGTTCACTGTCCCTTTTTACGGGAAATAATCTATAGGTAGACATTGTACTGTTATTTCAACCTTTGCTGACTTGTGACTTTTCTAACCTTTCTTTTCTTTTTCTTCCATAACGAGGACAAAGAATTTGGAGCCTGCTCTCAGCGAGGTCCGTATTTCGGAGTTAGTGAAAGCTGGGAATATCAGGGAGCCTCTGGGTGACGGCGAGCACCCCAGGTCTGCTGCCTTTTTGCTCGAGTACAAGAACACAGGTTCCAGCTTCATAGCACGGCCTGTGGATAGTGTTCCAGAGTTTGATTCTTTCGGAGAGACTACTGCTGAGCCTATCCAGTTGGACGAAGAGTAGAGCAGTTCTGAGAGTGAGCCTGCGGGATCTGCGAGCAATTTGGGTGGAGGGAGCTCTGACAGTAGTAGTTCTTCTGAAGAAGATTCTGAAGCTCGAGGATCGTCGAGCACTTCCAGTAGTTTAGGCGAAGATATGCCTCCAAGGAAGAATCTGATTAGAGACGATGATGACGAGGACCATGTGCTTCTTGCACAGAGGTCAAATAAACAAAACTCTTCTTCTGGGACCGTGGCTACTGGATCTCGGTCCACTCAGGAGCAAGAGAGGAAAAAGAGAGAGGAAGAGTAGGTGAGAGAGAGGGAGAGAAAGAAGGATGAGGAAAGAAAGAAGGTGGAGGAAAAGAAGAAGGTGGAAGAGAGGAAGAGGATGGAGAGGGAGAGAGAGGAAGAGAGGAGGAAGATGGAGTCGAGGACGAAGGCTGGGCAAGCCTTGGTACCGGTGTCAGCTTTTCCCGAGGGGGCCTCGATTGCCACTTCCCCTCAGCTGGATCCTGCATTGCTTGAGAGGGAAGTTCTTCCTGTAGATCGCCAGAGGGTGCTGGGGTCTGATCAATTATCCCTTCAAGCTAGCCAGAGACTAGCCTTGGTAAGGTTTTTTCCCTTTTTTAATTCCTTAACAAGTTTTAATTATTTCTCCTTCTTGATTTCGTCTTTTGTTTTTGGCAGTTTGTGACGAACTTCGCTGTGCTCTACCGTTCTCACGACGAGTTGGTGAGAATGAATGGTGAGATGGAGCAGCAGAAGTCCGCTCTGGAAGTCAGGGGTTCTCGGCTAGAGGCTAATCTGAAGGCTACTGATGCCGCCCGTGCCTCTTTTGATCTGGGCCTTAACAATTCTAACCGAGAGAGGGACATTGCGGTCGAGGAGATGGGCGAGTTGAGGCAGGCCTATGACCTAGTCTGCTCGAGCAAGCTGGGTGTTGTGGAGGAGAACAAGGCTCTGACCGAGCAACTGAAGGAGAAGGAGTCCCAGGTAGTCGCCATCAAGGAGGACTCATACAACTCCGGATGGACTGCTGCTTATGAAGACACCGAAGTTCAAATAGGCTATATCAGTCGTTTGAACTTCAAGAAGGGCTGAAACAAGTCCCTCCAAGCTGCTGGTGTTGACGCTGAGTCTCCTCTGTTCGACGAGCATGACCCGGGTTGAAGGCCAATCGTGGAAGAAGAAGCCCCTGCCCCAACCATCGAGGGTGTTTATCTTACTTCTCAGACAACTCCTTCCGATGCTGGTCTTGCCCAGGTGAATGAGGGCATCTCTGTAGAGGGGGATGCCTCTGCTACTGCTGATAAGAGGAAGCAGCCAGACACCTCTGGGCAGCCTGAGGTTGCTAGTTAATCCTCCCTTAGGACTATTTTTGTACTTTTTCTTATATTTTTTTCATTTCCAACTCGATGTACTTGACCTTCATTAATGAAATAAAAGGCTTCTTTTTCCGATGCATTGATTGATTTCTATTTCCCATGCCCTTTTATGTCTTGTAGTTGACTGATGTAGAAGACTATATTCCTTCCAAATCTCAATTGGGCAGGACTCTTGGTCCCAATGCCAGTCCTCAGGTTCGTCAGGCCTTTGTTAGGCTTTGCAAGTCTCTTAGGTCAAGGAACCAAAAATATAAGGATCAGTTCGAGCTAGTGGCTAAGCTGAAGGACAGGCTCTAGGAGATGGAAGGCATTGGTGCCTCTGTACAAGAGGAAGTCAATGTACTGAGAGCAAAGTTGCTAGAGGCCACCGAGATAAATCAAGTTGGGGAATTCCTACAGCAGGAGAATGAAAACCTGAGGAGGGAAGTCCTGCAACTTAGAGAGCATGCGCCGAGAACTATTTCAGTGGTTCTGCAAGGCTCCTCTTCTTCGCGAGCTGGACATACTCCTATACCGCGAGGTTCCACTCGTCCTCCCCTCCCCCGAGCTGGTAGGAGCATCAGGGGCAGGAACAGGTAAGTAGAAGAACAGCGGGATAAGGAGATGGAAGAGCTTCGTGATGATGTACGCCGAGCATATGTAACTGCTTCTGGGCTTCAAAAGGACGTTACTCGATTGCGGAATTTATTCAAGAACGGTCCTCGACAAGCATGGGCTGACGGTTATGACCAAGGCTGGCTAGATGCTCCCACAAGATTATTCGAGTTTGAAGAAATTTCTTTCATCAGAGGGTGGTCGAGTGCCTTAAAATAACTCCAGGTCCCGAGGAACTCAGTGTTATGGTATTATCACGAGATGTCCTCCTCCATTCTGATGCCCAATCCATTCAGGAGGGATGATAGATGGATCCCTATTGATGCTATTCCTCGGTAACTGTTAGAGTTGGACACAGATGAGGCTGTGGAAGAGCTGGTCCCTGCTCCTGATGATGGACGAAGAGCTAGGGTGGCAGACTATCTTGCTCGGAGGCTTACTCCTTCTTGAATTTTTTGCAATTTTTTTCTTTTGATAATGTAAACGCTTTGGGCGAGCTTCGCCGACTAAACGTGTATTATCTTTTTTGTAAATATAACAAGTTGTTATTCTTTTGTCCTTTTCGATAATGTAAATGCTTTGGGCGAGCTTCCTCGACTAAACATGTATTATCACTGTTGTAAATATAAGAGATCAATGAAAAATTCGTGTTTTGGGCGATTTTTCCGACTAACCATGTTCATCCAATCTTTTTATATTCTTGCTGCATGATAATCCTTTTTATTTGGCCATGCAAGTGTCCCCCCAGTCCAGTATAATAACAAAATACCATTATGACCCACTTTACCTTTTAGGTTGTGTCGTTACACTCCCTTAGGCCTAAGTAGGGCAATTGGCGAGGACACACCTAGTATTAGATGTCTTCATCCGATCAGGATTTTGCTCAACCAAAGTAGGTTTGATGGCCAGTATAAAATCTGGTCGTATTGCCTAAGAATCCTCTGTAGGGCTTTATATATTGCCAAGGGCAAGTCTAAGAGGTCTTTCGTGTTTCATGATGATGACCTGAGGAGGGGTATTCCCCTCCTATATCGACCATTGTGCCTGTGATTTTGAAGAAGATGTGTGATAAAATGCAGTTTACTAATTTCATTAGTAATAAGGGGAATGAACTATTCCTTTCACATAACAAATACAAGAAAAAGATTCAACAATAGAATTCCTTGAGAATTTAAAAATAGAATTTCTTGAGATTAGCTGCATTCCATGCTCGAGGCATCTCTCTGCCCTCCATTATTTCCAAATGATATGCACCTTGCAGGTCGTTCCTAGTTACTTTAAAGGGTCCTTCCCAGTTTGGGCCTAGCTTGTCGTCTGATGACCTTACTGTGTTGACCAGGACTTTCCTTAGAACATAGTCCCCAACTTGGAATCTTATTGGGTTAACCCTTTTATGGTAATGCCTTGCGAGCTGTTGTTGATAGCTCGCAAGCTTCACCAGGGCCAGTTCTCTATGCTCGTCGGAGAGGTCGAGTTCAGTGAGCAACACCCCATCATTCTGGCCTTGGTCGACAAGGTCGTATCTCATTGTTGGCAAGCCCGCTTCTAGTGGAATGACTGCTTCCATGCCATATGTTAGCAAAAATGGGGTTTCTCCTGTTTCTCGTCGAGGAGTTATTCGGTATGCCCATAGGACATGGGGTAGCTCGGTTGCCCATGCGCCCTTTGCTCGCTCTAGTTGCTTCTTCAATCCATCGATCACAGTTTTGTTGGAAGCTTCTGCTTGGCCATTGCTCTGAGGGTAGGCCACCGAACTAAAGTTGTGCCTGATCCTGTGCTAGTTACAGAAGTCCTGAAAGGGGCCACTCTCGAATTGTGTCCCATTATTAGTGATGATGGTTCTGGGGATTCCGAATCGAGTGATTATATTCCTCCATATGAATCTTATCATGTCAGCGTCTCAGATGTTTGACAATGGTTCTGCCTCGATCCATTTGGTGAAGTAGTAAGTTGTAACCGACAGGTATTTGCGATTGCCGACAGCAGTGGGTAGTGGTCCTACGATGTCGATCCCCCATTGGGCGAAGGGCCACAAGCTGGTCAGGGATTTTAGGTCGCTGGCTGGTTGGTGGACCATTGGAGCGTGAAGCTGGCATTTCGGGCATTTGCGGACATATACTGCGAAGTCGTTTTGCATATATGGCCACCAATAGCCTTCCTTCATTGCTCGAAAGGCTAGAGACCTTCCTCCAACATGACTTCCACAGATTCCTTTGTGAAGCTCGCGTAGCACTCGCTCAACATCGCCTGGGTGGACACATCTAAGGTAGGGACCGGAGAAGTACTTCTTATACAAGTCGCCTCCTGTGGATAAGTGAAAGCGAGCAGCTTTGACTCTTATCTGGTGGGCAATTTTCTTATCCTCGGCGAGCGTGCCCTCCTTTAAATAGTCTCTTAAGGGGTCGATCCAGCTGGGGGCTGATCCCACCTGGAATATTTGTTCCACGTTTGATAGCTTTCTATTGTGGTTAATGCTTGGACAAGTGAGGAAATCGATGGGAATGACCCTTTTAAGACTAGAATCGACTGCCGAGCTTAGGGCTGCTAAGGCGTCGGCATGACTATTTTGTCCTCTGGGAAACTACTGGATGTTGATCTCCTCAAATCTCGTCATTAGTTTCCTCACCAGGGCGAGTTAGGCTTCCATCCTTTCATCCTTCGCGTTGTAATCTCCACTTATCTGATTGGAAACTAGTTGAGAATCGCCGAACACCTGTAAATGTTTTGCTCCCAGAATTTGCGCCTTTTGGAGACCGGCTATTAGGGCTTCGTACTCTGCTTCATTGTTGGAGGCTGCAAATCCAAGCCTGATTCCTTGCTCAAGGATGGTGTTTTCTGGGGTGATGAGGACGATGCCTACGCCTGCCCCCTTTGAGTTGGAGGCTCCATCAACGAATAGTTTCCAGGTTTCCACTGTTGCTGGGTTCTCTTTTTGCTTTGTTGGTTGAGGTTGGTCAGGGAGTTCTTCGCCAGTGAATTCGGCTATGAAATCAGCAAGGATCTGACCCTTGATAGCGGTCCTTGGTTGAAATTGGATGTCGAACCGGCCGAGCTCGACTGACCACTTAGACAATCTGCCTGACAAATCCTCTTTCCTTAGGATCGCCTTAAGGGGGTACGATGTAAGGACGATGATAGTATGATCTTCAAAGTAATGCTTCAGTTTCCTCGAGGCTATCACTAGTGCAAAGGCGAGCTTCTCTAATGGCAGGTACCTTTGCTCGGCGTCTAATAAGGTCTTGCTCGCGTAGTAAACAGGGTGTTAGATTCCTTCGATCTCGCATATTAATGCCGAGCTGGCAGTGTGACTGGATACCGAGAGGTATAGGTATAAAGAATCCTTTGGTTGTGGTATGACAAGCAGTGGCAGAGAGCTTAAGTAAGACTTGAGCTCGTCCAATGCTCGCGAGCAGTCCGGGCCCCATTCTATTGGTTTATTCCCTTTTAGAAGCTGGAAAAAAGGCTTCCACTTCTCGGAGGATTTGGAAATGAAGCGATTTAAGGCAGAGAGCATTCCAGTGAGCTTCTGCACGTCCCGGACTGCTCGAGGTGGTTGTACCCTGTTGATTACATCGATCTGGTCCGGATTAGCTTCTATGCCTCTCTTTCTGACTAAGTATCCAAGAAATTTTCCTGACTGGACACCGAAGGAACATTTGCTCACATTAAGCTTCATTCGGTACTTCCTGAGGATTTTGAAGGTCTTTGACAGGTCTGAGAGGTGATTTTACTTCTTCTTTCTCTTAACGAGCATGTCGTCGATGTAGACCTCCATTGTGTCTCCCATTTAATCCTTGAACATTTTTGTGACCAGCCGCTGGTAGGTTTCCACTACACCAAAATGGCCAAAATGTCACGTTTTAGTCGGCCACCCTTGTCAAGGTCATTGATCGTGACAAAAAACACGCGTTTTATGTCACGGTCATTGACCTTGACACGACCGTGACAAGGCCGTGACAAATTTACTTGTCACGGACTTGTCACGGTCATTGACCGTGACAATTCTTTAAATAATTGTCATGGTCAATGACCTTGACACGACCGTGATAATATTTCCAGCAAAAACCCTTTCCCCCTTCTTTTTTCCCTCCCGCCGTTCCCTCCCTCTCTCTCTCTCTTTACGCTGCTCTCTCTCTCTACTTTCAGGGTTTATTCTCTCTCTCTCTCTCTCTCTTCCATTTATATATATGTTTGTGTGTATATATATGTGTGTATGTGTGTATATATGTGCATGTGTGTATGCGTGTGTGAGGGGTGGGGCAGGGTGGGGGTAGGGGTTAAAAATGTAAATAAATAAGTAATTTTCTATAAATTTTCAAAAATAATATCCAAAAATGTAAATGTAAATAATATCCAAAAATAATATCCAAAAATGTAAATGTAAATAATATCCAAAAATATTGGATAATAATTTATTTTCTTTCAAAATAAATAAGTAATTTTCTACAAATTTCATAAAAAAATAAAGGCCGACTTAATATGTGATTTAAGTGTGAAATAATCGCTATATACTTATACTAATGGAGAAAAAAACCATATATGGCGTTTTTTGTTGACTTTATATGGTGAAATAATCACATGACTTTATATCCATCAAATAAAAACATGAAAACTAAAAAACTACAATAAGGGTTAAAATGGCATCCGAAGTTGCTAAAAGCATGAAAAATAAAATATTTTTTAAGATTTGTGGTGAATAACTAAAGTTAAAAAAAGTATTACTTTAGTCATTAAATTACTTTTTGAATTCGGGCGATGCGCATAAATTTGTAGTAATTGTCTTATAATAAAGATCAATTAGTCTATGTTGTTGAAAAATTTGATCAAATTAGTGAGCCCTTCATATTTTAAAAATGTTGTTTTTATTTCTATTTAACTTTTCTTTCTATGCACCCCTAATTATATTTAAAGTTTAATAAAATAGGAGTTATAGAAAGAAAAGTGGGGTTTCCATAATCTTACTTTGTCACAATTAATTTATATGCCTCAAAGTTATTTTATCACTCTTAGTTTATATTTGTGATAATACTTTATTAAAGATTTTTATGGGAACTTGTTATACTAGAACTTAGATGAACACTAAGTGATGAAAATAGTCCTTAAAATTGAAAATTAAATAAAGTTTATAAAAGTAAAGATGTTGGTAATACATCAAAGATAAATTAATAAGGACTAAATAACAAAACGTGTTCAAGTGTATAACAAGAAAGAAAATGTGGTATTTAGATTGGGTAAAATTCTTAAAGTAATGTTAAGGGGCTAAAAGACCCAAGACAACTGGTCAGTAAGTCACGACCCAAAAATTTATGACGGGTGATGAAAGCCCGTAAACATGTTGGGGTGGGTGTGGGGGTGGGTGGGGGTGGGGTATGATTTATAAAAAGCACAAAACAATAGTAGAAATTCAATACCTCAAAATTAACATTGAGATTATTTTAAATAGACAGTCACTACTGTGTGTGTGTTTAAATTGAAAGAAGATATGAGAATTTTATTAAATATTTTTATGGGAACTTGTTATACTAGAACTTAGATGAACACTAACTGATGAAAATAGTCCTTAAAATTGAAAATTAAATGAAGTTTATAAAAGTAAAGATGCTGGTAATACATCAAAGATAAATTAATAAGGACTAAATAAAAAACGTGTTCAAGTGTATAACAAGAAAGAAAATGTGGTATTTAGATTGGGTAAAATTCTTAAAGTAATGTTAAGGGACTAAAAGACCCAAGACAACTGGTCAGTAAGTCATGGACCGAAAAATTTATGACGGGTGATGAAAGCCCGTAAACATGTTGGGGTGGGGGTGGGGGTGGGTGGGGGTGGGGTATGATTTATAAAAAGCACAAAACAATAGTAGAAATTCAATACCTGAAATTAACATTGAGATTATTTTAAATAGATAGTCACTACTGTGTGTGTTTTTAAATTGAAAGAAGATATGAGAATTTTATTAAAGATTTTTATGGGAACTTGTTATACTAGAACTTAGATGAACACTAAGTGATGAAAATAGTCCTTAAAATTGAAAATTAAATAAATTTTATAAAAGTAAAGATGTTGGTAATACATCAAAGATAAATTAATAAGGACTAAATAACAAAACGTGTTCAAGTGTATAACAAGAAAGAAAATGTGATATTTAGATTGGGTAAAATTCTTAAAGTAATGTTAAGGGACTAAAAGACCCAAGACGACTGGCAAGTAATTCACGGACCGGAAAATTTATGACGGGTGATGAAAGCCCGTAAACATGTTGGGGTGGGGGTGGGGTATTATTTATATAAAGCACAAAACAATAGTAAAAATTCAATACTTGAAATTAACATTGAGATTATTTTAAATAGACAGTCAGTACTGTGTGTGTGTTTAAATTGAAAGAAGATATGAGAATTTTATTAAAGATTTTTATGTGTGTGTGTGTAATTCTCACTTTATTAATGCCAAACCCGACTCTCTTATAAGATATGCATATTGTGATAATATTATATCTGTACTAATAACATTTTTTTTACAGCAAATGTCTCCTTCAGATATTAAGGCGAAGATGATGATGCTGTTTATGATGATGTTGTCTGGGGTCGGTGGTAGTGAAGGCGAAGAGGGCTCTTCCGCCCCTAGGCTCCCCAAATATGGGAAATATGGGATTACCGTCGAGAACAAATCGAAGATATTAGCGAGATCCCTCGTTCTGCTAAAAACGGTCATCGGCCCGAGGTTTATGAGTTGGAAGGAGGTGCCATATGAGCTCAAGTTAGCTGTTTGGGCGGCACTACAGGTAATATATTTATATTTATATTTATATGAATATTTCAATTTCAATTTCAATTTCAATTTCAATTTCAATTTCAATTTCAATTTCAATTTCAATTTCAATTTCAATTTCAATTTCAATTTCGATTTCATATTTATATTTATATTTATATTTATTCGCAACTAACATTGTATTTGCTGGACAGGAACAATTCAACTTGGATCCAAAGCTACGCGATCCCGTGTTGGAGCAGATTAGGGAGCAACTCAAGTCGTGGAAAAAAAATATGCGGGCACGGTACTTTGGGAAAATACGAGAGTCGATTATCCAATGTCGTGATTCCGTCCCCCCCAAGGAGCCGATCTCATTGGCACAATGGCATAAGTTCATTGACAATGAGATCGAGGATCGACAATTGGCATCTCTCCAATCGGGGAGGGGAAATCGGGCAAAAAAGATGGACGTGCACTACTCCGGTCGGACCTCTTACGCCGAGGTGGAGCATAGGATGCAGGTAAGATTTAATTTTTCTATAACTACAGAAATATATTATTCTTCATTATTTTACTTTGCGGGGACGATACTAATTTTACTTTACTTTATTCTATTTCAGGGGGTAGGGAGTGGGCCAGGGGGTAAGCCACATAGGCTTGATACTTATGTGGCTCTTCGGACGAAGAAGGGGAAGGACAAGGAGGTGTCCCCAAGCGTCGCGGCCACGATTGTAAGTAATCCTACAATTTTATTTTTGTTAATTACGTTATAATTTTTTAGTTTACTTATTTTACTAATCATGTGCTTTTTGTCGTTTCAGGCAAAGCTTAAGGAAGTTCATGAGTCTCAGTCTAATGCCGACAAGGCATCTTTGTCCACAGATGCACTCAGCCAAGTGCTTGGCTCTGATCGCAAGGGGAGGACAAGGGGGGTGAGCTCGCGGGTGGCCAAATCTAGGATCATCGGGTTGGCTCGAATGGTGGATTCACACGACGCGAAGCTGTCTCGTTTGGAGGCGACGGTCCAAGATATGTACGCATTCATGAAGCGTACGTTGGGCAGAGACCGTAAAGGGAAAGGGAAAGGGAAAGGGAAGGAGAAGGCGGTGGAGGAGGAGGTGCGGGAGGATGAGGCGCAGGATGATAAGGATGTGGACCTCGCTGCTTCACCACCGACACGTTCATACTTCGATGATCCACTTCCCTATTTGGCGCCCTTCAACAGACCAATGTCGACACTTGGTTGGCTGAGAGTGTTCATATTGGACGTATTTGATGGCCAGTGGATAGGGCGGGGGTTGAGGGACTCGAATATCATCCAGGGTGGAATTGTTCATGGACGTGCGCTTTAAGAGACGGAGTCCAGGGTGCTCATCACGCATGTCATACCCGGGAAGGAGAACTCCCTATTGTGGTTGCGCGAACAATGAGGCACGACGTATATTAGTGGGTGCGTCAATTCGTATGTCGTGTGGCCTACTCACCTCCTCAGTTTTAACAATACACTAGACATGTAGTGACATTGTTTTAAGTTTGAATTGAATTGTTATAAGTTTGAATTGAATTGTTTTAAGTGGTTACATTTGAATTATATCGTGATGTATATTGTCTGTATTTGAATATATATTTGCATTACCTTTAGTTTGTTTGGATATATGATGTTTGGAACAGGTACAACGTTGCTATAACAGGTACAAATATACTGCTGGGCAGTGGCCGTGGCCATACTGCCCAGCATATTTTTTTTAAATTCTGCCCAGAATTGTCACGGTCATTGACCGTGACATTTTTTTTAAAAATGGCCACGACTTTGTCACGATTTATAACCATGACAAACGTATCATGGTCATTGATCGCGACACGACCGTGACACGGCCGTGACAAAAAAGTTGTCTCGCCTCGAAATGTCATGGTCATTGACCTTGACAAGTTGGATTTGTCAGGGTCAATGACCTTGACAATAGTGCAGATTTGGTGTAGTGTGCTCCTGCATTCTTGAGCCCAAATGGCATGACTTTGTAGCAATACAACTCAACCGTCTGATGAATGTCGTTTTATCATGGTCTGGGGCATACAAGGGGATCTGGTGATATCCTGAGTATACATCCAGGAAACTCATTCGCTCGTGAGCTACAGTGGCATCTACTAGTTGGTCTATCTTTGGGAGGGGAAACTATCCTTTGGGCATGCTTTGTTGAGGTCAGTGAAGTCGATGCAAACTCTCCACTTCCCATTGTTCTTCGGGACTACTACTGGGTTGGACAACCACTTGGGGAATTGTACTTCCCGTATGGATCCTGCATCCAGTAATTTTTTGACCTCTTTTTCGACCACTTTAGCCTTCTCAGGTGCAGTTCTTCGTGCTTTTTGCGTGACTGGCTTGAACGTGGGGTCGACGTGCAGCTGATGACAGACCATATCAGTATCAATGCCAAGCAGCTCGTATGGTTCCCATGCGACATCTACGTTGTGTCTCAGCAAGGTCTTCAACTCCTTCTGTTCTCGATCGGTGAGAGATGCTCCAATTAAGAAGACTCTACTACTGTCACCAACTTTGGCTATAAGTTCTACAAGGTCCTCGATGACACGCTCGGAGGGGAGGAGCCTGGTCTCCTCTAATCCTGGTCTTCCATACTTTAGTTCCTATTTAGAAGGTATCACACCCTTTTCAACTTCCTCGCTAGGTTGACCGACCTTCTTCTCTGGCTTTGGTCGGATGGCTGCTATGAAGCACTTCCTCGCCATCGCCTGGTCGCCGTGGATCTCCATTACTCCTCGCTCGGTTACATACTTGAGATTCTGATGGTAGGTCGAGGAGACCGCCTTCATTGCATGAAGCCATCCTCTACCGAGGATGGCCTGGTACGGTGATTTGATGTCAACTACCAAAAACTCAATCATCTTGGAGACATTCCCATCATGAACTGGCAGCACTATTTTTCCTAGGGGCATGGTCATTTTCCCAACGAAGCCGACCAAAGGTACAGTAGCTTCCTTTAGGTCGACGACGCTCAACTTCAATTTCCTGAATAGGTCGAGGTACATTACTTCGGATGAGCTTCCTTGATCGACAAGTAGCTTGTCGATGTCAAAGTTGGCTATCCTGAGTGTAATGACCAGGGCATCATGATATGGGGTCCTTACTCCCATCAAATCTTCATTCGTGAAAATAATATGCTTGTTATTGTTGACGTCCTCTGATCATCGACGCTTTCCTGACTGTGATTTTGCTAGATTGATTTGAAAGGCCTGCATTACCGCTGTAAGTTTTTTCATCTCCATTCGAGCTGAGTTCCCTTGTATCTTCTTGACGTCAGATACTCCATGAATTACGACGAACTCATATCCAGCATCATCCTCCAGCACATTGTCGGGTCTCATCTCTCTGTTGGCAGTCACTTTCTCTGTCCTTTTCTCCATAAAGTCGTTCAAATGCCCGAACTAGTCCAATTCTTCGAGGTGAGACTTAAGAGCTTTGCAGTGCTCAGTCTTGTGCCCTCCCTCTTTGTGAAAAGTGCATCTCAACGCATTGTTCCTCCTCGAGGGATAT
Source organism: Sambucus nigra (assembly GCA_949130495.1). Lineage (NCBI taxonomy): Eukaryota > Viridiplantae > Streptophyta > Magnoliopsida > Dipsacales > Adoxaceae > Sambucus > Sambucus nigra. Next base: position 469,490,047 of record OX422213.1, on the reverse strand, counting down.
CCCCCCATCTTCCTGGGCCACTTGATGAATGGCTCATCCTTGATCTTCATGAGGACCTTGTAAATTGGTTCTTTGAAGACAGTGTTGACCGCCTGGAATGCTTTCGATGCGTCCTGGTTCCCTCTATTTTTGGAGCCATTTTTTCCCCCGTTCTTTTCTCCTTTCCTCTGGTTTTCAATTTTCTCACCTACCTTGGTAGTGAGCTTAGCTCGACCGTTTTCTCCTGTATTAGAGCGGGTGACATCTTCCACCTTTGCGTATTTCTCGATTCGGGCCATAAGGTCGTCAATGGTCATAACTTCCTTCTTCATCAAGGATTGGTAGAGGAGGGAAGAATTAGGGAGCCCAATTTTGAAGGAGGCCATTGACACCTCCTCCGCGCAGTCCTCGATCTCATTGAATAACTCCCAGTACCTCTTCGCGTATTCTCGGAGGGTTTCTTGAGGCATTTTCTTCATTGTCAGTAGAGCATCCATCCTTTAAGGATGGGAGCTACTGGTAATGAATCGGGCCGTAAAGAGTTCGGCTAGGGATTTGAAATTCTTGATCGACCAGTGGGGGAGCCTTTTGAACCACTTCTGTGCTACATCATGAAGTCTCAAGGGGAAAATATGGCACATCAGGGCATCCCGGTGACTCCAGAGGGTCATTGCCTGTCGGTATTGCCTGACGTGATCGATGGGATCAGTCTTTCCGTCGTAAACCTTGAACCTTGGAATGGAAAATTTCTTGGGAGCTTCCTCCTCTTCGATTTCTTTCGTGAAAGGTGACTTCATATGGGTTTTGAGAGCTCGCCTCGCGAGTTCTCTAGTTGATCTTATCCCGTGGTGAGCGGGATGCTGGTCCATCTCCCTTCGGACCATATTTTGTATGAGCTCATCGCTGCGAGCAGGGCTCTGGTGGCGGTGAGCTATTCGCAGCTATTTTTGTGGAGGTCGTCGTCTGACTCGCCTCATTCGTCCCTTTGAGATTCTCGCCTAGGGCTCCTTCCTCGGCTATGAGACTTGCTCGCCTGAGGGCTAGGAGTGCGATATGGGTGTCTCCGGTTATCAGGACGAAACTCCCTTTCTAGTCTTTCCTGTATTCTTTTCAAGCGAGCATTCTCAGACTCGTACCTGCGAGAAGACTCTCTCTGCTCATGGAGCCTTGCCTCGTGCGCATCAATCAACCTAGATATCTGCGTGGACCTCATTGGTCCCTGACTTTCTTCTGAGGCTAGTCTTTCCAGGCGAGCTCTCTAATCTGAACGTCGGACTTCAGACCTAATCCTGCGAGGAGCAGATGGCTCTTGAATATCTCCTGCTTGGGGGGCATTGCTGCTGTGACCAGACATCTTAAACTCCTTTCTTGATGTGGGCTCTTCTCAGGTAAAGATGAACAGTTCCCATAGACGACGCCAATTGTAGAAGCAATTATTATGCAACACAAATAAATATGAGAGAAATATTATCAAGAAGAGAACAAGGAATACAAGATGCCAATTGTAGAAGCAATTGTTATGCAACAAAAATAAATATGAGAGAAAGATTATCAAGAAAAGAACAAGGAATACAAGATGCCAATCACATAACAAAGGATGTACGTGGTTCAGCCAAGATGTGCCTACGTCCACGGTGGTGCAGTCAATATTATTTCTATATACTCCGGAGAGTGATTACAGAGAATACAACTTGTCCTTTTGCTTCGGACCTAGGGTTTAATATATACATGTACATGTAGATGAGTGGGGGTGATGGGTTCCTCCACGTTTTCCATTTCCCTCATAACTTCCCTTCATCGGATCGTGGGGGGAGACTGGATCAATTATAAAAGATGAGGGGCCTGGACTTTGGGACGCCAGGACTGGGCTACTCGTCCAGGCCCATAGTTCTTTATTTCGGGTACCCACAATATTCATTCAGTCTCATTCGAGCTGAAGAGTTAACTTTGGTCAAACGGAGTTCGGGAGCACCCGGTGGCCTCTAGATCGATTTTTGAGGGAAAACTGATCGTTCTTCCAAACGTTTATGCTGGTTCATGCACGGGGAAGATTGTTGGAAAAATATTTCAATTCCCTTAGAAGATTCAAATATCTTTCTCTCTAATGACGAAGTTGATTAGGGTCAACTCGGGGCCTGGGGGTGTCCGATGGCCTCTGAATCAAATTTAGGTATTGAAATGGTCCATTCGTCCGAACGGTTATGCTGATTCGCGAACAGGGTGAATGATTAGAAAGGGTATTCGGAGCCCTTCAAAGATTCAAAGAGATTTCTCTCTGACTATAGAGTTGACCAGAGTCAAATGGGCCTAGGGGCGTCCGATTGCGTATGAATCAGACTCGGAGTGCGACCTAGGTTTGCGATGGAAAGGGGGAGTGTTAGGAGTCTAAGGGGAGACTTAAGGGGTCCTAGAATGTGGTGTCTATAATATGCATATTTCAAAATTTCTTTACAAACAACTTCATTACCATCGAATGTTACAAATTAACCCCTCACAATACTTCCTAAGTTT